>JAFEMH010004377.1:0-212598 GCA_022495995.1 Adenophora triphylla var. japonica | reverse complement strand
GGGAATCCAGATAATGTTACCGGTGATGTTGCTGAGGATTATCGAAGGCGGGAGATACGGAGGGCTGCTTTGAGGGATGATCCAGAGGTGAATGTACGCAGAGAGGCCTTGCGACAAGAGAGGGCTGCCAGGGCTGCTTTGAGGGAGACTGGTCTGATTGAACCACCGGCGCGCGTTATTCCTGAGTTGGGACGGGCTCAAACTGACTAGTTCGACATTCCTAAGCCAAAGACCTTCCGGGGACCAAGGAAGAGGAAAGACAGGGGTATGAGTTCGGGAGCAGGGACGATCATCTAGACACCTTTCTGAGAGATAGAAGACTCTTTACTTTTCTTTTGATTGTACTTTGGGAGAGAGATTTATTTGAACAGAATTTGAGTATCCCTTGATTACCTTAATGCAGACAGAATGGATGTTAAAACTTTATTTCCCTTTTTTTTTTATTCGCAGCAAGTTATTTGAGTCAAAAGTAGGCCGTGCTTGAACTCATCGAAAAGCATATTAACTTCAAATAAAACTTTGAAAAGCTTCGTAACTGTAATCAAAACACATTTTGGCAAGACAAAACAGACTTTGCAGCATTTTTAGACCGAACCACAAGTGGTTGTCTACGTTCCCCTTTTGTAAGAGAACATGAGGGGCTCAGGTCTCTGTAGTTCGACTCAATCCACTTTGTGTTTAAAGAAAGGGGAAGACAGAAAGGGGACATGGTGCGACCCTGTTTTTTACCTAGACCGCCCTTTTTAGGGTTTTCAGCCTAGCTGGGTATATTCTTTTAGCACCGGACGCGTCTCTTATTTTTGCATGGACTGCCTTTTGAGAGGTTTTCAGTCTCATCTGGGACAATTTTATTGCGCCTTTATTTTCATTTCTTCGTTTTTTTGTATTTTTTTTTACAGAGAGGGAAAAAGACTCAATTACACATAATACCTCCGCAACTTATCACCGTTTCGGGGTGCAAAAAGGGGTTACCATCTAGATCTGCTAGCTGCATTGCTCCTCCGGAGAATATCTTCTTGACTAGAAACGGTCCAACCCAAACAGGTGCCCACTTACCCAATGCACTGCTCTGATTTGTGGGCTTCATCTTGAGAACCAAATCACCAACCTTGATGTCTCTGGGCTTCACCTTCTTGTCAAAAGCGCGGGCCATTCTTTTCTGGTATGCCCGAATGTGCTCCATGGCTTTTAATCTGCGTTCATCTAACAGTGCCAACTCGTTGTATCGACTTTGGAGCCAATCGATCTCATTTATCTCGTTTTCCAGCAACACCCTGAGGGAAGGAATTTCTAACTCAATGGGCATGACAGCTTCCATTCCGTAAGTCAAAGCGTATGGGGTTGCACCGGTAGCAGTTCGGATTGACGTGCGGTAGCCCCATAATGCTAAATGTAATTTCTCTGGCCAATCCCTTCCTCGCTCAGCCATCTTCTTAATGATCCTTTCCAAATTCTTATTGGCAGCCTCAACAGCACCATTCGTTTGGGGCCTGTATGGCGAAGACTTGTGACGTTTGACCCTGTATTCAGTAAGAAGGCGATCAGTTTCTCCTTCGAAGTGGGTTCCATTGTCAGAAATAATCTCATTTGGGACTCCATAGCGGCAGAAAATCTGTTCCTTTATGAAGTGGGCCACTTTCTTAGCCGCGAGCACTTTGTAAGATGCAGCTTCTACCCACTTTGTGAAGTAATCCACAGCAACCAATACGAATGAGTGCCCATTACTCCCAGATGGAGTTATCTTCCCAATGACGTCAATTCCCCATGTTGCGAAGGGCCAGGGAGTTGTCATACAGTAGAGATCATGAGGAGGGATATGGTTCAAGTTGGAGAAACGCTGGCATTTGTCACAGGTTCGCACAAACTGAATACAATCGGTTTCCATAGTAATCCAGAAGTATCCCAGTCTGATAATGCTATGCATAAGGGATCGAGCGTTCATATGAGGTCCGCAGGCACCGTTATGAATATCTTCCATTACTCTTTGGGCCTTTTCCTTGCTGATACAGAGCAGGAGAGGGCAACCTTCCCTTTTTTTCCACAACTCATTGCCAAGTATAACGTACTGAGCTGATAGCCTTTTCAAAGCTTGCAAACTCTTGGCATGAATACCCCTTGGGTCTCCTTCTTTATCAACGGGGAAAGATGCTTCACCATGCTTGAGATATTGGAAGATTTGACTGTACCACGGCTCATTAACGGTTTCAATCTCTATTTCACAGCAGTATGCAGGACTTTCTCGCCTATCGACCCTGAATGATTTAATTGACTTTCCTTCTGGGATCTCTACCAAGGAGGCCAGAGTAGCTAGGGCATCGGCAAATCTGTTCTTATCTCGCGGCAGGAACTGGAATGACACTTCCTTGAACTGGCCGACGAGCTCTGCAATGTAAGCATGGTACTTCTGGAGACATGGATATGAGGTTTTCCATATATTGGCTGCTTGATTTATTATCAATTGTAAATCACCGAACACTTCCAACTCATCCACATGTCGTTCTAGAGCAGCCTCAAGACCAGCTATGCAAGCTTCATACTCGACCGCATTGTTGGTGACCGAGAAATTCAGCTTGATAGCAATGGGGGTATGCACATCACTCGGGTCTACCAGTACCATCCCGATGCCATTACCTCTTTTGTTTGCTGCGCCGTCGAAGAATAACTGTCACCGATTTCCATTTTCTATAACAAGAATCCCTTCATCTGGAAACTGGAGATCCGGTCCTCGGAGTTCTGTACTGGGGGAATCCGCCAATTGATCTGCCAGAGCTTGTCCTTTGATTGACTTCTGGATCACATATTTGATATTAAACTTAGCCAAAAAGAAAGTCCACTTCGCTAATCTGGTGGAAATATTGCCTCTATCACCTTGAAACAGATATCTGATCGGGTCCATCTTGGAGACCAGGTGCACTATGTGAGATAACATATAATGCTTCAATTTTCCAACCACCCAAACCAGAGCTGCGCATGTCTTCTCGAGAGCAGAGTAGTTCAACTCACTTCCTTGGAATTTACGACTAACGAAATATATGGCATTCTCGATCGTAGAGTCCTTCTTTTCTTGCGCTGGCATGGCTCCGATAGTTGTGTCTGTGACCGTTAGGTATAGAAGTAAAGGCTTGTTTCCGTGAGGTGGGCAGAGAATAGGAGGATTGACAAGGTAAGCCTTGATTCTCTCGAAAGCTAGTTGACATTCTTCGTTCCAAACCACTTCCTGATTCTTCTTCAATAGTTTAAAGATTGGCTCACATATGGAGGTCAGTTGGTTGATGAATCTGCTGATGTACTGCAGACGACCCATGAAACCTTTCACTTCGGAGACAGTTCTGGGTGGCTTCATTTCGACAATTGCTTTGACTTTTCTGGGATCTACCTCGATGCCTCGCTCTGTGACCATGTAGCCCAAAACTTTACCCTGGATAACCCAAAAGGTGCATTTGGCGGGATTTAGTCTCATGGAATGCTCCCGAAGTCTGTTGAAGAACTTCCTTAAATCCGTGAAGTGCTGTCCATCAGACCCTTTTGAGTGAATAATCATATCGTCCACATACACTTCAATCTCTTTGTGGATCATGTCGTGAAACAGGGTGGTGACGGCCCTCTGGTAGGTAGCCCCAGCATTTTTCAATCCAAATGGCATCACGGTGTAACAATAAGTGCCCCAAGGATTGGTGAATGCCGTCTTGTTTTGATCTTCTTCTGCCATCTTAATCTGGTTATAACCCGCAAAACCGTCGACAAAGGATTTTACTTCGTAGTTCGCAGTTGCATCTACCAGCATGTCGATGTTTGGCAAGGGGAAGTCATCTTTGGGACTGGCCTTGTTAAGATCCCGGAAGTCTACGCAAACTCGAACTTTCCCATTCGCTTTCGTGACCGTGACTATGTTTGCCAGCCAAGTCGGGTATTCAATCCCCTTGATAAAGCCCACCCGCAGGAGTTTCTCAATCTCTTCTTTGACTTGTAAAGACCATTCGGGTTTGATCCGTCTCAATTTCTGCTTTATTGGCTTAATCTCTGGATCGAGGGGTATCCAGTGTTCCACGATTGATGTATCCAACCCAGGCATGTCTTTGTAGGACCAGGCAAAGACGTCTACGAACTCTTTAAGCAATTCAATCAGGGCAACCCGTTCGTCTCCGGAGAAGAAACTACTAATCTGCGTTTCTTTGGGTTCTTCGGCTGTTCCCAGGTTCACTGTTGTCAATACCTCATCGGCAGCTTGGGCCCGGCTTTCCTTTTGTTCGCAAACCTGCTTTGAATCATTTTTTAAAGTTTGTTCATCTATTAGGTCTGCATTATCTTCAATTGAATCTGGCTTAATTATTTTTAGATCTTGATGATTAAGTTTAGTTAAGCGTTCAATTGTTAGATTGGCAATCACGGGATGCTCAGAAAGGTCGACCATTTTATTCAAAGCATAGGGAAAAACAGTGTTTATAACTCGAAGACGGTCCTCTGTCGTGAGGACATCGGACCGATCGGAGGACTCAAATTCAATCACAAGGGACTCTGGGGACTGACTCAGGACACGGGGAACAAATTTAGACTCGGAGGTACAAGGACGAGGTTTGAGCCCAAGCTTTCCAATCATAGTCTCCTTGTCTGCAATCGGTCCCTGAAATGAAGTCCAGTTCTGCAGCGGCTCCTCTGCGACGGTCTTCAAACCATTCAAATCTACCACTGGCCCTTTTTCAAACTCTAGCATGGCTATCACCTCACTATCAGAGGACAGATCAATCAAATCTCCGAGATCTTCAGCAATAACAAACCCTTCTGCAGGCAACTTCTCTGTAGGCACACCCCTTTCGGGTTCTGACAGCCCCTGATTCTCAAACAGATCTGCCAAGTCACCATCAAAATCTAAAGGATCCGCGCCACGGATTTTGCATATTGTGGGTTCATCCAGAGCGAGCTTCTCGAACTGGTTCACATAATCAGGTCCCCAGAAGTGATAGTTGTTCTCGAAAGTAGCAGTGACACCTGGCCTTCTAGGCATACTTACAAGCATTTCCTTCACAGGGTTTTGACTGCTGGAAAATCTCCGAATCGTTTTCAACTTTTCTCCCATTTGGTTCATCTTCGGCTCTGGACAAACAAACATTTCTCCATCCTCTTTGATAAAGTGTTGATTCAAAGACCAGCTGTACGGGCGCATTTCCGGCCTTTTGTACCTCTTACCAGCAGCTGAGGTCATCTTTTCTTTGAATGCTTCAGTCTTATCGTACGCTTTGTCTTCTTTCGTTATAGCATACCCCAGGCCTCGTTTATTCCTCTTGGCTTCTGGCATCGCAAAATGGCACGGTCCCCGTTGACGTTTTCCCAGCCCCAGACCAGGGATATAGTTCATGCCTCTCATCATTTTTAACACAGGATGGATCTTGTCAGAGGAGGTCGTCAAGTCTATGGTGCAGACCTGCCCTTTGGGTTTCTCAATCGTAAAGCCACTAAGCATCAAGTTCTCCTGGTCGAGTTTAATTTCCATCACTGGCAAAGTATTAGTGCTGGTCTCTCCAATCGTAATGCTATCACCATAAATGGTCGTCAGGACTCCGTCTTGCACAAACTTCAGACATTGGTGGAGAGTAGAGGCTACGGCTCCAATCTCATGAATCCACGGTCTGCCCAATAGCGCTGAAAATGTGACCGGAATATCGATAACTTGGAAATCTACCATCATCTCTTTACCCCCAAACATCAATTTTAGAGAGACTATTCCCAACACTGCCCTAGACGTGTAATCATAGGCCTTTATGGTTTGATTTGATGGTTTAAGGTTCTGCGCATTAATGTCCAACATACTCATCATTTTAGCAGGGAGCACATTCATAGCTGACCCATTGTCTACCAACACATGGGGAATCCGCCGTCCTTCCAGGGGTACTGTGATGTGCAGGGACTCATTATGCTTTGCACCATAGGCAGGTAAATCAAGATCCGTGAAAGTAATGATGTTCCCATACTGAGCAGTTCCAATTAGCTGACAAGCTTCGTCTGGGGTGGCATTGACAGATACTTTTGTTCTGGACAAGGCTTCTTCTAATTTCAGTTTGTGAGGGTAGGAGGATGTGAGTAGAGACCATAAGGAGATATCCGCTTGAGTTCTCTTAAGCTGTGTCAAGATTGGATCTTCCTGAACTTCTTCATCTCTTGTTGATCAGTATGGGTTCTGAGAGGACTGGGGATTCGCAACTGCAACAGCTTTACCTTTCCCGGATGGATCTTTGTTATTTGCTCCCAACATTCTCCCTGACCGAGTCAACAAATTAACTTCTTGATCTTTCTCAACCACAAATCTTTACTGGCCTCTTTGAGCTCTGTTAGCGTAATTGGGGCAGGACGAGTGCTATAAGGCCATGCCGCCTGCCTTATCTCATTTATGGACAATGGAGCCTCTACATTAGCCTCTATCCTGAGTTCCTCTAGAGAGATCGGGGAATCTCTAGGAATCATGGAGGATATAGTGTTGGCAATCACATGCTCTTCGTAATCGTCATAAGCAGCAGTATTATTCAAATCATAAAGATCATCAAGATACAAAACATAACAGAAATTATCTTTCATTTCACCAGAAAAAGGGATTACATCAGTCACAATCTCATTACAACCAACACTATCACTTTCATCTATCGACTTTCCAAACTCTATTACATTAACAAAGTAGTCTTGGCCAAAATCCATGAGGTTCACAGTGTTGTTAGGCAACGGGTTGTTGACGACGTTAGGACGAGGGGATTTTTCAATTTTCTTCTCATCTACAAGCTCTTGAATGATTCTTTTGAGAGTGAGGCACGTATTGGTGGTGTGCCCTGGGAATTGGTGGAACCGACAATACTTGCTTGTATCAAGGTTAGGATTGGGAATAGCAGGCTTGTAATTTTCCAGTGGCTTTATCATACCAGTCCTGAGCAATCCATTGTAGACTTCCTCTGTAGTCATACCCAAATCATCAAACTGTTTCTGTTGCCTTGGCTGGAATCTTCCACCGTTAGGACCGTTATTACCCCCTCTTTGCAAGTTATTGACAACATTATCTTTAACTATTTCTCTTCCTTTTGGTGCCACGGCGGAGACTGGGTTCGCTGTCTGGTATCTAAAACCTCCACTACCACTGTTTCCACTAGCATTCACATTCGGGGTTTGATTAAACAATCTATTTTCACTTCTGGCTCCCATCCCGACCATCTCTCGCAAATCAGGATACCAACCTTTCCCGATGGCTTCCCTGAGTACCGGCTTCACACATGACAAGAAAATATCCTTTTGGTCCTGGAGGGGAATTGGCTCCGATAACTCATTGAGCTTAGCATTCCAACGCTTATAAAATTCTGTGATTGATTCATCAGCCTTCTGGATAGTACCCACCAAATCATCCCGGGTGGTGCGCCATTATAAGTTGCCTCGGTACTTCTCCAAAAAGGTCTCTATAATCTGGCTCCAAGTAGAGCGACATTCTTGTTTCAGGGCCAAAAACCATGTAAGAGCTGGTCCTTTCAAAGTCAAATGAAAGTGGGAGGCCATGAACTCGGGCGTGCAGCCCATCGCTCCCATAGTCATTACATAAGTATCGACATGCGTTTTTGGACAAGCAGTGCCATCAAAGTTCATTTTTGGCATCTTGAATTTGTGAGGCAAAGGCGTTACTTGGGCTGGATCCACCACTCTGAGGCCGCTAGAACCTACAGTCAGTTTGTCTATCTGTTGCTGCACTGCTTCAACAAAGCCGTTACTTCTGGGGTTAAACCTGGAGTATGGGGAATAACGGGAGCTACTGTTGATGAAGGTAGTGAGAAATCTGAATTAGGTCCCACGGGCAAGGCTTCCGGTGGAAGACCGAGGGTACTGGGAATACCAAGATTACCATCCAACAAACTAACAGAGTTGGGAATTCTGTTTCCATACATATCGTAACCGTTAAACTGCATGCTGGGATAATGGGAACTGTACTGCGCTGACTGACCTCTGAATTGTCCAAGAGAAGAGAATCTCCTGCACTGACACATGGAGCTGAATACGGAGTAGAACCATAAAGATGCTGAGTAAGGGTAGAACACACTGCAGGCTGAGGAAAACTGCCTTGAAGCTGAGACTGCTGGTACCTCGGACCACCGTCTTGGCAAATCTGATTTCCCGAAAGCCGATACTGACCATTCTGCTGCCCACCATACTGACCACCCTGATAACCGTCGGGATACACACTGAACTGAGGTTGGGAGTAACTGGCTTGAAATTGAGACCCATACTGAACCTGCGGCATCGGGACATTGGGAGCCGGAGAAGAAGTGAGATCAAAGAAGTTCACTGGATGACCACCACTCTTGCTAGGACCTTACTGAGCCACCTGGTTATATGCTTGGGAAGACAGGGAAGGGAATTTTCCTTGGACACTCGTAATCATTCCTGGAGATGGCATTTTCTCGGGGTGCAGGACATAGCTTGTGGGAGGAGGCATAGCATTGTAACTGATTGGAGCAGGTTGTACAGGAGAAACAGGTCCAATCTCGTTATTGCCCTCTTCAGTAATTTCTTCATATGAACCGTCTTCTCTACGGAGCACCGCTATTCCCCTGGCCCTCATGGCCTCAATAAAGCGGTTATGAGCCTCTTCTTCTCGGATTTTGGCATTCTGAGCTGATAGGCGAGCCTCACGCTCCCGGGTCTAAGCGGCTTCCAAATTTATCCTCAACTCATCTGTAGACAGATCATTCAGCTTGGTTGACTCATCGGTCCCGAACCTCCAGCAGATTGAGCGGCAAACACATCTCCATTCCCTTCCATTTCTGATTTTGCACTGACTAAAGCTTCGGAAACTGCTAGAACTTCTTTGACCACCCGAACTAAACGAGCTCCCGGTATTGATTATCGACTCCAACTTGCCGTAGCTGCAGGGTATATATACGGGTTTATGAGGTAGGGAAGGAAAAGGAGATACGGGAGAGGAAGGAGAAACGGAGAGAACAGACTCACGCAAACAATTATTTATCTTTAAGTATAAATCGGTGATTTAAGTCCTAAGAACGGTTGGAAAAGGCTAATCCTTTATTTATGCTAACTATACCTTGGGGAAGCCTAGGGACGCAACGTTCAAATTACACTAAATGTGTTGCATTTGAAATTAATAATAAGTAATGATACCTAAATAAAACCTAACACGACGTGGAACGGACGAGTAGCCCCAATTTCTAGGGAAATTTGGGCAGCATAACGGGTATTCTCGGGGAATTTCCAAGAAAAATACGGCATGACCTCTCGTCGGTGCATGGTGACAATGCGGCATGATCTCTCGTTTAAGACATGTCACGGGAGTGACATGTCCTTACGCGAAACCATGTTGCATTGGCAACATGCCCACGCGATGCGGGGTTTCGAGGAAGGTAAAAAGACTTATTGAAAATTTCAAAAACAACTCATTTTGGTGTAGTTAAAACGTTGTATAAAAAACCAACCGTGGGTAAGGTTTAAGTGTGGTGCCACCTAAACGCACTAGGGGGATGGGTTTGACATTAGGCGCTCAAGCGTAGGCGAATATTATCACCGTCCGCGATGCCGTCAATCGCACCCGAGGTTCTAAAGCTATGTGATGTAGTGTGCGGATGACTATATTCTTTTATTTACAAAAAAAACAGAATTTTTTTTTATTTATTTTCTTTATTAAGAAAAAAGAAACACACCCACTCTCTCAGGGAAGAAAAAAAGAACAACAGTCAGCTGAGCAATCTTTCTCTTGATTTAAGGGACTGCCCTCAAACCAGAACCTGAAACCTGTCCAGTGACTACTCTTGTCGCGTGACACAGGACAACATGGGACAAAGCTGTCGCACGACTAAGAGAGTCACTGAACCAGACACCTGCAAAATTGAGATTAGCCCCTGCCTCTCCTTGGCAAGGGATGAAACAAACCAATAAAGCAACACATAAAAACCACAAGCAACACACAATTAGTCTACAAGTCGTAAGATTCTCATAAAATGCATGTATCGCACATGATTATCAAGGATGCACATAGAATGAATACATTGGATGTCTAAACAAACGAAAGCATGACCCTCTTAGTTTTTTGAAAAAATAGGTTTTCAAAAAGCAAGTTCCCCAGCAGAGTCGCCACTGAATGTGCGCTCGCCCGAAAATGAGAAAATAGAAAGGAGTCGCCACGCCATGCTTTTGGAGGTGCACTTTGAAAAACCTTTTTGAAAATGGGAATTGTAGGGGAATTGGGTGGTTTTGGTGAGGGAGCAGGAGAGAGAGAGAGAGTTTCTGGATGAATTTTGGCAGAGTGACTTTGGGAGGTTCAAATTCGGATCTAAAACTGAGAGGGGTAGGGTCTTATTTATAGCTGCAGTCCATGGTAGCCTTGTGTCACACGACGTAACGTAACCACTTTTTATGCCTCGACTTGTCGCGTGACACAAGGTGCCATAACCGTTTTTGGCGCCAAATCTGGTTCTGGAACCTTCTTGGATAATACCCAAAAAGCCCAAAACAGATTTATTCCTTTTAGGTCCTTTAGCCTGAGCAAAGTACAAAAAAGTACTTCCTTCGCGAGAAACATATGAAATGTTTCCGGAAGTCTCGGGATGGACCGAGAATTTACCAAAATGCCCCTAAATGCAATTTTATCATATTAAAGTGCATCTGGAAAGGTCGCGAATTGGATTGGCATACTTACAAGTATCAACGGAATCAAACGATCCGGAATCATAAATGACGATCAACGAGTTAAAACGACTCGGAATTGTAAATGACGATCAACGAACCAAAATGGCTCGGAATTGTAAATGACGATCAACGAGCCAAAATGGCTCGGAATTGTAAATGACAGAAAGTAAATGACGATCAACGGATCTATCGATCCGGAATGGTAAATGACATAAAAAGTAAATGGAACGGGGTCGGAACGCCGTTTTAACCCGTGATTACTTCTCTTACGGGAAAAGAAGAGGATCGAGGGGCTAAAACGTATCGGAACCCGTTAGACGGAGGCGTCTACATTTCAATAACATGGTTCGAAACGGTTGTAGCGACTGGCGCGTAAACCGAGACGAAACGAGAGATCAGAGAGAGAGAGTTATACCTATGGCTAGGGTCGACTCCTTTGGCTCGGGGGTGTGTACGGGACACGGAAAGTAGTTTGAAACGGTGTTTCGGAGTGGTGAGGGGCGTATTTGATCGAAATACGGAAGTTTCACGTGAATCGAGACAAAATGGGAGCTCGGGAGGGGTGAAAATCAGTTTGGGCCGTAGGTGAAGTGATTTTTTGGAGTAAAAATGTTGTTATTTTGGCTTTGACATCCCTCCTATTTATAGGGTGAAAAATGCGCAAGAAGAGTCCTGGACGGACTTAGATCGATTTCCGTGGTTTTGTGGTATTTTGGAACTTTGAGGGCTTCACGGGCAATTTCGTAAAAGTTTGCACAGGGAGTCCGGCCGGACTTAGACTGTTTACCAGGGATATTTTAGTCTTTTCCCTTTGATTTCTGATTGAAGGGTGATGGGAGGGCTGTGGCATGGCTGCCACGTGTCCTGTGAGTCACCAAATGTGTGGGAGTTCGTTCCCGGGTCCCGGTTTTGTCTGTTTTTTAAAATAACAGTTCGAAAAATGTCTGAAATGCCCCCGGAAAGTGCCGGAAAGTGCATTTTTCAGGGAAAGCCGTGCTTTTACGTGCGATAACACGTCTTAAGTACGCTTCGACGTTGGGATGCTGGGGGCAGTCCCGAGACGTCTCGTTGGCTTGGCAACGGGGAGTTTAACGAGTTTCGGTTAACCTAGAGCGGGCCAGTTAACGGATTTCGGTTAACTTTCTGACGGATTTTGACGATCCGGATTTGGGTACTTACAGTTAGCCCCTCAGCGAAGTCTCCTCCGATGGAGGTGGGGTCGTTGAAAAAGATAAGGATCCAAATCGGGATGCCTTACTTTGAAAGACCTGGGCGGTCAGCTGGCAGGACCCTTAGCGAAAGGATTCTTACGTATCCCGAGCGGGAATCAAGCCGATCGTAGTTCGTAGGTGCAAGGGTCGCGCGTGGGGACCTTGACCTGAGCGAGACTGTTGGGAGGCGTCTAAACCTGAATAAGACCATTGCGAGGTACTTGGACCTGAATGGAGACTATTGTGAGGCGTCTGAACCTGGGATTTCTGAAACCTTCGAGGGCGTGTGGCGCCTCAAATCGGAGTTGGTGGACATACGAGGGCGTGTGGCGCCTCAAACCGAAGTTGCTGAATCACACGAGGGCGTGTGGCGCCTCAAACCGAAGTTGCTGATACTGACGAGGGCGTGTGGCGCCTCAAACCGGAGTTGTGAGGATGCGTTTATCCTGAGACGAAGGCGTTCGTGCCTTGGATGCTGGGCTTATGATGACTGCCAGGTTTATCCTGCTGGGGATAGGGCGGCAATGATGGGAACGGTTGTGTTAAACTGGCGTTATTAACAACTCGAAAGGACCGACGTTTCTTCTTTAGAATCCTGCTGGGGATGAGTATTCGGGCTTACCTTGATGGCCGAAGAGGGATTGTTGTGCGGGCTTACCTTGATGGCCACTGAGGTGGGACGATCGGGCTTACGACTGGCGGCCGAGGAGATATGTGTTCACTTGCTGAAGTGAAAAGATATTCGGGCTTACGAAGATGGCCGAAGAGGGATTGTTGCAAGGCGTTCGTGCCTTGGGGTTCGGGCTTATTACGGCTGCCGGGGAGATAAACGATGGTGAAAACCATTAGAAATTTTAACGTCGGGAGACAGAATTGTACCTGAAATGTCCGGAGACAGGATTGAGCGTTTGAATGTCAAACGTCAACTGGGGATGGAAGTGAGCGTTTGAATGTCAAACGTCAACTGGGATTGAATTTAACGTCTGGAGACGGGCGTTAGTGAAAACTAACTGAGAATTTAACATCTGGAGACGAGCGTTAGTGAAAACTAACTGAGAATTTAACGTCAGGAGACGAGCGTTAGTGAAAACTAACTGGAACTTTAACGTCTGGAGACGAGCATTAGTGAAAACTAACTGAGAATTTAACGTCTGGAGACGAGCGTTAGTGAAAACTAACTGGGAATTTAACGTCTGGAGACGAGCGTTAGTGAAAACTAACTGGGAATTTAACGTCTGGAGACGAGCGTTAGTGAAAACTAACTGAGAATTTAACGTCTGGAGACGAGCGTTAGTGAAAACTAACTGAGAATTATCCTCGGGTGATGGGGTGTTAGAAATGTCTAACTGGGGGGAAATTTTACACTTTTGGGGGCCAAAAATGGTAAAATTGAAACTGCGAAAAACTGAGGGGCCAGAGTGGCAAAAAAATTTTCTGGTGCAATAAGAGTCCGGCCGGACTTGGACTGAATTTGACCAGGTCCTTATCAGCGCCGAGGCCGAGACAGAATTGGCCATTTTCTTTCTTTGTTTCCGGCGAGAAGGAGAGAAAAGAGTTGAGAATTTTCACCCCAAATTGTGAGGTTTGCTCAAATTTGTGAAGGAAAATCGATATGGAAGGTGATTGGGAACCAATGGCTCGTCATGGAAGGACCGATGACGAAAGAACGCGGTTGGTTTGGACCATTCGAACCAATATTCATCCATTGAATCCGACGGAGTTCTACCCGGCTAGGTAGAGACACAACTCCAAAGGAGGGATCGAGAGACAAGTAAGCTTCCTTCAAATTCCATTAATTTTAAGAATGTGCATTCTTTAAATGTTAGAAATTTGACTAGGAATGAACTAGGGATTTTGGTGCCCGAATTTGGGGCTTTTGACTTTGCTATGAACCTTTGTCGAAATTGACTAGGATGTAGTTCAATTGACACTATGGGTAGATGACATAAAAATTTTGGTTGCAAAGTTCCATGTCTAGATGCATTTTCCAAAATTAAAGTAGCTTTAATTCGGGACGGAGTAAATTTTCGAAATGTTCGAAAAGATTTGAAAGTTCCGGATTCGACGGAGTTTTCGAAAGATTTTGAAAGTTCCGGATTCGACGGAGTTTTTGAAATGATGGAAAGTTCCGGATTCAACAGAGTTTTCGAAAGATTTTGAAAGTTCCGGATTCGACGGAGTTTTCGAAAGATTTTGAAAGTTCCGGATTCGACGGAGTTTTCGAAATGATTTTGAAAGTTTCGGATTCGACGGAGTTTTTGAAGGATTTTGAAAGTTCCGGATTCGACGGAGTTTTCGAAATGATGGAAATATATGTAGGAAATGAATGAGAATCGTATCTGCATTGCATCCTCTTGACATGTGCTCATGCATTCTGTTGATGTTGCTATTGTCTTGTTCACCTGCAGGGGCGAGGGACGGTTGATACCCACAACCAGAAGAGTCAGGGTGCCTTCGAGGCAGTGCGAGCGTTGTGGGAGGTCTTCCCGGACGCGGCTCGAGAGGGAGAGAGGAGTCCACGGCAGCTGGTGCTTGACTCCGGATTGGCTGGGTTTATCAGTGCGGTAGCTGCGATAACTGCGACGCGGAGGGCCAGGTCCATATACGTAGCTCTGAGCGAGTATTAGTGGGATATGACCCATACTTTCCATTTCAGGTGGGGGGAGGCGACGGTGACTCCCACGGACTTTGCTGCTATCACTGGGTTGCCGACCTATGGCAACACGCTGGTGTGGATTGACGATTATACCCCGGAGCAGTTGTCTGAGCTGCTGGGTTTTGATATTACCGATGCCAGGGGCTTAGGCATTCGGTACAGGCCGATGGAGATGCATCTGCAGACGGGTATCGCCGATTATTTGGATGGATCTTTGAGGATGACCGCGGAGCGTCTGGCTCGAGGGTTCATTTGGTTCACGTTGTCAGCGACTTTGTTCCCGACTTCTGACACATCCTGTCACTTCCCTCTGCTCGAGTCGCTGACAGACTTGGATGCCGTGAGGGGGTATGCATGGGGGGAGGCTGGACTGGCCGAGCTCTACTGTTCCCTGGATAGGTTCTCGCGGGGAGAGGAGAACTCCCTGAGCTGTTTCTCGCATGCTCTGGATGTAAGTTCACGTCTTTTTCTCTTCCTTGTCTCTTTTATGTACTCGTATGTATCTGCTCTGTAGCTGACATAACTTTCCATTTGCTTGACAGGTCTGGTGCTATGAGGTGTTCAGTCCGCAGGAGTGGGACATTAGGGAGGCGTATCGACCCCTGTTCCCTGCCATGCTGGTTTGGCAGAAGAGAGCGAAGAAGCCGGTCTCATCGAGAGTGGGTACTCGGGTGTCATACGAGGAGGTGTCCCAGGACCTGGACCGGGAGTTCTCTGAGAGGATCCAGCTGACCTGGTGGAGTCGGTTACACACTGTCGCAATTCAGATTGCTAGCGAGGTGACGCGGCGGAGGAAGCTCCTGGTGGGACTTCATTGCGACGCTATGTATCTGGGGGAGTGGGTGACCCGTCAGCACAGCCCGAGGTCCATTCCGGTGGTGCCGGTGGATCCTCCTATGCACATGCAGCATCCTCTGGAGATGCCGATGGAGGAGTTGGAGAGGTATAGACAGGGCGTGTTCTATACCGAGTACGTCATAGCGGGGGCTGACTATGAGACTTTCTTGAGGATGAGGCTGAGGAGCCCACAGGTGCAGCACAGGGAGGGCGATGGCCTTGGATATCCCCGAGATCTCCCGCTCCCACGCGCTAGGCTGGCGTATGAGGGGCTGGATGGTTCGCGCAGGCGGCTGGTGATTTCGATTCCGGATGAGCCGAGACCACGATACAGGGTTGACCCCAATGCTTCGGTGAGCACTTTTTTTTTTATTTTCTGCATTTGATAGTAGCATTCTGCAAATGTTGCATCTGTACTTTCTGCTTGTCTTCTGATGACCTTCCTGGTTCGCAGGTGTCTGGTCGTACGTACAACGACGCTATGAGGCTGGTGGACGGGTGGTCCGCCTACGCTAGGAGGCTCATGGCGTTCGTGCGGTGCAGTTCCCGGAGGAGCGTGGATGTTCGTGAGCCGAGGCGGTCTTGGCCGAGAGGTTCGCCTGCTCCCACGATCGGTGGGGAGGACTTTGCACAGGGATTTGGCCAGTTCGCGGGTGGAACGGATGGGTTTGGAGCTCATCCTCCTTCGCACTCGGGGCACGAGAGGGGAGAGTCTTCGAGTTCGCGGACGCCGAGGAGGCCTTTTGCATATTCCCGCTTGGAGAAATTTGGCGAGTTCTTGTTTGCGACGGATCCGACAACGGCGAAGCAGTGTGTCGAGTGCTCGGATGACGAGTAGGACTCGGAGTAGTCCTTCCTTTACTTCTTTCCTTCTCTCTCTTTTTTTTCTTGTATCGTCTGGAACGATTTGATTTGAACTGTATTTGAAAAGGCGCCCGTGGGGCGGAACCTGTATTTCGCGCATCTATTTAATGATTACCTTCTTTTTATTTTCGACAAATACGCAAGTAGGTTGATCAAAAATAAACAAAATGAAACATGCATTAAAAATTGAACGGGTCAAAAATTAAGCCTATATGCACTGATTATTAATTATTTGCACTGTTGCACGAGCCTGGGGGCGGAAGAGGTGTTGGCTTTGGTTAATTCAAAACAGGGGAGCACGCAGGTTTTATAAAGGCATGAATAGGGAGTTGTTTGGAATTGTTTCCAATTCAGGAGCAGCTGGCTGCAGAGTTGACCAAGTCAACTGCAGAGGGAGTCCGGCCGGACTAAAAATGAATTTCAAGATTCTTTAAATTGCAGTTTCAGCTTTGCAATTTGTAAGAAACTGCGCATTGCTTTTGATCAGTTAGCTGAATTCTCTCAAATTTCTAAGGTTTCCTTCACTTTCTGTCATGGCTCCCTTTCCTAAGCTATCGTCTCGGATGCAAGAGCGATACTTGGAAAATTTTCAGTCGTGGGTACGGAACCACACGAGGCAGAACAAGGGGTTTTTTGAAGGCTGTTACGGGATGAAATCTGTTTGGGATTTAAAGGAGCTCATGCCAGATTGGGATCTTTTGAGAGCCGCGTCTCGGTTCTGGGACGTACGGAGGAACGTGTACAGCTTTTCATACAACGAAATCACTCCTACATTTGAAAATTTCCGGGCCATTCTGGGAGGACCTGAGACGGAACAGCTAGTTCTTCCGTATGCTGGTGGCATGGCCACTGTTGAGAAGCTAGTGTCTTTGCTTGGTATCTCGGCTGGAGAAGCATACGGGATGCTGATACTGGATACTGATTATGTTGACATTTCGGGGCTGCCCGAAAGATTTGTCGAAGCTGAGGGGAGCGTCTTTGCGTGGGACACATTTGCTCTGTGTGCGATCGCTACTCTGTTCACGTTCACGTCTCTGGGTGTGTGCCATCACGTGTCTTTTCGGACCTCGGTGAGGCAAAGGTCTTGGAGCGGGGGAGACATTGTGCCGTTGGTCTTGGGCGAGACGTTCCTAGGCATAGGTCGGATGGCGACCGATAGCCGATACATGTGGGGAGGGAGTCCCGCTATGCTTACCATGTGGTTGAGGGAGAGACTGCAGATGATGCCTGAGGGATGTTTGGGTAGTCCCGTGCTCGCACCGAGAGGCGTAATAAGGCCAAACAGGCTGCAACTGGGATTTTCCCGAGTTAAGGACGTAGTATGCAGTGTAAGGTCAACGTGCGCGTAGTGTGCGGCAGTCTAAATTATTTTTCTTAGTAAAATAGAAATTTTCAAAATGTGTCTTAAGAGCATGATGCATGCAAAAGATTTTGAAAATGATTTTTTTTTTTGGAAATGTTTTCGAAAATATTTTTTTTTTGAAAGCAAGTAAGCACATAAGCACATAAAGAGTTGACTAGTCAAAGGGAGGACTGCCCCCCTTTGAAAGTCGGAGTTGATCAATCAAAATCTCATTGTAAGGGAGGACTGCCTCCCTTTTCAAACATCACGAGGTCAAACAGTCAGACTTTGACTTTTCCCGATCGGCCAAACCTGTAGCAAAATGTTATAGCATGGCAAAGTAAGACACACATAAACACATAAAGGTTCAAGTAATGGGACGGAAGTTTGACCCACGAAAGCTTTCTTTTTTTTTTTGAAATGATACCAGCACGTGGCTTTGTTAGACCATAGTTTATCCCAAGCCTCGGGTTAGGAAGCGATACGGGAAATTTAATGGTTTCCACCTATATACCAAGTATCATCATTTAAAAAAAAAATGCTTATGTAGTCCCCAGCGGAGTCGCCACTGTGATTATCCCCCTCCTTGTGTTTTGGATGTCATAATGAACTACTCGGAGTCAAATCATAGCGGACTTCCCTTTTTAGGTTCAAACGGAGTCGCCACGCCATTTTAGTTTAGGGCCAAAACTTTGAAAATTTCCCGTGAAAGAGAAAAGGGTTCGGAGGTCACGTTACAATCCGGAAAGAACGTTGGTGTTCACCCGGAATGCCTCGTGGACGAGTCTTCCAAACTTGAAACAATTTGTGTGTGTGTGTGTGTGTTTTGCAAAAGGTTTGACCGAAAAGGGATTTTTAAGGAAATAAACAGTTTGACCGGACTAGACTGAGATTAATTCAAAATAATGTGCTTCTGTGAGTGAAAAAGAGACTAGAACAAAAAATTTCTGCCATGACAGTTCTGTCCGCGCGGATGAGGACGAGGTTCAATCCTGTCCGCGCGGATGAGGCAGTAAGATTCTTTTTTTGCAGCTTTCCAGTTTGATTCTGTAATTTCCAGAATGTCAACTGGAGTTACAGAATCATGAACTGGAGTTTGCAACTGAAAATGTTAAATAAAAAGCATTTTTTGGATTTTGCATCCATGCTTGTCCCCACTTTCCTTAGGCTTTGATTAGTGATCACTAAACAATGATTAGTTGTGATCTACTATATCAAGCCATCATTAGGGTACATTAGGACTTGTAAGCACTTCATTTGCTTGGGATGGGGGGTTTAACATGAAAGTAAATGTAATTAGACAAGAAATAGGTCAAGATGTATCAATTTTTAGAGGAAGATTTCTAAGGTGGTCATTAAGACAACCATCCTTGAAATCTAAGCTCAAGTGTATCTTATACATCTTGTGTGACCTAATTTGTGAAAGTCTTAAGGATGTTCATCCATGGAAATGGTTCCAAGGTGAACATCTTAGACTATGGGGAGGGACATTTGCAAGAAAAGTAAAGATTATGGACCATTTGAAGTGGTCATCCATGGAAATGGGTTCCAAGGTGACCATCTTGTTAGGTCAAGAGAACAAATAACAAGTATGAACTAGTTAATGTGAAAGGAAATGACATGATGAGAAATGTAAATCCTTGTAGAGAATCATCCATGGAGATGAACTCCATGGAGATCCTCTTGGATTCTAAGACATGAATATAAAAGAAAAGAGCAACAAGTAAGTAAACAAGTTACATCATTTTCAAATATGATAAATATGCATGAATGAAGAAGATTAAGGTAAGGAGAAGGAGGTTATACCAATGGTTGTGACCTATCTTCCTTGGTTTGTGTTTAGGGTTTGAGGATTATGTGTGGATTTTGGTGTTTGGATGAGTGTTTGAGTGAGTGTTTTAAGTGAGTGTTTGGGCTGTTTCTGGAGAATTTCGTAATACAGTCGTAGGATTTTCAAAAAAGGATCCCTGAACTGAGAGAGGAGGGTTGAATTTATAGGCTGAAGTTAGGGTTCAATTTGGTCCGCGCGGACGAGGCTGAGCTTCATTCCTGTCCGCGCGGATGGAGATGTCAGGGTGCCTGACTTTGCAGAAAGCAGTTTTGGCTGCTTGCATTTAATTCAAAGCTGATCCATTTCTTGGAAATTACTCTTTCCAGCGAGATCCAAACCATTTTTGTTGTTCCTTTAAGGTCCTTCCTTGTTTAAATTGTCTTAGAAAGTGACCAAAATGCCCCTAAACGTTCATTTGACGTGGAAAACGCTAAATTGGGCTGAGGGAAAATTGGTGGCTCGGATTGGGACACTTACAAGGGGGTAGAACAACCTCGACAACTTTGGGTTAGACGTCGTGGACAGGCATAACCACCACCCCAAATGTACTTGCATGACGAGCCAGATCCCGACCCCGAGCAAGAGCCTCAAGCGCAGATCCAGACCCATATTTATGGACAATATGAATGGCAATCACAGTCACAGTCACAGTGGGGGGTGGCTGGGGAAGTAGGGGTGGTTGGCCGAGTGGAAGTGGGGGTGGCTGGGGGAGTAGGAGTGGGGGTTCAGGGGGGAGTGGGAGTGGGGGTGGCTGGGGGAGTGGGAGTGGGGATGGGAGGGGGAGTGGGTGGAGTGCCAAGGTAGACCCTTCCCCTGGATCATCCACTATGGGCTTCGGACTATATACGAGTGGAAGTGGCTTTGGGGCTCCTTCTTCTACATCACAAGCAAGGCTCTACCCCTTCTCCGATCCGACTGAGACTACCCCTACTCAACGAGAGGAAGAGATGATTAGAAGAGGGTTTCGGCAGCGGAATCCGACTAGTAAGTACACCCCGTCTTTCTACGATAGGAGGTAGCGAGTTCACTTTTTTTTATTAGGATGTAATGAAACTTTGTACTATTATTTTAGTTTTTATTTTGATGTTTTTATTTGTAATAACTGAAACTATGATTTTTTTAGTTTTTATTGGATATTCGTATTTTAGTTTTTTTTTACACTTTTTACACATTTATGTAGATGTATATGTTATTTGGTTTGGTTTTGGTTTCGTTTGGTTGTTATGTACAGGTTTAGTTTTTATTTGGATATTGTACAGGTTTAGTGTTATTTGGATGTTTTATGTTTGTTATGTTTGGTTTGGTTGTTTACAGCAGGTTGTTTGGTTTGATGGTTTGTTGTTTGCAGCAGGTTTTGGTTTGGTTGTTTGTTCTTTGCAGGTGGGATTGCTGAAGACTGCTGCTGTTGTGGACTTCTGTTCATGTGAACTCGCTACACGGTGTAGCGATTTCACTAAACTCGCTACACGGTGTAGCGAATTTAGTGAAATCGCTACACGGTGTAGCGAGTTCACTTGAACTTGTTTTTTGGCCGTAGAGTTAGGGCGACCGCACAAACTTGGCCGAAGAGTTTGGGCGGCCGCACTAACTCTCCTAGCCTGGCCTAACAAACTAAAACTTAAAACTTAACGGGAAAACTAACTGTTTTTTTTTTTTCTTAATTGACTTTTCTAACAAATTTCATCAATTATAATTTTTAAATATTCATTAAAATAACTAAAGTAATTTTTAAAAATTGGTTAAAATTCAATTATAATTTTTAAATATTCATAAAAATAACTAAAGTAATTTTTAAAATTGGTTAAAATTCAATCAAAAATCAAAAATTAAAACTACAACGGATAAAACTGAAATAGGAACTAACTTTTATTTTGCCCTTCATAAACTTTTATATTGGAAAATTCAACTCAAATATAAATTACATTCAACTTTTCAAATTTAATGAAAATTACATAAAATGAAACTGAAACTGAATCCAATTCAAACCAAACATAAATTACATGAAAAATATTCTGCTACTTCCTAATGTTCGGGCATCTACGACGATTGTGCTCTTCTTGATGGCATGATGAACACGGAGTCTTCCGTTTATCTTCTTGAAAGTCCATAGAATTACGGAAGCGTCTTGATCTAGGTCGTCCGGACTTCGCAGAACGTCGAAGTAGGGGATTGGGGAAAAAACTGGGCACCAAACCATCCACACCCCAATAGTCCTCATGCTCGATTGGTTTGAATGTCCCATTCCATGTCTTATAGTATTCCCCAATGGTGTAAAATCGAGAAACCAAATCTCAACCATCAAGATGTTGTGCAGAACAACATGCAAGAAGATGGGAACAAGGCATGTGATAGGCAACCCATTTACTACATGTGCAGGTACGCTCATTAAGTCGAACAATCTGTATATTTCCTCCGTGATCACCCTGACGTGCGGTTGTCACTTGATACACCCCCATTTCATGATTGTTGAACCTCCTGACCTGATGTGTTGCCCCTTTCGCGGTGTTCTTCAAGTAGTGATAATTGACTTTCTGGCTGAATTGGTGTAGGGGATTGATGTTAGGGTTATTAGGATTACCTCCTAAGGCATTAAGTGAAAATCCATGCCTTACTTGAAAGTACTCCACACAACGGTAGAAGGCAGTTTCAACAATCGCTGTGATTGGCATCCCACGAGCTCCCTTCATCACACCATTAAAAACCTCGGACATGTTGGTAGTCATGATGCCATACCTGTAACCACCATCGTGTGCCAATGTCCATTTTTTGGCATCCAAATTCTGAAACCATGCAATTGCCTTGGGCTTAATTCCACGGATACTCTCTAAGATAGATTTCAATTTTCTATCTTGAGTTGCTCTACCAGCTCTCCAAAACAGATACTTCAACCCTTCCCCTCTATGCTTATCCAAGAAATTTGCTCGCATATGTCTCAAGCAAAATCGATGATGCACGTTTGGCCACCACGTATCTTCAGCTATAGTCTTCAGAATGCCCAGATGACGGTCACATATCAAGCATACTTCACGACTCTTGATAATATGATTGCAAACCAGATATAAGAACCAACGCCAGTTCGGCCAGTCCTCCTTTTTAACAACGGCAAATGAAAGCGGAAGTATACTGTCCTGGGCGTCAACACCCATGGCAATCAATATTACTCCTTTATATCTACCATGGAGGAATGTCGCATCAACAGAAATGACAGGGCGATAATGAGAGAAAGCTTCAATGCAAGGCCCAAATGCCCAGAATATATGTTGAAACATGTGTAACTGACCGACAAGAGGAGGAGGAGGATGAGAGTACTCAACAATTGTCCTTGGGTTGTATTTTTGAATGGCTGCTAGGATGCGGGGTAACCTTATATAGGATTCCTCCCAATCTCCAAACACCTCTGTAATGCCCTTCTGCTTTCCACACCATGCCTTCTTGTAAGTAATTACCTTGTTGAACCTCTATAGATGTGTGCAATAATGACTCCAACCTTGACATCTGAATCGTCCTTAATACGACCAACAACTTCCCGACCGATAAACTTGGCATCTAGGTTGGGGTGATCTTGACTTTCTCCAGAATATAAGCAGCAGTGAGGAGCCTTATACTTGGTCAGTTCCCAATAGCCAAACTTCTTCCTACTCACACGAACATAAAAATTGCATGGATAATTGTTCAATAGACACTCAATTACCCATGTGTGAGGTGTGCTCTTTCTTACCCTGAACCTGCGATTGATGCGAATATGGAACCTTTTTATATCAAATTGTGCCTCGTTCTTGCCAGGAAAGCGTATCCCTTTAGCAATCGCCTGTTTTTCCGGATCCCAAACTGGAAAACTATGTGCATGATCGTAATCAATCAAGCCTTGTTCTTGTCGAGCAGAAGTACCAATATCACTGTAATAGGGATAATCCGCTCTCTCATATCTTTGATTTTTCGGCACTTCATAATGAACAAGAGGTGCTTCCACATCATCATCAATCGGCCCATCATCATCGGCTCCCAAATCGACATCAGAATCACTACTACCCTCCTCATATTCATCATCATCATCCTCTAGCATTGCATCTACATCAGTGTATACTTCCTCTTCTTCATAATCAACATCATCTTCCGAACTGACCTCATTAACATGATCATTATGCCCAAATGCCCGATCATCATTAACATGATAATTATGCCCAAATGCCCCATCATCATAATTTGGTGTTTGGGTTGATACAAGAGTTTGGAAACTTGGACCAACCCCTGCATCACGGTTACCAGTTGGTGAATACCCATAAATGGACTCTGTGTGCCGTGTTTCAAACTCTGGATTGGGTCGATTTTCAATCAATTTTACAACCACATACAGCTGCAAATTTCCAATCCCCCCAAATTTAGCAAACTGATCGAACATTATATCCACACACGCATCATCTTCAATACGGAGAGGAAAGTACTCACCAATCCCACTATCAAAAGAATGAGGGCATCTGTAAATGACTTCCAAATCAAATTGAGACCAATCTAAGTTCGCCTTTTTATATAACTCATCAATCAACTCATTGTATCTCTATCGGCAATTACCCCTTATTACACATTTTGGCCCTTTTTTGAAATGAGGACCATCAAACGGTTGTTCATCATCACCTCCCCAATAACACATGAAAATGATTGGACCCCCGTTCATCTTTAACCCTACATTACGAAATCAAATTGTTAAAACCTACATAACAAAACTCTAACATTTATATCTATAATATACTAAAACACAGTTAAGTACTTAAATTTTATATCTAAACACAAGTGAAAACAATGATTAAGATGATGTTTTACCTTGATTCTTGATCTTCAACAATTCTGATGAAATAAAATGATGTGAAGAAGATTTAGGTTATTTTATTTTGAGAGAGTTTGAATGAGAGATACGAGTGAAAGAGATTAGTGGGAGGTAGAGAGAGGAAGATTATTAGTGTTTGGCTGAGACAGAGAGAAAGGTAACCGAGAGAAAGAGAGAAAGGTAACTGAGAGAAAGAGAGAAAGGTAATGAATGAATGACATTTATGCTGGCTGAAAACTGAACTTAGTAGCTAGAAAGTGCCTTCTCTGACTTAAACTCGCTACACCGTGTGGCGAGTTTCATTAAAGTTGAATTAAACTCGCTACACCGTGTAGCGATTTCAACTTTAATGAAACTCGCTACATGGTGTAGCGAGTTTAAGCCAGAGATTATCCCTCCAATAATTTCCTTCGATTCAACATTTCTTATTTTCATTTTTTTTTCGTTCGCAAAGGTATTTTGAGCAATAAATATAAGTTAATTTAGTTATCATAATGACTATCTAAAAATTGTTGCTTATAGTACATATAATAGTGTATCAATAACAACTTTTAAATTTTAATTTGGAAAATTAAATTAACTTCAAATTATTGCTCAAAATACCTTCGTACGAATATCAAAATTTTCTTTTACATGTGTTAAAAATAATGATGACAGGAAAAATTGCAACGAAACCAAACACAAAATGTACCAAATTAATTTTTAAAACTAAAATAACATCAAAATAAATATAATCAAGTTAGTGGCCACATCCCGGTCACGTAGGAAATCTTACATTAATTAATTTTAAACATTTAGGAAATTCAGCCAGATTAACTTCATCATTCTTAGGAAATACCTGCAAAACAAATGAGTTGAACATTATTTACTATATGATTCCAACACTTCAGCAAAAATAAGAAAATATGTACCTTGAACGCATTAGAGAGTGTGATGTTAAGATAACGTGCTGATCGTGATGGGATGGGGTGCCAAACAACAACCTATATATTTCAAAACAAACAATTAGATGAAAGTATTAATGATGATTCCAAATTCACTAATTAATATATCATACCTTCTGAAGTATCAGAACAGAACCGACAGATATATCTTTTCCAAATTCACTCTCAGTCACTTTATGATGAATGGAAGCTTCTATGGTATCCGTAGGATTCTAATAACTTTATCCCAGTTAGTAACTCAAAACACATTTCACCCATGATAGAAAGCATACTAAACTCATATCCTAACCTTTAAGGTCACCCAGAGATCACCAAAACTATTTGGTGTGCAGGACTTGATAACAGCAACAACCTAATAGAACATACATAAATGTAAAAAATCAATCAAATTTACACACATATGACTATAATTAATTTTGATATTATACCTGATCCACCCTGTCAATAGTATGACATTTCTTCTTGATAGAGCTCAACGGATAATATGTACCGACTTCAGTGAGAAATTCCATTGCAGAGAGCCAAGGACCGTCTTGGAAAGCTTCATCCTTCACCGGATCTTCAATCGCTCTCCGTATATATTCTTGGGTTGCGATTGGTATTTGTTGTGAAGATAAGTTCTCACGGTCGAGATTTCTCTGGTGCATGGCAAAATCTACGGCACCGGCGGGACCAGGAATAACATGCGATGAAGAGGAGCCTTCACCGCGGATAAAAAAAACACTGCTCGTTAGGATCCATTTTTTTGAGTTTAATAGAATTTGGATTGAGAAGATTGAGGGTTGCGAGGAGGATACGAGAGAGAGAGAATGAATGAACGAGGATGGAAGGAGAGGAAGAGAGGAAGAAGATAAATGAATCTGAAAAACTGAGATGGGGTATTTATTAAAGAGAAACTCGCTACACGGTGTAGCGAGTTTTGTTTAATTAATTGCCCTTACTAATGACAAACTGCCAATCCCTAATTACACAAAATTCGCTACAAGGTGTAGCGATTTTGACCTGTTCAAGTCAAACTCGCTACACGGTGTAGCGAGTTTCAAAAAATGGGACAGTTTGGGCAAAACTTTGAACAGTAAGTCATTTTGAAAAATAAAAAAATTAAACAGTATTATTTGAGAAAAAATTCCCGTAACAGTCTGCCATAAATAACTAACAGTGTAAGTGATAACAATAAAGCAAACAATAAAGTAGTCTTAGGCCCCGTTTGTTTCACCGTAAAATAACTCATTTTCGTAAAATAACTCGTTTTCCGTTGTTTGGTTGAGCCCCCGGAAAATGTTTTCCGAAAAATAACTCGTTTTCCGTTGTTTGGTTGTTTTCCGGAAAATGGAGAAAACGTTTTTCGAAAAACATTTTACGCCCTTCCTAAGAAAAACGACTTACTGACCTTGTCCTGAGTAAACATTTTCCGAAAAATGGTGCCCTTCATGTACAACTCATATTTCACAAGGTACAACATTCTACTTCCTCATTCTAATAATAATAATAAAATAATAATAATAATAATAATAATAATAATAATAAAATAATAATAATAATAATAATAAAAATAATAATAATAAAAAAATAAAATAATAAAATAATAATAATAAAAAATAATAAAAAATAATAATAAAAAATAATAATAATAAAAATAAAAAATATATAATAATAATAATAATAATAATAATAATAATAAAAAAAACAAATAATAATAATAATAATAAAAAAATAATAATAATAAACATAATAAAAATAATAATAATAATAATAAATAATAAAAAAATAATAATTAATAAAAAAATAAAAATAATAAAATAAATAAAAATAAAATAATAATAATAAAAATAACAATAACAATAAAAAATAATAATAAAAAAATAAAAAAATGTAATAATTAAAAAAATAAAAAAATAAAAAAATAATAATAAAAATAAAAAATCTAAAAGTAATAAAAATAAATAATAATAATAATAATAATAATAATAAATAATAATAATAATAATAATAATAATAATAATAATAATAATAATAAATAATAATAATATAATAATAATAATAAAAAAATATTTTACGCCCTTCCGAAAAACATTTTTTCCTTACCAAACAAGCGAAAACATTTTACACCCTTCCTCCGTAAAATATTTTACGCCCTACCTCCGTAAAACATTTTACAGAAAAACATTTATCAATAAACGTTTTCCGAAAAATATTTTACGTCGAAACAAACGGAGCCTTAGAGTTAGAGTGTTTTACATGGTAAATATATTAGCACATAAAACAAAATATTTGACAAATATAAGGAGACAATCATACTAGTATCTCTCTATCCACAAAATCTCACATTTTACCTTTCTATTCACAAAATCTCACATTTGACTTTTATATTTATAATAATTGTTTGTAGTCCTCCCACATTTCCCAAGTCCCCCCACATTTCCCAAGAAACCCTTGTTGCACGCCCCTCCCGATCGTCTCCTCCGGTGTCTCCTCCGTCATCTCCTCCGGACACTTCCTGAAGAAATGGTAGGCTTTGTTTGAGGAGGTAGGTTGGCACTATCTATTGTTGATTTAAACCGGGAAAATTCGTCACTTTCGCACACAAGAAGTGCAGATTCTTCTTCTCTCGCACTGTCAATAGTATGAAATTTCTTCTTGATAGAGCTCAACGGATAATATGTACCGGCTTCAGTGAGAAATTCCATTGCAGAGAGCCAAGGACCGTCTTGGAAAGCTTCATCCTTCACCGGATCTTCAATCGCTCTCCGTATATATTCTTGGGTTGCGATCGGTATTTGTTGTGAAGATAAGTTCTCACAGTCGAGATTTCTCTGGTGCATGGCGGAATCTACGGCACCGGCGGAACCAGGAATAACACGCGATGAAGAGGAGCCTTCACCGCGGAAAAAAAACACTGCTCGTTAGGATCCATTTTTTGGGTTTAATAGAATTTGGGTTGAGAAGATTGAGGGTTGCGAGGAGGATACGAGAGAGAGAGAATGAATGAACGAGGAAGGAGAGGAAGAGAGGAAAAAGATAAATGAATCTGGAAAACTGAGATGGGGTATTTATTAAAGAGAAACTCGCTACACGGTGTAGCGAGTTTTGTTTAATTAATTGCCCTTACTGATGACAAACTGCCAAACCCTAATTACACAAAACTCGCTACACGGTGTAGCGATTTTTACCTGTCCAAGCTAAACTCGCTACACGGTTTAACGAGTTTCAAAAAATAAGACAGTTTGGGCAAAACTTTGAACAGTAAGTTATTTTAAAAAATAAAAAAATAAAACAATATTATTTGAGAAAAAATTCCCGTAACAATCTGCCATAAAATAACTAACAGTGTAAGTGATATCAATAAAGCAAACAATAAAGTAGTCTTAGAGTTAGAGTGTTTTACATGGTAAATATATTAGCACATAAAACAAAATATTTGGCAAATATAAGGAGACAAGTTCATGCTAGTATCTCTCTATCCACAAAATCTCACATTTTACCTTTCTATTCACAAAATCTCACATTTTACTTTTATATTTATAATTATTGTTTGTAGTCCTCCCACATTTCCCAAGTCCCCCCACATTTCCCAAGAAACCCTTGTTGCACGCCCCTCCCGATCGTCTCCTCCGGCTTCTCCTCCGGCGTCTCCTCCGTCATCTCCTCCGGACACTTCCTGAAGAAATGGTAGGCTTTGTTTGAGGAGGTAGGTTGGCACTATCTATTGTTGATTTAAACTGGGAAAAGTCGTCACTTTCGCACACAAGAAGTGCAGATTCTTCTTCTCTCGCACTCTGCAGGGTCTTAGTATGCATATATGCTTGTGGTTTAAAATTTTGCTAGGGCTTTGTACCAAGTATGCATATATGTATGATGGGGAAATTTCTTGTATATAAAAATTGATATCTAATTAGTTTTCTAATTTTTTAAAATCAGTATTGTTCTTGGAACTGTTGACCTGTCTATTTAGGTCTTAACTTCAGAAATTAGTTATTTTTGACCAATTTAACAACTTCCTCAGTTCCTAAATGTTATGTTTGTCTCATTTGACTTTTCAAACATTTTAAGGCTACATTACAAGTTTTGAAAATTTAATGATTTTAAAGCTTTAATTTTGGAAAATCTTTTTGGGACAAAGGAAAATGAGAAATGAGACTATCATTTTGGGCCCCCAGGGAGTACCTTCTTAATAAGTGTGAAATTAGTTATTTTTGCTTATAATTGAGGCCGGAGGGAGTCGTGCCAATGGCACGGGAGACAATACAAAAAAGGAAAAAAGTGAAAAAATGAAATGTGTGATAACTTGTTTTGGTTTGTCAAAAAAGCCAAAAACTTGTAAAAAACGCATTTTTTTTTAATCTTAACAAAAAACGTGTTTTTACCCGTCGCGCTCGGCCTCATTCTCTCTCTAAACAGCTTGCTCCCTTCCGCCGGCGAGAAATAAAAAGAAACTCACCTTTCTTATTCTTTCAAATTAAAGAATAATGGTGACGGAGAGGGATTCAGATTTCTGGTGAGGGAGACGGGATTCATATTTCTGGGAAATTGTTTCAATTTATTTGGTAAATTGAAACACATACTCTGTTTCTTATTCTTTCAAACAATGGTGACGAAGACGGGATTCAGATTTCTGGTGACGGAGTCGACGGAACCCACAACAGGTAAATTGTTTCTTTTTATTTGGTAAATTGAAACACATACACTGTTTCTTATTCTTTTTATTTGGTAAATTGAAACACATGCACGACGATAATGGTGACGGAGACGGGATTCATATTTCTGGGAATCAGATGAATTGTTTGATTTGGTAAATTGAAAGAATGGTGTGCAGGGGACTGGGTAATTAGATGCCAGTGTATGTGTTTTGGAGTGTCAGTGCTTGTGTTTTGGAGTGCCAGTCCATGTGTTTATGAATGCCAGTCCTTGTTTTTTTGAATACCAGCAAAAATAATTACAGTGTTTTTGAGTGCCAGTGTATGTGTATTTGAGTGCCAGTGTACGTGATTTTGAATGCCAGTCCATGTTTTTTTGAATGCCAGTGCTTGTGTTTTTGAGAGCCAGCAAAAATATTAGTGTAACAAAGTGCCAGTGTTAGTGTAACAGAGTGCCAGTGTGAAGAGTGCCAGTTCATGTATATAAAAAGCGCCCGTGTAAAAGTGTCAGTGCCAGTTTAACAAAGTGTCAGTGCCAGTTTACACTGGCACTTTGTTAAATTGGTACTGACACTTTTTTCACTGGCATTTTGTTACACATGCACTGACACTTTATCACACTGGCACTTTGTTAAACAGGCACTGGCATAAACGGAAAAACACAAAACACGTTTTTCCTAAGTGACAGAAAAAATGCGTTTTTCACAAGACCAACTCGTCAAAAAATCATCAAATAAGAGAGCTTGTTCCATTTTCTTAATAGTATTTAGTCAATGGTCACAAATCCTGAATAGAGGGCTGATGAAAAATCCATCTTTAACTTCCAAGAAAATAGGAACAAACAATGGTGCGCAAGCTGTGAAATTGTTGTCAGGCATCGAACTTCGAAATTGTTAGATTTATTAGAGACGGATGAAGTATCAAACAGACTGAATTAGACAAAAAGTTAATCTTGATAACGAAAACTAAAATACAAAAGAATTAGAATAACTAATTGAAAGTATGAAAGAATTGTTAAACTTTCAGAAATTAAAAATGAAAAATCTTATCAAAACCCAAAATTTAGGTCTGTATATTACCTTTTGATTAGAATTAACTTATGCTCTTCATGTGGCAAAAAATCTTGACAATTTTTTGCAATGTGGTGAATAAATTAACATTTCGCTAAATTTTTAACAGGTTTGAACACACTTGTGTTGCACATGATTTTTTAAAAAGGCAAAATAGAAAAATCATACAAATTAAATTAATATAAAAATTAAAGGTTCTAAGTGTTAGATTTAAAAATAAAAGGTGTAATAAACTAATTTAAAAGTACTAAAATGTAAATATTTAATTTACAAATTAAACCCCTTCTATCCTCCTCTTCTTCTAAGGCCCTCTTTCCCATCATCTTCTCTCCCTCTCTTTCTCCGGCCATTCCTTTTTAGACCACACTCTCCCTCCGGTCCCAGCTCAAACAACGGAGGTGACAAAGGGACAACAGATCCGGACACCACTTGAGGAGACGAAGCCATTGCCACAAATTCAGACGTCAAAACTCAGACGCGCCGCCAATCACTACCGTCTAATCTGGCGGCCTCCTTTATTCATCCACCATAACCACCTGAAATTATCCGGATTTCGCGCGATGCGAAAGACGGTTATCTTTCGCAGAGGGTTGGTGTCTGAGACCTCGCTTTTGGGAAGGGAGAGGAGTCGCCACGCGATTTTTGTATTTTGAGCCCAAACATTGAGAAATGGCTATTGGTTGAAAATGGTGTCGTTTTTATTGGTAGCAAAAACTTAGGAAAAGGCTTTTGAAAACAGGGGGTCATTTTTATTGGTAGCAAAAATGAGTAAAAAGCTTTTAGTACCAGAGATTGTTAGGTTCGGAGGTCACGTTACGTTTCGGGAAGAGTATATTGAGATCACCCGAAACACCTCGTATGACGAGTCTTTCTACCTTTCTCGAAATCGTGTGCGTGTGTGTGTGTGTGTTTGTATTTTGAAATGGGGGCTTGAATGACAAGCTTAATCTTGGTTTGAATGTCAAACGTTGATTATAGTTCTGTTTGAAAAGGCGAGCGTTTGAATGACAAACGTCGATTTTGGAAGTTTTAGGAAAAGTGGCAAGAGTGCTGATTTTAACCGTTTATCTTAAGTGTCAAATGTTGACTTTTAAGAAAAGAGCGTTTGAATGTCAAACGTCGGATTTTGAGTTTGAAGATGAGCGTTTGGATGCCAAACGTCATTTCGTGCGTTTTGAAAGAGAGTTCGAAGGTCGAACTCCGGTTTTGAACCGGGCGTGTCATTGTTAACAATTTTACGGGAAAAACGTATTAAATGATTTTGAGTGTCAAATGGCGGCTTTTAAGTTTGAAGATGAGCGTTTGAAGGTCAAACGTCATTTCACGCGTTTTGAAAGAGAGTTCGAAGGTCGAACTCCGATTTTGAACCGGGCATTACATTGTTAACGATTTTACGGGAAAAACGTATTAAATGATTTGCGATCAACGAATCGGGTTGCGACTCGGACTTTGAAAAGTAAATACTATCACGATCCAAACGGGTCGGACTTTGTAAATGACAGTATTTAAAGTGCGGTATCAACGGAATCAAACAACCCGGAATTGTAAAGTACGATCGACGAGCCAAACGACTCGGAATTGTAAAGTTGCATGAAAGTAAATGACTTTCGACGGATCAAACGGTCCGGAATTTGTAAATGACATGGAAAGTAAATGACGATCAACGGATCAAACGATCCGGAATTGGTAAATGACATAAAAGTGAACGGAACGGGGTCGGAACGCCGTTTTAACCCGAGATTACTTCTCTTACGGGAAGAGAAGAGGATCGCGGACTAAAACGTATTGGACCCCGTTAGACGATGACGTCTACATTTCAACAACGTCGTCCGAAACGGTTGTAGCGACTGGCACGTAAACAGAGACGGAACGAGAGTTTAAAGAGAGAGGGAGCTACCTATGGCTAGGGTCGGCTCCTTTGGCTCGGTGTGCATATACGGGATGCGAAAGTGTGTTTGGAATGGTGTTTCGAGGTGGTGGGGGTCGTATTTGATCGAAATACGGAGTTTTCACGCAAAACGAGGTAAAACTGGGGCTCGGGAGGAGTGAAACCAGTTTAGGCCGTGGGTTTTTGGGTGAAAGGGAGTAAATTTTGTTGTTATAAATGGCTTTGACAGCCTCTGTATTTATTAAAATTTCAGCATGAGTCCGGACGGACTGAGGGTGAAATCAGGGGGTTTTGTGAAAATCTAGAAACTGGAGGGACTTGTTGGCAATTCTGGATTGTCTACAAATGAGTTCGCCCGGACTGAGACTGCACACCAGGGGTATTTTTGTCTTTTCACTCTGAATTTCATTGAAAGGTGACTAGGGAGCTGTGGAATGCAAGCCACGTGTCCCTGTGACTCACAGGCTCGTGGGAGTTCGTGCCATTATCCCCGGTTTTGTCCGTTTTTAAAATAACAGTCCGGAAAATGTCTGAAACGCCCCTGGAAAGTGTCGAAAAGTGCGTTTTTAGGGAAAGCCGTACTTTTACGTGCAACGACGTGTGTTGAGTACGCTTTGACGTCGAGATGCATGGGGCAGTCCCGAGACGTCTCGTTGGCTTGAGAACGGGGAGCTTAACGGGTTCCGGTTAACCTGGAGCGGGCCAGTTAATGGATTCCGGTTAACTTCTAACGGATTTTGGCGATCCGGATTTGGGTACTTACAGTTAGCCCCTCAGCGACGTCACTTCCGAAGGAGGTGGGGTCATTGAAAAAAGATAAGGATCCAAATCGGAGGATGCCTTACTTTGAAAGACCTGGGCGGTCAGCTGGCTGGACCCTTAGCGAAAGGATTCCTACGTATCCCAAGAGGGAATCAAGCCGATCGTAGTTCGTAGGTGCAAGGGTCCGCGCGTGGGGACCTTGACCTGAGCGAGACTGTTGGGAGGCGTCTAAACCTGAATGGGACCATTGCGAGGCACCTGTACCTGAATGGAAACTATTGTGAGGCGTCTGAACCTGGGATTTCTGAAACCTTTGAGGGCGTGTGGCGCCTCAGACCGGAGTTGCTGAATCATACGAGGGCGTGTGGCGCCTCAGACCGGAGTTGCTGAACATACGAGGGCGTGTGGCGGTTCAGACCGGAGTTGCTGAATCATACGAGGCGTGTGGCACCTCGCACTGGAGTTCTGAACATACGAGGGCGTGTGGCGCCTCGCACCGGAGTTGCGAACATATGAGGAGTGTGGCGCCTCAGACCGGAGTTGTTGAACATACGAGGGCGTGTGGTGCCTCAGACCGGAGTGGCTGGAACATACGAGGGCGTGTGGCGCCTCAGACCGGAGTTGCTGAACATACGAGGGCGTGTGGCGCCTCAGACCGGAGTTGCTAAACATACGAGGCGTGTGGCGCCTCGAGTTGCGAACATACGAGGGCGTGTGGCGCCTGGACATACGAGGGCATGTGGCGCAGGAGTTGCTGAACATACGAGGGCGTGTGGCGCCTCAGACCGGAGTTGCTGGAACATACGAGGGCGTGTGGCGCCTCAGACCGGAGTTGCTGAACATACGAGGGCGTGTGGCGCCTCAGACCGGAGTGGCTGGAACATACGAGGGCGTGTGGCGCCTCAGACTGGAGTTGCGAGGATACGTTTATCCTAAGATGAAGGCGTTCGTGCCTTGGGTGCTGGGCTTATGATGACTGCCAGGTTCATCTGCCGGAATAGGGTGGCAATGATGGGAATGGTTATGTTAAACTGGCGTTATTAACAACACGGGATGATTGACGTTCTAACGATGGGGTTAGGAACGGGATGTGGTCTCGGGAGAGACTGACACATTGCTGGGGAAAAGCGTTCAGCGTTCTGACGGGGTCAGTTAGGAACTGAGGGGGTTGATTGTCATTTCTTCCTTAGACGGACGGTCTTAGGATCCTGCTGGGGAGGAGTGTTTGGGCTTACGGCGATGGCCGAAGAGGGATTATTGTGCGGGCTTACCTTGATGGCCGCTGAGGTGGTATGATCGGGCTTACAACTGGCGGCCGGGGAAATGAACGTTCACTTGCTGGAGTGAAGAGGTATACGGGCTTTCGAGGATGGCCGAAGAGGGATTGTTGTGCGGGCTTACCTTGATGGCCGCTGAGGTGGGACGATCGGGCTTACGACTGGCAGCCGGGGAAATGAACGTTCACTTGCTGGAGTGAAGAGGTATTCAGACTTACGAGGATGTCCGAATATGGATTGTTGTGCGGGCTTACCTTGATGGCCGCTGAGGTGGGACGATCGGGCTTACGACTGGCGGCCGGGGAAATGAACGTTCACTTGATGGAGTGAAGAGGTATTCGGGCTTACGAGGATGGCCGAAGAGGGATTGTTGTGCGGGCTTACCTTGATGGCCGCTGAGGTGGGACGATCGGGCTTACGACTGGCGGCCGGGGAAATGAACGTTCACTTGCTGGAGTGAAGAGGTATTCGGACTTACGAGGATGGCCGAAGAGGGATTGTTATGCGGTCTTACCTTGATGGCCGCTGAGGTGGGACGATCGGGCTTATGACTGGCGGCCGGGGGAATGAACGTTCACTTGCTGGAGTGAAGAGGTATTCGGGCTTACGAGGATGGCCGAAGAGGGGTTATTGTGCGGGCTTACCTTGATGGCCGCTGAGGTGGGACGATCGGGCTTACGACTGGCGGCCGGGGAAGTGAACGTTGGTGAAAACCAATAGAAATTTTGACGTCGGGAGACGGAATTGTGACTTGATGTCCGAAGACGGGACTGAGCGTTTGAATGTCAAACGTCAACTGGGGATGTAAATGAGCGTTTGAATGTCAAACGTCAACTTGAGATGGAAGTGAGCGTTTGAATGTCAAACATCAACTGGAGATTGAGAATTTAACGTCTGGAGACGAGCGTTAGTGAAAACTAACTGGGAATTTAACGTCTGGAGACGGGCGTTAGTGAAAACTAACTGAGAATTTAACGTCGGGAGACGAGCGTTAGTGAAAACTAACTGGGAATTTAACGTCTGGAGACGGGCGTTAGTGAAAACTAACTAGGAATTTAACGTCTGGAGACGGGCGTTAGTGAAAGCTAACTGGGAATTTAACGTCTGAAGACGGGCGTTAGTGAAAGCTAACTAGGAATTTAACGTCTGGAGACGAGCGTTAGTGAAAACTAACTGGGAATTTAACGTCTGGAGACGAGCGTTAGTGAAAACTAACTGGGCTTGACCTCGGGGGAGGGGTGTTAGAAATGTCTAACTTGGGGGAAATTTTACACTTTTGGGGGCCAAAAGGGGTAAAATTGAAACTGCGAAAAGTTGAGGGGCTAAATTGGCAAGGAATCTTTCTGCTGCAGAAAGAGTTCGGCCGGACTGAACCTGAAGTTGACCAGGTTGTTATCAGCGCCAAGGCCGACGGGAATTTGGACCATTCCTCCATTTTTCCAGGCGAAAAAGAGAGAAAGGAGAGGAGGAAACTCTTCCCAAATTGTGAGGTTTTCTCAAATTCTTGAGGGAAAATCGACATGGAAGGTGATTTGGGACCAATGGCTCGTCATGGAAGGACCGATAAAGAAAGAACGCGGTTGGTTCGGACCATTCGAACTACCACTCTTCCATTAAATCCGGCGGAGTTCTACCCGGCTAGGGAGAACCACAAATCCAAAGGAGGGATCGAGAGACAGGTAAACTTCCTTCAAATTTCATTAATTTTAAGAATGTGCATTCTATAAATGTTAGGAATTTGACTAGAAATGAGTTAGGGATTTTGGTGCCCGAATTGGGGCTTTTGACTTTGCTATGCATCTTTGTCGAAATTGACTAGAGTGTAGTTCAATTGACACCATGGGTAGATAACATAAAAATTTTGGTTGCAAAATTCCATGCCTAGATGTGTTTTCTAAATTTAAAGTATGTTTAAATCGGGACGGAGTAATTTTTCGAAATGTTCGAAATGATTTGAAAGTTCCGACTTCGACGGAGTTTTCGAAGGGTTTTGAAAGTTCCGGATTCGACGGAGTTTTCGAAATGTTTTGAAAGTTCCGGATTCGACGGAGTTTTCGAAATGCTTTGAAAGTTCCGGATTCGACGGAGTTTTCGAAATGTTTTGAAAGTTCCGGATTCGACGGAGTTTTCGAAATGTTTTGCAAGTTCCGGACTCGACGGAGTTTTCGAAATGATTTTGAAAGTTCCGGATTCGACGGAGTTTTCGAAATGTTTTGAAAGTTCCGGACCGTTAATACTCCAACCGGGATGGAAATATTTTAGGAAAGAAATGAGAACTGTATCTGCGTTGCATCATTTTGACATGCGTTCGTGCACTCTGCTGATGTCGCTTCTGTATTAACGTATTTTGCCGAGTTCACCTACAGGGGCAAGGGACAGTTGACGTTCACACCTTGAAGAGTCGGGAAGCCTTTGAGGCAGTGCGAGCGCTGTGGGAGATATTCCCGGACGAGGCTCGGGAAGGGGAAAGGAGTCCACGGCAGCTTGTGGTTGACTCTGGCTTGGCTGGATTTATCAGCGCGGTAGCCGCGGTGGCTGTAACGCAGAGGGCGAGGTCCATATACGTAGCTCTGAGCGAGTACTGGTGGGACACGACCCACTCTTTTCATTTCAGGTGGGGGGAGGCGATTCTGACTCTCACTGACTTTGCGGCTATCACTGGGTTGCCAACCTGGGGCAACGCGCTGGTGTGGGTGGATGGCTATACCCCGGGGCAGTTGTCGGAGCTGCTGGGTTTCGATATCACCGATGCCAGGGGCTTAGGTATTCTATACACGCCAATGGAGATTCATTTGAGGATGGGGATTACTGCTTATGGGGAGGGGACCTCGAGGATGAACACTGAGCATCTGGCTCGAGGGTTCCTATGGTTCGCGCTGTCAGCGACTCTGTTCCCTACTTCTGACATGTCCTGTCACTTCCCTCTGCTCGGGTCGCTGACAGATCTGGATGTCGTGAGGGGGTATACATGGGGGGAGGCTGGACTGGCCGAGCTCTATCATGCCTTGGACAGGTTCTCGCGTGGAGAGGAGAACACCATGTGTTGCTTCTCGTGTGCTTTGGATGTAAGTTCACGTCTTTTTCTCTTCCTTGTCTCATTTTTGTACTCGTATGTATCTGCTCTGTAGCTGACATAACTTTCCATTTGCTTGACAGGTCTGGTGCTTTGAGGTGTTCAGCCCGCAGCGGTGGGAGATTAGGGAGGCGTACCAGTCCTTGTTCCCTGCCATGCTGTCTTGGCAGAAGAATGCAAAGAAGGCGGTGTCATCGAGAGAGGGTACTCGGCTGACGTACGAGGAGGTGTCTCAGGCCCTGAGCCGAGAGTTCTCCGAGCGGATCCAGCTGACTTGGTGGAGCCGGATTCATGCTGGCGTGGTCCAGGTTGCGAGTGAGGTCACGCGTCGGCGGAAGCTGCTGGTGGAACTTCACTGAGATGCGATGTATCTGGGGGAGAGGGTGACCCGTCAGAATGGTTCGGGGTCCCTTCCGATGGTGCCGGTGGACCCGCCTCTACACATGCAGCATCCTTTGTTGATGCCGATAGAGGATCTGGAGCGGTATAGACAGAGTATGTTCTATACCGAGCTTGTCATAGAGGGCGCCGACTATGACACTTTCGTGAGGAAGAGGCTGAGGAGCCCACAGGTGCAGCACAGAGAGGGCGAGGGCCCTGGATATCCCCGAGATCTCCCGCTTCCACGCGCTAGGCTGGCGTATGAGGGGCTGGATGGTTCCCGTAGGCGGTTGGTGATCCCTATCCCGGAGGTGGCGAGGCCTCGGTACAGGGTGGACCCCAATGCTTCGGTGAGTGCTTTTGATTTTCTGCATTTGATAGTAGTATTATGCAAATGTTGCATCTGTACTGTCTTCTTGTCTTCTGACGACTTTCCTGGTTTGCAGGTGTCTGGCCGTACATACAATTAGGCTGTGAGGCAGTTGGACGGGTGGGCCAACTATGCTAGGAGGCTCGTGGAGTTCCTACGGTGCAGTTCCCGGAGGAGTGTGGCGGTACATGAGCCGAGGCGGTCTAGGCCGAGGGGTTCGTCCGCCTCTACAGCTGGTGGAGCGGACTTCACGCAGGGATTTAGCCAGTTCTCTGGCGAGACGGCGGGGTTCGGAGCTCATCATTCTTCGCACTCGGGGCACGAACAGGGAGAGTCCTCGGAGGCACATGAGCGGAGGCGGCATTTCGCATATTCCCGCCTAGAGGAATTCGGAGAGTATCTGTCCTCGGTGGACCCGGCTGCTGCAGGGCAGTACATCGAGTGCTCGGATGACGAGCAGGACTCCGAGTAGTCCTCCTTTATTGCTTTTTTTAGACAAAATGCGTGTATTGTCCAAAAATAATTTGACTTGTATTTGAAAAGGCGCCCTTGAGGCGGAACCTGTACTTTGCACATCTATTTAGTGATTACCTTCTTTTTATTTTGGCAAATAAGCAAGTAGGTTGATCAAAAATAAATAAAATGAAACATGCACAAAAAATTGAACTGGTCAAAATTTAAGCCTATATGCACTGTTATTTAATTAATTGCGCTGTTACACGAGCCCGGGGCGGAAGTGGTGTTGGCAGTGGTTGATTGAAACCATGGGAGCACGCAGATTCAATAAAGCATGAACAGGGCTTGGTTTGGAATTGTTTCCAATTTGAGAGCAGCTGGCTGCAGAGTTGACCAAGTCAATTGCAGAAAGAGTCCGACCGGACTGAGGATGAATTTCTAGAATCTTTTAAATTGCAGTTTCAGCTTTGCAATTCGTAAGAAAATGCGTGTTTGCCTTGGTCCATTAGCTGAATTTCTTTCAAATTCCTAAGGTTTCCTTCACTTTCTTTCATGGCTCCATTTCCTAAGCTATCGTCTCGGATGCAAGAGATATACTTGGAAAATTTCCAGTCGTGGGTACGAAACCACACGAGGCAAAACAAAGGGTTTTTCGAAGGCTGTTACGGGATGAAATCTGTTTGGGCTTTGAAGGAGCTCATGCCAGATTGGAATCTTTTGAGAGCTGCGGCTCGTTTCTGGGACGTACGGAGGAATGTATACAACTTCTCGTACAACGAAATCACTCCCACGTTCGAAGATTTTTGGGCCATTCTAGGAGGACCTGAGACGGAATAACTAGTTCTTCCCTATGCGGGTGGCATGGCCACTATTGAGAAGTTAGTGTCTCTGCTTGGTATCTTGGCTGGAGAAGCATACGGGATGCTGATATCGAACACAGACTATGTCGACATTTCGGGACTGCCCAATAGATTTGCTGGTGGTGAGGGGAGCATTTTTGCGTGGGACGCGTTTGCTCTGTGCGCGATTGCTACTTTGTTCACATTCATGTCCCTGGGTGTGTGCCATCACAGTGTACTGGACCTGGTGAGGTAGTGCCGGAACGGGGGAGACATCGTGCCTTTGGTTCTAGGCGAGACGTTCCTGGGCATAGGTCGGATGGCGACCGGCAGCCGATACATGTGGGGAGGGAGTCCCGCTATGCTCACTATGTGGTTGAGGGAGAGACTGCAGATGATGCCCGAGGTGCCAATGTCTTGTGACGCTTGGTCCTTCTCTCGACGTCCTCTGGCGATAGGGGGCGATCAGGCTGAGTTGGAGCTCTGGATGTCCAGACTCCGCACGCATCACTTGCGATGGTGGGTTCCTCACTGGAAGTTACAGACTTGTCGGACCGCTCAGGGGGGTCTCTTGGTTGTCAGAGTGCCGGGGCTGTCCCAAACTGCTTTCTATATTCCATCCTTGGTTCTGCGACAGTACGGGCTGGAGCAGGTGCCATTGACGGGCTTGAGTTATGCTGCTACCTTCGAGGTGGGATCTCTGCTGATAGAAGATCCTTCGATGCTATTGCTGCTCACGCGGTTGTGGCAATACACGTCCTTTCCCGCCAGGGTTCTCTTTCACCGGAGAGGGGGGACTGTTCTGTCTACGCAGTATCTGAACTGGTATGAAGAGTGTATAAGGGAGACACAGAGGTCTATCTTGTGGAGACGGAGGGAGCTGCTGGGTGCTGATTACCTTGACAGCTCGGCTTTGAGGAGGACCGAAGCGGGGGATAACCCTCGGAATCGTACTGGGGACGACATGGCTGACTATGAGGCCAATGCTGATCGGGAGGCCGATCAAAGCACGGTCATGATGGCTCGAAGAGAGGCAGCTCAAGGCAGAGCTAGGGAAAGGGCCGCGTTAACAGCTACAGGCTTGACGGAGGCGTCGAGAAGGGTCCCTGAGCCAGGTAGAAGGACTATCGGAATATTCCCCGTGAAGGTGAAGAACTCTCGCCGTGGAAAAGGGAAGGGGAAGAAGGATGAAGGACCAAGTACGGGAAATTAGGTTGACCTTGTTGTCCAGAGTATCCACCCACTATCATTATAGACACATTAACTGATTAATGTTTTATTATAGTTTTTTTAGCGTGTAGCGAGTCAAGAGTTGACCGTGCTTGAACTCATCAAAGATTGTTTTAACCGTAATGAATTTGTAGGTTAATTGAAAAGAGTTTTTCGAAACACAAGCAATTGATGCTTATTTCTTTTTATTTTTTTTTTAGACCGAATCAATGATGGCTGCCTACGTTCCCCTTTTACAATTGGACTAAGGGGCTCAGGTCACCGTAGTTCGACACTTTAGGTGAATTTGAGAAAAACAAAGACAAAAGAAGTGCGACCCTGCTTTTTACCTGGATCATTGTTAGGAATGTATCCAGTTGGGTATTACTCTTTTAGCACTTTAATTTTACTGAGGGGTGGTGTATAGGAAAGGAGAGTTGACTCGTGCTCTTCCTCAAACGAAGTATTTTCGGAGCTTGCTTCTGTTCACGGGGTTAACGAAAGGGTTCCCGTCCAAATCTGCTAACTTTATGGCTCCTCCGGAGAAGATTCTTTGTACCACGAACGGTCCTATCCAGGTAGGCTCCCACTTTCCGAGGGGATTGGTCTGCGTAGGAGGCTTTTCCTTTAGCACCAAGTCGCCTTCTCTGATGTCTCGGATCATGACTTTCTTATCAAATGCTCGGGCCATTCTGCTTTGGTAGGCTCGAGTATGTTCCATGGCTTTCAATCTGCGCTCGTCGAGTAGAGCAAGTTCGTCGTGACGGCTCTGTAGCCATTCGACTTCATTGATCCCATTTTCCAGGAGGACTCGGAGGGATGGAATTTCCAATTCCACGGGTAACATTGCTTCCATTCCGTAGGTAAGTGCGAACGGAGTCTCCCCTGTGGCGGTTCGGCGATGTTACGTATCCCCGCAGGGCTAGATGTAGCTTTTCGAGTCGCCCCGACCTGCGGTGGTCATCTTTCTGATTATCATTGTGAGAGTCTTGTTTGCTGCCTCTACTGCACCATTGGTCTGTGGTCTGTAGGGAAAAGACTTGTGGCGTGTAACTCTGGATTCAGTCAGCAGTTGGTCACAATCTCCTTCGAAGTGGGTCCCATTGTCGGATATGATCTCGTTGGGCACTCCGTATCGGCACATGATGTTCTCTCTGATGAACTCGGCCACCTTTTTAGAATTCAGCACCTTGTACGATCTGGCTTCTACCCATTTGGTGAAGTAGTCGACTGCGACTTGAATGAACTCGTGACCATTGCTCCCTGGTGGAGTGATCTTGCCGATGACGTCGATTCCCCATGTGGCGAAAGGCCATGGTGTAGTCATGCAATAGAGTTCTTGAGGAGGGATGTGATTGAGGTTGGAGAACCGTTGACATTTGTCGCAGCTTCGGACGAACTGGATGCAGTCTGTTTCCATCGATATCCAATAGTATCCCATACGGAAAATGATCTGTGTCAATGCTCGGGCGTTCATGTGCGGACCGCAGGTTCTGTTTTGAACTTCGTTCATTAGCTCGCTGGCTTTCTCTTTGTTTACACACCGAAGGAGTGGCCCTTGGCGGCGCTTCTTGTACAACATAACCCCCCCCCCCAGAATGACGAAATGGGATGCCAGGCGTTTTAATGCCATCATGTTTTTTGGCTTTGATCCCTTCTTTGTATTTTCCATCTTCATTTGTGAAGGAAGCTTCTCCGTTTTGGAGGTACTGGTAGATTTGATTGTACCAGGGTTCGTCGATCGTTTCATTTTTTATTTCGATCTCACAGCAATAAGCGGGTGTTTCCCGTCTGCTTATTCTGAGGGGTTTTACTGATTTCCCATCGGAAATTTCGACAAGAGATGCTAGGGTAGCCAGGGCATCTGCGAAGCGGTTCCTGTCTCTTGGCAGATAATGGAAAGAGATGTCCTTGAACTGAGCAATGAGCTCCTCCATGTACGTGTGGTACTTTTGGAGGCCAGAATCTATCGTCTTCCATTTGTTGGACACTTGATTGATGATCAATGCTGAGTCTCCGTACACTTCCAGTTCTGAGATGTTGCGCTCGAGAGCGGCTTCCAGACCGGCTGCACAAGCTTCATATTCTGCTGCATTGTTGGTTGTTTCAAAATTCAGTTTGATGGCTATGGGAGTGTGCTCATCCTTGGGATCGACAAGGATCATTCCAATACCATTTCCCTTCTTGTTGGCTGCCCCATCGAAGAAGAGTTGCCAGCGGTTTGCGCTGTCGAGTTAAAAGATTTTGTCATCCGGAAACTGCGGATCAGGACCCTTAGGTTCACTGCTTGGGAAGTCTGCCAGCTGATCTGCCATTACTCTGCCCTTTGTTGATTTTCTGACCATGTACTTGATGTCGAACTCAGCCAAGAAGAATGACCACTTAGCTAGTCTCATTGACAGGGATGGCTTCTCAAAGAGATATCGGACGGGGTCCATTTTGGAGACCAGGAGCACTGAATGTGACTGCATGTAGTGTTTCAGTTTCCCGACTACCCATACCAAGGCGGTACAAGTCTTCTCTAATGCCGAGTAGCTGAGTTCACTTCCTTGAAGCTTCCGGCTACGAAGTAGATTGCATGCTCAACTTTGGAATCCTTCGTTCTTGTGCCGGCATTGCTCCGATTGACATGTACATTGCTTTGTCAGTACAGGAGTAGTGGCTTGTCTTCATGTGGCGGCAATGCACTGGGGGATTCACCAAGTATGTCTTGATTTTCTCGAAAGCCGTCCGGCACTCGGAGTCCCATTTGATGTCGGCATTCTTCTTTATCGCTTGAACATTGGCTCGCAGAGAGATGTCAACCGGTTGATGAAGCGACCGATGCATCAAGTCTTCCCATAAAGCTTTTCACTTCGTCGTGAGTCCGAGGCGGCTTCATGTCGATGATGGCCTTGATTTTCTTGGGATCGGCTTTGATACCTCTTTCGTAACCATGTACCCCAAGACTTTGCCTCGCTGACGCCGAAGGTGCACTTCGCAGGTTCAATCTCATGGAGTGATTTCGAGTCTGTTGAAGAACTTTCTCGATCCGTCATGTGCTGCATGTCCGATCCTCTTGAGTGGATGATCATGTCGTCGACATATACTTTGATTTCTTTGTGAATCATGACATGGAAGAGGGTTGTTGCAGCCCGCCGGTAAGTAGCCCCGCGTTCTTCGGACCGAACGGCATGACCGTATAGCGATATGTCCCCCACCGAGTGGTGAAAGCGATCTTGGCTTGATCCTCCTCGAACATTTTGATCCGATTGTATCCGCGAACCCGTCCACGAAGGACTTTACCTCAAAATTTGCCGTGGTGTCGACTAGCATGTCGATGTTGGGCTGGGAAATCATCTTTAGGGCTGGCCTTGTTGAGATCCCGAAATCCACACAAAGATCTCGACCTTTCCATTGGCCTTGGTGACCGTTACGATGTTGGAGAGCCAAGTCGGGTACTCAATCACTCTGATGAAACCAACTCGGAGCATTTCCTCAATCTCTTCTTTCACTTGCAAGGACCACTCGGCTTGATCTTGCGCAACTTGTTTGATGTGCTTAGATTACGGATCCAGGGGAATTACGTGCTCCACGATCGAGGATCGAATCCCGGCATGTCCCGGTATGACCAGTGAACACGTCAACATACTCCCGAGGAGGCTTATCGTGGCTTCTTTTACGCATCGGCGAAGAAACCGCCCACTTGTGTCTCTTTAGGCTCTTGCACCGACCCTGTGTTCACTTTGGTCATAACCTCTTCGGCGGCTTGGGCCCGGTTGTCCTCTCGGTCTACTACAAGCTTGAGAACTTCTTTAATGTAGTGTTCATTTAATGTGTCTGCTTCTTTATCAATTGAGTTATTAACGTCTTTTAAGTTGTTTGTTAACTTATCGGTTGTTAAAGTGGCAATGAGGGATACTCCGAAAGGTCGACTTTTCATTAAACGAGAACGGAAATATATGGTTGGCTACATTATCATAGTCTTACGGCGTAAGGCCGTTGGACGACTCGAGGACCGGACTTTTACAAGGACTCGACTTGGAGGTTCGAGACCGGGTTTAGGGAGATGTGGGTGCAGCCCAGCCTTGTCTTCCATTTCGCCCGGCTTGCCCTTGGTCCGGTGAAAGTTACCCAGTTCTTCGGTGGCATTGCCGGATGCTTGATGAGGGTTCGGGGGTCGAGAGGCTTGGCTTCGCTGTCCCAATCATGGCGATCATGCTATTTTCTGAACCCAGTCAATCGGGTTTGGCACCTCCATGACTTCTTCAAAAGACTCTGTAGAGCGGGTCTACTGAGAGCGTCTTCTATGAATTCTGGTTCCTTCTGCTTTGGGGTTACTGTCTCGAATGTGGCCTCGGAAGCTGATCCGAACAGTCTGTTTCCCGTGAAGAGTGTCTTGAGTTGCTCCTCCATGTCTGGGATTCCCTTGAATGTGTAATCGTGCTGAACTGTGGTGGCAGTTGGTCCAGGTAGAGTTGTGATGTCGAGGAACGCTCCCCTTATCGGATTAGCCTTGAGTCCTCTAAAATGCTTGAGGTCCCATGCTAGCTTTTCCATCCTTTCTGTAGTCTCTGTATTGTCTATCCCTGCTTCTTTCTCATCTTCATCAGTTCCACTGTCGGTCCCCTCAGTTCTGCTGTCGGTTCCCTTGTCGGTCCCCTCAGTTCTGCTATCGGTTCCGCTGTCGGTCCCCTCAGTTCTGCTGCCGGTTCCCTTGGTGAAGTAATGAGCGAGGTCGAAACTGTAAGGTCGGAGGTTGGGTGTGCCGTCGGAGGTTCCCCTTTTGCGGGCTGCTGCCTTGGTGCGGGCGAGCCTTTTGTTCTCCCTGATGTCAGCCGGTGTTGGCACATAACTGAGCCCCTGGACCGTGGTGTGGTCCTTGACTTCGATAACTTGGTGTTGGTCTTGTAACCTTTTGCCGAGCCCCAGTCCTGGCATGAAGTTCATGAGTTTCATCATCTTCATGGCGGGAGGAATATTGTCTTGAAGAAGTGGAAGGTCCACGTTGCATATTTGGATCTTGGAGGTCTCCAGAGTGAATCCAGTTAATGCCATGTCGTCGCTATGCTTGATTTCTAACACTGGGATTTCGTTGGTGCTGGTCCCCTTGGAGGTGACGCTGTCGCCGTAGATTGTGGTTAGCTCGTTGCCTTGCATGTACTTGAGGCACTGGTGAAGAGTGGATGCCACGCCATTTATCTGATGCAGCCAGGGTCGCCCCAGGATGGCTATGAAAGTGATTGGAATGTCCAACACTTGGAATTCGGTGGGGATCATCCACTTGCCGAACCAGATGTTAAGAGTAGCAACCCCGAGAGCTGTACGGGAAGTAGAGTCATAGGCCTTGACAGTGTGGACTGAAGGCTTCAGATCTGTGGGCTTGATGTCAACCAGGTCCATCATCTTGGTGGGCAAGACATTCATTCTGGAACCTCCGTCTACCAACACGCGGGAAAGGCGACGCTCATCCAGCTGGACTGTGATGTAGAGTGGCTCATTGTGATCAGCCCAAAATTTTGACAGGTCCAAATCTGTGAAGGTGATAATGTTGTCGTAGTGGATGTTGCCGATCATCTGAATGACTTCGTCTGGGGTTGCGTCCACTGGGACCATGGTACGGGCCAGACTTTCCTCTAGCTTGAGCTTGTGAGGATATGAGGATGTGAGCAGGGACCAAAGGGAAATGTTCGCCTGGGTCTGCTTGAGCTGAGTGAGGATCGGGTCCTCTTTCACGGAACTTGCTTCTTCGGGCAGGCCGGGTTGCGGTTCTGGCTCCACTGGATTTTTAGTGGCCTTAGGTGGTGATGCATGGATTTGACCCGATCGGGTTAAAACGCTGACATCAGGCTTGGTCCCTTCTGAACAGGCCGCTCTGAGTTGAGCCATAGTCAGAGGAGGATTCCTCGTAACATAGGGCCATATGTCTTCCCTCAATTCGTTGACTGTAGATGTGTTCCCGGGAGCTTCTGCAGCTTTCCGGATTCTATCCCAGGATATTGTCTTGGATGCCTCCGTGGGGAGGTAGTTTATGGTTTGCCGCAGCTGTTCGAACGTCGAGTGCAGCCGGTGGTTGCCGAGCTGGCTGTGCGTTGCGACCCTCGGGGGAGGTTGGAGAGTTCTTGGTTCAAGCGAACAGTCTCCTTGATCTCTTCACGGTATACCGCGCTCCTTTCCTTCTTGTTGAGCATGCTCAGGGCATTCTGGAGTTGGGTCTGGCGATACTCATGGTTTGCTAATTTTCCTCCACTCTTGGCCCAGAACAACTTTCTTGCAGCGAAGCCTCCGTCGAGAGTTAGTGCCTGCGTTTCTTCCTATGTGAGAATAACCAGTGCTTCTTTGAACTGCGTGCGGCAGTCTAGATAAACCTCCATCGGGGAGAGATTTCCTTTCTTCTTTATCTGAGTGGCGGGTATGTCGGAAGGTGAGTACACGGCTTCCCGAACATCTGCCCATGTAACTGGTTGCTGTCCCAGTTGATCATTTCTATAAACGAATGTCGCAGTCTGTGGAATCTCCCTAAGCAGTTGCTGGAGATGTATTTCTATCTTTCTTTTCCTTTTGAATAGACCTTCCTCTCTCAGTTGGCCTTTTAGTTTGAGTGCGGACATGAACCGTCCCCATCCTCCCAGGACCCTTAGGATTCCGATTTTGTTGACTTCATGTCCGGCTTGGAAGAGAATGGTTTCATCGTCTTCGTCGTCGCTTTCACAGAGAACTTGCTTTCCTCGGGAAGATAAGCGCTGGCATTCGTTCTGCTGTGTCATTCCCTCTCCTAGGTCGTCGGGACCGTTGACCGCCCTCCCTTGACAGAGTGGGTTGGATGAGAACAGGCGGTAGTCCAGGAAGTTGCCGTGAGCAAAACCCTTGAGGTCGAACTGGTCTAGAGTAGCCTCTAGCTTTCTGTCTGAAGCTGCTTGTGACACTTTAAGGGCTTGGTCCCTGTGGGTCTTTCGAGCTAGGTTTTCGTCCCAGAGACGGTTCTCTTGAGCGGCTAGTTCCATGAGGGCTTTCCTTGCGAGAGCTAAGCAGTCTCCGTAGGTGCGCGCTGTCTGACTAGTGTCTAGAACTGTGATCACATCCAAATCACCGAATGGTGGAAACACTTGGATTATGTTGACGAAGGAAGTCGGGCTGGGACATTCCATGCGGCCTTCCTTGATCTCGACTACCAAAAAGTTCGCCCATATCTGCTTGATTGAACCCACGGGGGTGTTGAATTCTGCGATGTTGACAGTCTCGTGATCTTGTTGGATCGCCAAGTCTATCAGAGCTAGCAGTTTGCTGGCGGGATGTCTGAATCTGTGGCCATGACGACTGGGGGCAGAATCGAACTGGAGCATGTTGATGCTGAGGTGGTCATTTCCCTCGTCGGAAGCTGACTCTGTCTTGCAGGGAAGACTCTCACAGATGTTTTCAGGGTGGCTACCAGAAGCGTTCCCGAGGTTGATCTGATTTGTAGCAGGGTGAGGAGCTTTGTCTCCTTCGCTGTTGCCCTTGGCCTTGGCGGCGCTTGTGGCTTTAAGCTTGACTGACGGCACGGGTCGTTTTCCACTGGGGCTGGTAGTCGGAAGTGATGATGAGCTCTGAGCTAGATTGGCCAGGGCCTCGTTTACCATGAGCAGGAAGTCGTCGAGGGTAACTTTGGCATTGCAGTATCTGATAATGAGGACCGGATCCTTAGTATCATCGGGATATCTGGAATAGATGATGTTGACGAAGTCATCGTCAGTCACTTGATCAGAGGGGTTCTTTGTCGTGTCAACCAGTTGTTTCCAGTTGTCGGATAACTGCCTGTACTGGACGTTGAGCTTGACAATCTCCATGGTGTTGAAGCCCTTGTCGTAGGTGACCTGATCGGAATGGGTGCCGTCCTCGAAACTGAGCATGTGAATGTAGGGATCTGCCCGCGGATTTGCCGCGTCCTCGACTCCGGAGAGTCCTGATTCGTCGCCGTCTGACGGCTCAACCCAAACGTAGGGACGCCTCGCGCCCTGCTGCGCTGTTGGAGCTGCTAAGAAAACATCATGCCCTTCGCTGGAGAAAAGGGGCTCAGCGGGTAGTTCCTCATGGAGGACATACCATACATCACTTCATCATTCAGGCCGCGGTGGAAAATTGTGGGTTTTTGCTTTAATGTAACTTTAGTTCAATGTCCATGATAGCACATTTGTGATTGTTTGGTGTAAGGATCTGAGACTTGTTTGGCCAACAAAACTCCCATGGTGAATGGAACATCGCAAAAATATTTTTTTTAGTTGTTTAATTGTTTAGTTAATTTTTGTTGTTTAATTTAGTTTCATATTTGGTTTTTACTCGGGGACGAGCAAAAGCTTAGTTTGGGGGTATTTGATGGATGTGTTTTTACACACCCATTTCTTATACTTTCTCACTTACTTGGAGTTCGATTTCCCGAGTTTTGTCGTATTTTAATCAATGTTTTTGGAGTTTGTTAAGTACAGGTCTAAACTGCGGGAAGGTGTGAAATAAAGAGCAATTTTGGCGAAATTTGGTGTCACAAGCACCTGTTAGTGATTTGAAGAAATTCTGGAGCATGGGAAGTGTCCATATTCAACTGCTAAGGTGGGCGACCGCCCAGGAAAAGGTGGGCGACCGCCCATGCTGAAGAATTCCCAAGTGTTGAAGGCTCTGTGCACATGGGCGACTGCCCAAGGACCAGGTGGGCGACCGCCCAGGTTGAAGGAAGATTGAAGACAAAACCACTGTTCCCATGGGCGACCGCCCAGGGCAAGGTGGGCGACCGCCCATGCCCCCGTTTTCAGAAATTCAGTTTCCTATTTTATGGAGGATTTCATGCCCTTTCCTATTTTTTTTCACCCCTTCTTCCCTAGTTTTAAATAGACTTTTGCAGAAACAATTGAAATTATGCTTTATTGTTCATTGTAAGTTGAAGGCTAGAGGATTGAAGGATTGTTTGTGCTTCAATCATTGGTCCAGGTTTATTCTTTTTCTTTCAATTTGTGTAATCTTTAGTTGGAACATGAGTAGCTAATTTTCTATTTCATGGATTGGGTATAAACGGTGTCAAAGTTTTATGCTAAATATTTAATTTCAATTTTAATTAATTTCTTGTTCCACAAAGTTGTTCTTCATCTTATTTAGGGTTTTTATTGGATCATTAACGTGAGCAATAATTACCGGATTAAACTTTGTGGATTAAATCCAATCGGTTACGTAATTGTATCGAGAAGGTTTAGGTTCATGTAGTCCTTGGATTTTAATGCAATCTTGAATTATTGGGTGACGTAATTGAAACCCTAGTAATTGAGATTAGAAGAGTTGCAATTCGCACACCAAACCGTCCCAACTCTTGCCTTAGTGAATGAACCCTTGAAATTGATTAAATACTATTGTATGAATAGCATATTACCGCGACACTGTGAAATCCCAATCCGTGAATTATTTTTAATATGATAAATTCCTTTGATCTTTGCTTCCGTGCTTTATTTAATTGCTTCTTTACGTGTTTAATTGCTTCTCGTCATTAGGTATAAATTAAATCAATTAAAAATCAAAACCCCCACTCTTTGTTACTTTTTACACCAATTAAATCTGCTTGTTAAAATCAACGAGTCTCTGTGGTTCGACCCTTGCTCGTGCATATTGCTACACCGGTAGTGAGTACACTTGCTCGGTAATTTATTACATAGTGGATTTTTGTCCATCAAGTTTTTGGCGCCGTTGCCGGGAACTTGTTGTGATTTTTAACAAGTTTTTTTTAATCGGTGCATGCTTGGTCGGCGTTCTTTGAATCCTAATCTGGAACCATTGAACGACGACATTAATAGGTTGGGTCAGTATTTACGAGATTTATACTTAACAGAGGGCAATCCCCTCGAAAGTGACCTAGAGACTTCTTCCACCGAGGGAGAGGAAAATTTTAATTCTGAAATGGCGGACCAAACCATGAATGCATTTGCTAGGCCAAGAGTCGACACATCGGTGTCGTGCATAGTGTTGCCCGATGCAGCACTAGCTCATGAAATAAAAGGCCAATATTTTAACATGCTCCCAAATTTTCATGGCTTAGCGGGTGAGGATGCATTGGCATTTTTGAGAGAATTCATGTCTACGGTGAGTGGATTCCCCATAAGGGAGGGTGTTACGTCGGAGCACTTGAGACTGAAGTGCTTCCCTTATGCATTGAAAGACAAAGCCAAAACTTGGCTATTGTTACTTCCTCCTCGTAGTATCACTACTTGGGATGCTTTACATGATGCTTTTCTTACTAAGTTTTACCCTTATGATGCATTGACAAGTTTTAGGGTGAAAATTATGGGATTTGCACAGGAATCGGGGGAAGCCTTCCACGAGGCATGGGATAGGTTTAGGATGTTACAAATTCAATGCCCTCACCATAATTTTCACCTTCTTTTGCACCAAACATTTTATGGGGCTTTATCCCACGAATACCAATCCATGGTTGATAATGCGGTGGAGGTAGTTTGGGTACCAAGGCTGTACAACAATGTCGAAGCTGTTTGAGATGTTGAGTGCTAATTCTCAACAAAGGGTTCTAGGGGGGCAACACGGGGGGTAAATGAGGTAGGATTGACTAATGAGATTGCTAAGCAGTTTGCATTGCTAAACCAAAGATTTGACAACTTAGCTTTGCAGAATGCTTCTTCTTCTTCTATGCCTTCTACTGCTCATCTTGTGTATGATAGTTGTGTTACATGCGGTTCTAAATCTCATGACTATAACTCATGTCCCTCTACTAGTCCCTTTAGCTATGAGCGAGCGAGTACGGGCGATGCAAGGATTTGGTCAACGGTTCCCACCAAACAACAATCGGTTTGGGAACACTTACAATCAAGGATGGCAAGCGGGGACCGAGACATCCCAATACGTCATGGGGTGGAAATCAACGAGAATAAGACTCTCCATCCCCAACCACCTCAGGGGCCTTATGAGAGGAAGAAAGAGCCTTGGGAAGAGGCCGTGGATCAAATGAGAGCCGAGCAACACCGAGCAAGAAGCGAAGCAAGAAGCAAGCATACAACAATCAAGTTCTTTGCAATGAAAAAGTTGGAGACCCAAATGGGTCAATTGGCGGAGGCGTTACAGGGACGACAGCCGGGCACATTTCCGAGCCAAGGGGAGCAAGCCAAGGCCATCATCACCTTACGTGGTGGCAAACAGGTAGATAATCAGGTAGCTTCTCCTTCTTTTCTCCCTACACTCCCAGTTGTTGATTCCCCTGTTGTGAAACCCCCCAATGTGGAAAATGTGATAGTGGAAGAAGTTGTGCCTGAGGATGAAGGTACAAATGAATTGGGGAAAGAGGCGACTGTTGAGAAACCCATCCCCAAGCCGTATGTACCTCCCGTGCCTTTTCCTGGAAGATTTTTGAGGAACAAACTTGATCAACAAATGAAAGAGCTGATTGACATGTTTTCGAAAGTTAATATTAATTTGCCTCTTTTAAATGTGATCAAGAATGTTCCTGCTTATGCAAAATTCTTTAAAGAAATTAATTTCAAGAAAATTCAGTACGGGAAAGATGAGAAATTATTTTTGGGTGAGAATGCAAGCGCTGTGGTTAAACATAGTCTTCCACCGAAAATGAAAGACCCCGGGAGTTTTCTAATTTCCATTACTTTGGGGGATTCACACACGGTGAAAGCTATGCTCGATCTCGGGGCTAGCATTAATTTGTTACCATATTACATGTACCTTGAGTTGGGTTTACCTGAGCTAAAACCCACTATGATGGCCCTACAACTTGCTGACCGGTCCATTAAAAGACCATTGGGCATCGTAGAGGACGTTTTAGTTCAGGTTGGGTCATTAATCATTCCAGTAGATTTTGTGGTTTTAGAGATGCCTCGCGGTGAGGGTAGTCGCCGTGATTCACCCATATTGCTTGGGAGACCGTTCATGGAAACGACCAACACCGTGATAAATGTTGGAAATGGCACTCTTTCCATGGAGGTGGCAAATGAAAAAATTGAAATAAATGTTTTTGATGTAATGAAAAATTCTGTGGGTGATGATGAGTCTTGCATGTTCATAAATGAGTGGGATATGGTTGATGAGTGTGTGAGTGAGAGTTCTTGGCATGATAGAGATTGTGAGGAATTAGAGTTGTTGATGTTAATGGGCGGTGAGAAATCTAGGGATAATGCGGATGCTCAACTGATGGCTGTGGATAAGGCCGACGAGCACCATCTTAGTGATGGCCCGTTTCACCCCCTAGGCCACTTCAATGAGAAGTTGGCACCCTCTATTGTGGTTCCCCCAGTCCTTGAGTTGAAAACTCTCCCTTCTAATTTAAAATATGCATTTTTAGGAGAGGGAGAGACTTTGTCGGTTATTATTGCATCTGATTTGTCCACCGAACAAGAGGCCCAATTGATTGCTGTTTTGTGTGAGTATAAAGAGGCCATTGGGTGGACATTAAAGGACATTAAGGGAATCAGTCCCTTGATGTGCATGCACAGAATTCATCTCTTGGATGGTGCTAAGCCGTCTAGAGAGAGACAGAGAAGATTGAATCCTCACATGGAGGAAGCTGTGAGAAAAGAGGTTCTTAAGTTGTTAGATGCGGGTATTATTTACCCGGTGCCTGAGAGTGAATGGGTAAGCCCGGTACAAGTTGTACCAAAAAGATCGGGCATTACCGTAGTTCAAAATGAAAAAGGTGAGGATGTGCCAATTAGGGAAGTGACTGGTCTTAGGATGTGTATTGACTTGAGAAAACTAAATCTTTGCGACCAAGAAAGATCACTTTCCCTTGCCTTTTATTGATCAGATGTTAGAGAGGTTGGCCGGTCATTCTTACTATTGTTTTCTGGATGGTTTTTCGGGGTATAATCAGATTGCCATAGCCCCTGAAGATCAGTCCAAAACCACCTTCACATGTCCTTTTGGCACATACGCATTTAGGAGGATGCCTTTTGGGCTTTGTAATGCACCTGCGACATTTCAAAGGTGTATGACCTCCATTTTTTCTGATATGATTGAGAGGTGTGTTGAGGTTTTCATGGATGATTTTTCTGTTTTTGGAGATAGTTTTGATGGATGTTTAAAGAATTTGGCTTCTGTTTTGAAAAGGTGTTGTGAAACCAACTTGACTTTGAGTTGGGAAAAGTGTCATTTTCTGGTGAAACATGGTATTGTGTTGGGGCACATTGTGTCGAGTAGGGGGATTGAGGTAGATAGAGCAAAAATTGATGTGATTGCTAAATTACCTCCCCCGAATTCGGTCAAGGGTGTGCGAAGTTTCCTTGGGCATGCGGGTTTTTATAGGCGATTCATAAAAGACTTTTCAAAAATTTGTAAGCCTTTATGTAATCTGCTTGCCAAGGATACGGAGTTCATTTTTGATCAAGAGTGTGTGAATGCGTTTAATTTGCTTAAAGAAAAGTTGACTTGTGCCCCCATTCTTTCTAGTCCCAATTGGTCTCACCCTTTTGAGATCATGTGTGATGCCTCGGACTTTGCTATTGGGGCTGTTTTGGGACAAATGATAGATAAATTACCTTCAGTCATCCATTATGCAAGTAGAACACTTAATGATGCACAACTGAATTACACCACCACTGAAAAAGAATTTTTGGCTGTTGTGTTTGCTTTGGAAAAATTTCGTTCTTACTTGCTTGGGTCGAAGGTAATTATCTATTCTGATCATGCTGCTGTGCGATATTTGCTTAATAAGAAAGATGCTAAGCCTCGGTTGTTGAGGTGGATGTTGTTGCTACAAGAGTTTGATGTTGAGATTCGGGAAAAAAAGGGGACCAAAAATGTGGTGGCGGATCATTTATCGAGGCTTGAGGAATACTCGTACCTTAATGTTGAGGAGAGTGTGATTCCGGTTAATGAAAATTTTCCGGATGAACAACTTCTTGCTTTACATGTCCAAGAGCCTTGGTATGCCGATTATGTCAATTATTTGGTGTCTAGTATGTGTCCGCCAGATTTCACATCCGAGCAAAAACGAAAGTTTAAATTTGATGTGAACCACTATGTTTGGGATGATCCTTATTTGTGGAAAAGGTGTCCGGATGGTTTGCTGAGGCGATGTGTGCCTGAACATGAGCAAGAGAGTGTGCTAAGGTTTTGTCATGAATTACAATGTGGTGGGCATTTTAGTGGTCAAAAGACTGCTAGAAAGATTTTTCAAGCCGGTTTCTATTGGCCCACCATATTCAAAGATGCTCATGTGTTTTGTAAAAAGTGCGATAGATGCCAAAGAACTGGTGGCATAGGAAAGAGAGATGAGATGCCCTTGCAAAATAATTTGATAGTTGACATATTTGATGTGTGGGGCATTGATTTCATGGGCCATTTTCCCCCGTCCCATGGTTTTCTTTACATTTTGGTGGCTGTTGATTATGTGTCCAAGTGGGTGGAGGCTATTGCCACCAGTACTAATGAGGCTAATGTGGTTTCCAAGTTTGTTGTTGAGAATATTTTTAGCAGGTATGGAGTACCAAGGGCTATAATCACCGATCAAGGGACACACTTCACCAACAGAATGTTCAATTCGGTGTTGAAAAGGTATGGGGTTGTGCACAAATTAGCTACAGCTTATCATCCCCAAACCTCGGGACAGGTGGAGGTGAGTAATAGGCAAATCAAAGGGGTTCTTGAGAAAACGGTGCGTCCCAATAGAAAGGATTGGGCAATGAAGTTGGGTGATGCATTGTGGGCGTATAGAACGGCATACAAAACCCCTATTGGTATGAGCCCTTACCGGATTGTGTATGGTAAGGATTGTCATCTTCCGGTGGAATTACAACATAAGGCATTTTGGGCGGTGAAAGAGTTGAACATGGACATGAGTTTAGCGGGTGAGAAGAGGTTAATGGCCCTTGATGAGCTTGAGGAGTTGAGACAAGAGTCGTATGAGAATGCCAAGCTTTACAAGGAGAGAACCAAACGGTATCATGACAAGAATTTACGGCCTAAAAATCTGAGGCCGGGAATTAAGGTTCTCTTGTTCAACTCTCGATTGAAGTTATTTCCGGGTAAGTTACGCTCCAAATGGTCAGGACCGTTTGAATTAGTGAAGATATTCCCACATGGGGCGGTGGAGCTCAAAGATTTACACAATGGCACTACATTTAAAGTGAATGGGCATCGTGTGAATCCTTACTATGAAGGTATGGCTATGGTGGATAACATAGATGTGATTGAGTTGGGGGAGCCGGATATCATTGACTAATCTCTCCAAGGCATGATGTCGAGCTTACCGACATAAAACAAAGCGCTGATTGGGAGGCAACCCAATGTAGGTAACATGTATTGCTTTCGGTATTTTTGTTTCGGTCATTGTTCATCTTTGCATTTTGAATGTGTTGTGTGTTTATGGTTCATGCCATGAGGACATAGCATTGTTTAAAGTGTGGGGGTGGAGGTATATATATATAAAAAAAAAAATCATTACTTTTGGGTGTTTTTATCTTTTACTTTGTGAACGTGTCGAACTACGGTGACCTGAGCCTATTTTTGTGGGTAGTCCGCCCACATTAATGGGGACGTAGGCAACGAAAGTGCGGTCAAAATATGAGTCAATTTTTAGTTTATCAACAGATTTTATGCTTGGGGCGTTGTTTTGTGGTGGTGTGCAGGTAAGGAGCCGATAAAATCCACACTTGTTGAGCAACCGCCCATGGATATGTGGGCGACCGCCCATGGTCATTTGAAAAGGGGGGGCAACCTGCTGTATTGATGGGCAACCGCCCAGGAGGTGTTGGGCGACCGCCCACGTTGTTTTCAAATTAAAGTGAAGCTGCTGTGTAGTTGGGCGACGGGCTCAGAGTATGGCGCGGCGACCGCCCATGTCTTGAGTCAATAGTGAGCAAATGTTTCTGGACACATGGGCGACCGCCCAGGGGGCATGTGGGCGACCGCCCACGTCTAATTTCAGGCGTGCATTTTAACCCTAGGCCGCCTCTCTCCTTTCTCTCTCTAATTTGAAAAGACTACACTCTCTCTCTCTCTCTTCAAAGATCCGCCCCCTTCACTCACTCTCTCTAAAATCACTCCTTCAAACACCCAAACCCACTACCCAAAACCCCTATTTGCCTACTAAATCACCTTTCCCTCACCATAATCAATCCCCTACACCCAAAAATTTAAACCCACATCACCATTGTTGAAGCAAGAAGCTTGAGAAAATTGGCAAGGGTGCAAGGTTGGATTTTGAAGCTCAAAGTTGAGAAATCGGTGTGTAGATCAGTGATTCAAGGTGTGTGGTTTCTTGCTCCGGTCACCTTCTTCGATTCCGGCGAGATTCAGGCCATCTCCGGTGACTGTTCCGGCGAACTATTCCGGCAAGTAAGAATTCATCCTCCTCCTTTAGTGCCTTCTTTGTGCAAGTTTTTGTGGATTTTGAAACAAAATGCCAAGGCAAAGAAATCCCCCTGTCCCAGAAGTTGCCTTTGATGCAACTAGATTTGTGGGTAGCAAGGCACAATTTTTTTTTGAGAAACATGAAAATAAGGCTTTTGCTATTGAGAATGATTTTAAATATGAGGAGCTTGAGTTGGATGACATTTTTCAACATTATGGGTGGGCAAATTTGGCAAAGCGACCAGAAAATAAAGGGTCGGCATTATTGGTTAAGGAGTTTTATGCCAATGCATTTGAAGCAGGGAGTGTGAGGAAGAGTGCAATTGTGAGAGGAAACAATGTGTGGTATTCCGGTGATGATATTAACAGATATTATGGAATGGTGTCTCTGGGCGTGAGAACAAAGTGTTTTTCAGTACCTATTATTCTAGTGCTAAGATTATGGAAGGAAACGTAGCGGATAATCTTGATAGGTTAGCCCCATATTTTGTAAACATTGATTTGACTTTGTTGAGGAATGGTAATGTGATGAAGGCACGGAATTTGAATTTTAGGATGCGGGCTTTGCATCGGTTCATCTGTGAGCGCATTATGCCCACATCTCATTATGGGGATGTACATTGGAGAAGAGCCCTGTTGATGAATATTGTGTTATCCGGGCAGAGTTTCAACACCGGATTGACAATGTCTTTGGAGATAGTAAACACTTGCAAAAGTATGGGGAGGTGTAATTTTAATTTTCCATTGTTGATTTCTGGCCTAATTGAGCGAGCGGGGGTCAATTTTTCCCGTCTTCGGATTGTGAGGGACCTTACTTCATCTGGGGATGCTTTGTGAGCAACAAGACACTCACAAACAAAGGACACACATTGCAGCCAGGTGAAGGGTCATCGAGAGGGAGTAGAGAGAGAATTGTTGATGAGGAGATGGAGGAGCAGGAGTTCACCCCCACAGAGGCCGCATATTACATGGCGGGCCACATGGATGCTTTGGTGGAGACATTAGGGAGGCATGCGAGGCCAATTTGATTGTTTTGGTCAGAGACTGACTAGCATGGAGGAGGGTCAGAGGCAGATGCAGTCTCAGATTACGGAGGACCTTTATGCCTCTAGTATGTGGAGGCAGCGCATGGAGGATGAGCAGATGGCCATCTTTCAGATATTCGGGACAGAACTTCCACCACCTCCATCGCCAAGAAGACATTCCCTACCATCCCCCACAGTATCGTGACCCACAGCAGATGGAGGGGTGGTCATCTTGGGATGAGCAGCAGCAGCAGCAGAACCCAGGCACGAGCGGAAGTAGCTCGTTGGGTCCTTGGGACCATTTCTATCGCTGAGCTATGGTTGGAGGTACCCCTAACCCTTTGTGCTTTTGTACTTTTTGTTCCTTTCATTAGGGACAATGAAAGCTTTTAGTTTGGGGGTGGGGTATCATTGTTTGTGCTATGCTAGTTTTAGGATTTTCAGTTTTTATTCATAGTTTTTGTAAAAAAAAAAAAAATAATAAATAAATAAATTTGTTCTCTTTATTTTGGGATGAGTTGGCCAAAGTCCATGATGATTGAGTGTTGTTTGTTAATCACCGGTGTTGTCTTGGATGTGGGGATTAGGGTTACATTGAAACAATAAACTATGATTGCACCACCTCTCACTTCCATTTATCATTGGTCATTGTTGTCACTCTAGGTGCCCTTTATGGGATCACTTGTGCATTCTCGGGGTCCCTAGAACATTGTTTGCATGATTGTCAATAACATGTCAATAGGCTATTTTGATATATATGGCTAATTTCTTTCAACCCTTTTGTGTGCCTTGGACTTTCGAACTCAGTAAATAAAATTTATCACTAGAACCCCTTTTGAGCTGTTAATAAGAATGAAACACGAGACCGTCATTCGCCTTTAGTTGATGCCTCTTTCCCTACCTTTTTCACTTAGTGCTAGGATGTCGTACCTTTATTGGAAAGTGAACTAAGGAATGATTGGGATTATGAGTTGAACTTGGGAGATTGGAACGGAATGTACAAATTGTGGTCAAAGTGTGAAAATATAAAGGGGTGTGAAACGCAATGAAGAGGGGCAGTAAAAAAAAAAAAAAAAAAAAAAAAAAAAACAAAATGAAATAAAAATGGTTATATTTGCCCCTCCATTGTGTCAATAGTTGAAAATTAGACAAGGCCACAGAAAGCAAGGAATTGTGCTCAACCCCATGTTTATTAATGTATGAAAAGTTTTAGTTTGGGAGTTGGCACAATGGGAAGTAAAGGGTGAGCGGAGTGAATCATGGTAGTGAGGTCGTACATGTAAAAACAAGGCTTCTTAGTTTCACATTCCTAATTCGTATGTCCTTACCTTCGTTTGTAACCGCGAACCTAGCCATGCGATCCTTCGCACAAATAACACTTAAAGCCATATTTTTCTATTCATTATCAATTAGCCGGGTTGACAATCGTGTAAACATGCATATGAGTGTCCCTTTGTGATTATTTTTGATACATGTTATATTAGAGCATCATTTAGTGAATCCATAAACAATCCTAGAGTGTGACAATGAGCTACCATACATCACTTCATCATTCAGGCCGCGGTGGAAAATTGTGAGTTTTTGCTTTAATGTAACTTTAGTTCAATGTCCATGATAGCACATTTGTGATTGTTTGGTGTAAGGATCTGAGACTTGTTTGGCCAACAAAACTCCCATGGTGAATGGAACATCCCAAAAATATTTTTTTTAGTTGTTTAGTTGTTTAGTTAATTTTTGTTGTTTAATTTAGTTTCATATTTGGTTTTTACTCGGGGACGAGCAAAAGGTTAGTTTGGGGGTATTTGATGGATGTGTTTTTACACACCCATTTCTTATACTTTCTCACTTACTTGGAGTTCGATTTCCCGAGTTTTGTCGTATTTTAATTAATGTTTTTGGAGTTTGTTAAGTACAGGTCTAAACTGCGGGAAGGTGTGAAATAAAGAGCAATTTTGGCGAAATTTGGTGTCACAAGCACCTGTTAGTGATTTGAAGAAATTCTGGAGCAAGGGAAGTGTCCATATTCAACTGCTAAGGTGGACGACCGCCCAGGAAAAGGTGGGCGACCGCCCATGCTGAAGAATTCCCAAGTGTTGAAGGCTCTGTGCACATGGGCGACTGCCCAAGGACCAGGTGGGCGACCGCCCAGGTTGAAGGAAGATTGAAGACAAAACCACTGTTCCCATGGGCGACCGCCCAGGGCAAGGTGGGCGACCGCCCATGCCCCCGTTTTCAGAAATTCAGTTTCCTATTTTATGGAGGATTTCATGCCCTTTCCTATTTTTTTCACCCCTTCTTCCCTAGTTTTAAATAAACTTCTGCAGAAACAATTGAAATTATGCTTTATTGTTCATTGTAAGTTGAAGGCTAGAGGATTGAAGGATTGTTTGTGCTTCAATCATTGGTCCAGGTTTATGCTTTTTCTTTCAATTTGTGTAATCTTTAGTTGGAACATGAGTAGCTAATTTTCTATTTCATGGATTGGGTATAAACGGTGTCAAAGATTTATGCTAAATATTTAATTTCAATTTTAATTAATTTCTTGTTCCACAAAGTTGTTCTTCATCTTATTTAGGGTTTTTATTGGATCATTAACGTGAGCAATAATTACCGGATTAAACTTTGTGGATTAAATCCAATCGGTTACGTAATTGTATCGAGAAGGTTTAGGTTCATGTAGTCCTTGGATTTTAATGCAATCTTGAATTATTGGGTGACGTAATTGAAACCCTAGTAATTGAGATTAGAAGAGTTGCAATTCGCACACCAAACCGTCCCAACTCTTGCCTTAGTGAATGAACCCTTGAAATTGATTAAATACTATTGTATGAATAGCATATTACCGCGACACTGTGAAATCCCAATCCGTGAATTATTTTTAATCTGATAAATTCCTTTGATCTTTGCTTTCGTGCTTTATTTAATTGCTTCTTTACGTGTTTAATTGCTTCTCGTCATTAGGTATAAATTAAATCAATTAAAAATCAAAACCCCCACTCTTTGTTACTTTTTACACCAATTAAATCTGCTTGTTAAAATCAACGAGTCTCTGTGGTTCGACCCTTGCTCGTGCATATTGCTACACCGGTAGTGAGTACACTTGCTCGGTAATTTATTACATAGTGGATTTTTGTCCATCATTTACCATGAGCAGGAAGTCGTCGAGGGTAACTTTGGCATTGCAGTATCTGATAATGAGGACCGGATCCTTAGTATCATCGGGATATCTGGAATAGATGATGTTGACGAAGTCATCGTCAGTCACTTGATCAGAGGGGTTCTTTGTCGTGTCAACCAGTTGTTTCCAATTGTCGGATAACTGCCTGTACTGGATGTTGAGCTTGACAATCTCCATGGTGTTGAAGCCCTTGTCGTAGGTGACCTGATCGGAATGGGTGCCGTCCTCGAAACTGAGCATGTGAATGTAGGGATCTGCCCGCGGATTTGCCGCGTCCTCGACTCCGGAGAGTCCTGATTCGTCGCCGTCTGACGGCTCAACCCAAACGTAGGGACGCCTCGCGCCCTGCTGCGCTGTTGGAGCTGCTAAGAAAACATCATGCCCTTCGCTGGAGAAAAGGGGCTCAGCGGGTAATTCCTCATGGAGGACATACCATACGACTGCCATACATTCATCACGAGTGTGATGATGCTTGTTGACCTTTATCACAAAAATCTCTTCGCCTGGCAGGGCCAGAGAGTAGGATTGAAGGATGCTGACAAATCTTCGATTGGAGACAGGGGGGTTATGTGCCCGCATCATGGCGATGATCAGGGTGTCTTTCCAGTCTGCCTCCAAATGTTGGAAACGACAGTTGAACTTGATGTATCGGACTACTTCAGGGTCTGCCTGCTCGAATACGTTGACATAGTTAGCATCTCCGGACTCTGAGGGATTCTGATGAGATTTGCCCTGATAGTCCCTTGGTCGATTTGAAGGAGGTAGCCCCGGTGCCTCGGCCGCGGCACGCTGGGCTGTCTCGGTTTCATTTCCTATGAGAAACTGTCCCTCTCGATGACTTCAAGATCTCCCCTCGCTCTAATGAACTTGACGCATTGATGGAGAGTGGAAGCTATGGCTTTCATGTGATGTAGCCAAGGGCGTCCCAACAGAGCTGTGAATTCAGATGGAATGTCCATCACGTGGAATTTTGCTGGCACCATTTGGGTTTCGAACCAGATTTCCAGAGTCACCGTCCCCAGGATGGGACGAGACGTACTGTCTTAGGCCTTGATAGTCCGGGTAGATGGAATCAAGTGGCTTTCGTTGATGCGTAGGGCTCGCATCATGCTGAGAGGGAGGACGTTAACGGCTGATCCATTGTCTACCAATACTCCGGGGAGTGATATGGTGTTGAGCTTGAGAGTGATGTACAAAGCTTCATTGTGCCCCGAGGCATCTCTCGTTAGGTCTTCGTCACAGAAAGTGATCATACTGCCATACAGTCGAGAATCGTAGATCTGGTCTCTATCCGCAGAAGGAGAGTCATCGAGCCATCCGTTTCCTGTTTTCCTCTTGCGAGGTAAAGCCTTGGCTGGAGCCTCAGGATTGTGTTCAGGCTGTTTGTGGCGGTTGCCGCCCTTGGTTAGCACGTTGATCGAGTGCGAGTGCCAAGCTGACTTTGATTTTCCTTTGCCGGCCCGGGCCCTGAAGCTGGGCAAATTGAACTTCGGCTAATCCCGCGGGGGGTTAGGTTTCTGACTGGCAGTGAGATTGTCAAAATCTGAGGTATTCCGGTGCCCTGAGGCCTGAACTCTGGTGTCAGCAGGACTTTTCGGCTTTCCCACCCCTGTCTGCTCTAAAGCTTAGTGGCCTGGATGAAGGGAGGACTGGCAGGAGTAGAATAAGTAGTAATCGAACCTCCCGGATGGCTCTTTCGTATCTTTCTCTCAGTTTCTGTTGAGAGGACTTCTTCTTCTGTTTTCTCGAAGGATTGCTCTTGACCATGTCTTGGGACTCGTACTCCAGGCATGCGGAGCAGTCACAAACATCGTAGCTGATGGACATTTGATGGGGACCTGGCTGGAAGAGGCGGAGGAACTGGCTCTGTGGCAATCTTCTTCGGCACCCATTCAATGGAATTCACACTGTTGTTGTTCGGAAAGGGGTTTCTGACTGTATTGGGCCCACGGGGACGCTCCAATTTTCCTTCCTCTATCAAGTTCTGAATTTTGTACCGTAACCCCACGCAGTTGTCGGTGGTATGGCCGAGATACTGATGGAAGGCGCAAAGACTTGCTCTTGTCGATTGACTACGGGATTCTTGGGTTTGTAATTTGCAACGGGTTTAAGGAGACCTTCCTTGATTAACCCTTCCAAAGATCTTGCTCAAATGGGGCATGTCCAACTTGTTGAAGTGTACGGCAGCCGCTTCGAGTGGAATTGTTGCTTTGTGGGGACCGGAGTTTCGTTGCCCATCGCTATCCCCGATGGATGTAGTTGACGCACGTATCTTTCCCTTTGCCGGGGCCGGTGCGGGATTGAATGCAACCGCCGACGGCACTGTATGGCCGTGCGAGCCAATTTCTCCTTGAGATCCTTCTCGAACTGTGAGCCGGCATTGACCATGGCCGGAGATCCGGGAAGAAATGATGATCCGATGAGAGTTCTCGATGGACGGTCTTAAGCAGGACTTGAAGATCCGCATCTGTTCATCCTTGGAGAGTGGCTCCATGATCTCGGAGAGTTTCCAACTCCACCTCTTGCAGAATTCTCCGACGCTTTCTCTCGCTTCGCTCGGTGGTGATTAAGTCCTCACGACTGCTTCCCACTCCAAGTTGGGATCTATACCGTTCTAGGAAGATGTTACTCGATCTGATCCCAGTGTGGCGATCCGCAGCTTCGACTCTTAGAAACCATCGTAACGCCGAACTTTTGAGCGTATCTTTGAGTGATCGGCCATTTCTTTGGAGGGTTGCTCCTTTCGCTCTCATGCCGAGAACGTAGGTGTCGACATGCGTTTGAGGAAATTCGGTTCCGTCGAATCGGTCCATCTCAGGCATTCGAACTTGGCAGGGAGAGGCGTAACCATTCCGGATCTCGTGGATTTGAGCGTTTCTTGCTTCGAGCTACTCATGGTGGCTTTCGTGTCTTTCATCCGTTTGACCATTCAGTGCTAAGGTTGGGTCCAATGGTGGGTTTGTGAGGAGGCTCGGCGCCGGGTGCTACCACGTGAGCGGTAGTGATTGGAGGTGGAAGGCTTGATATATGTGGATATATGGGGGCCTTTTCGAACTGTATCGGGTTTGTCCCGGTGTTTTGGGATTCGTGTATAGGCAATGGGATGAACCCGGGAGGGTATTGAAGGCTATTGGCATCCGTTTGAGACGGTCCAGCGGTGCGCCGGTGGTATTGAGTGACGGGAGTAGCACCGGCCCGGCCATATATGACAGGGTTGCCACGAGAGGTGGCAATGTGGAGCCTAGGTCGAGTGTTTCCTTGGTTCGAAGGTATCCCGTAAGTTGGCGGGGAGGAACCCGGTTGAAGGTTTGAGGAAGCTGGTTTCGGGGAGTTGTCGTCCTCGACTGGGACGAAAGTACCGTCCGACGGGGGATAGCCGCTATACGTCGCTCATTCGAAGTTGTACCACGAAGTTCGCTGATCTTCTTTCGCCTCTTGTGAACCTCATGGCCCGATGGCTTCTTCCAAAGTCATATACATTACCGGTGGCGGGGTCCGTCCCCGTCACGATTTCTCGGTGAGCTAGACATGTCGGAAATTCCGGGCCGAGGGAACCGAGGAACCGAAGAACTGTCCGACGGCCAGAATCGTGATTCGGCGAGGCGCCGACTGTGAAATCTGAACCACTTTACGCTCGGCTGCGAGGAACGAAAGTGTGGTTTAGAAGCTTCGGAAAAGGGTATTTGGCTCAAGGTTTCGGGCTTGTGCAATGTGCAGTTACCGATTAATGTTTACTTAAAACGTATTTTCTCAGAGTCCTAATCGGTTGGAAAAGAGTGTGTCTTCTTTTTCGCAACTAACCTAAGGCTCTAATCAGTGGACTCGTCACTACGTTTATAAGCCCCTCGTTTCCATTTGTAGATCATCTTCTCGGGACGGACAATCCCGAGCGAGGGTCCTATAAAGCAAGTGAGTTCCACCGACAAAAGAAAAAGTGAACTTAAGGCTAGCTGATCACGCAAACTTCCAACGTATGTAACGCACGGGCCACAGTCGAAGTCAACGACCTTAAGTTAAGGCGTGGATCGTGCCAAAATTTCGGCATGACCTCTCCTGACTCGCTTGCGCGAGGGGCCTTAGCTTCTGGCGTTGGCCAAGTTGTGGCTGGCACGGTGCATACGGTGAGGGTTTGGTGACACGGTGTCACATTGAACCTTTGGGTATATTTTTCGGCAGAGCTCCGCATCAAAGTCAAGGCTGAAAAGCTCAAGACTTCGGGTCGGGAACGACCTTCGATCTCAACGTCTCGAGCTTGACTCGTGGCGGAACCCGGCGTAAAAAAACATACACTTAGGCTTTATGACACGTACTAAGCCAAAAACCAACCGGGGTCTTGGACGAAGTGTGACACAAAGAGTGCATGGCTTACACTGGCTAGGATGGGCTGTTTGGGACGACCCCGTGCGCACTCGAAAGGTGTCTGGCAGACCAACCGAGTTGCAACTGAACGGTCATCCCGGGTTACGGGGCGTAGTGTGCAGTGTACCGAGGCAGCAAGTGCACGTGAAGTGCGGTGTACCGAGGCAGCAAGTGCGAGTAGTGTGCGGTCACTAAAATTCTTTTTCTGAGTAAAACATAGATTTTTCAGAATGTGTCTTAAAGAATTTTATGCGCAGTTCAAAATATAGCATGAAAATCAAATATGAACGGGAATGCACGAACATGTTATGATTTTGAAAAGACGATAACGTAATGCCCTTGAAAAAAACCGTTCGAGGTTTAAAGTAACACACGCACACGAAAACGAGGAAGGGTAAACGAAAGTTTGACCCACGGAAGGCTTTTTTGAAAACAACGGTAGTTTTTAAAAAAAGTATCCTTATTCCCCAGCGGAGTCGCTAACTGAAATTACTCGGATTTCGCGCGAGGCAAAAAGGCGGTTGTCTTTCGCGGAGGGTTGGTGTCTGAGACCTCGCTTTTGGGAAGGGAGAGGAGTCGCCACGCGGTTTTTGTATTTTGAGCCCAAACGTTGAGAAACGGCTATTGGTTGAAAATGGTGTCGTTTTTATTGGTAGCAAAAACTTAGGAAAAGGCTTTTGAAAACAGGGAGTCATTTTTATTGGTAGCAAAAACGAGTAAAAAGCTTTTTAGTACCAGAGATTGTTAGGTTCGGAGGTCACGTTACGTTTCGGGAAGAGTATATTGAGATCACCCGAAATGCCTCGTATGACGAATCTTTCTACCTTTCTCGAAATCGTGTGCATGTGTGTGTGTGTGTGTTTGTATTTTTGAAATGGGGGCTTGAATGACAAGCTTAATCTTGGTTTGAATGTCAAACGTTGATTATGGTTCTGTTTGAAAAGGCGAGCGTTTGAATGACAAACGTCGGTTTTGGAAGTTTTAGGAAAAGTGGCAAGAGTGCTGATTTTAACCGTTTATCTTAAGTGTCAAATGTTGACTTTTAAAAAGAGCGTTTGAATGTCAAACGTCGGATTTTGAGTTTGAAGATGAGCGTTTGGATGCTAAACGTCATTTCGCGCGTTTTGAAAGAGAGTTCGAAGGTCGAACTCCGGTTTTGAACCGGGCGTGTCATTGTTAACGATTTTACGGGAAAAACGTATTAAATGATTTTGAGTGTCAAATGGCGGATTTTAAGTTTGAAGATGAGCGTTTGAATGTCAAACATCATTTCACGCTTTTTGAAAGAGAGTTCGAAGGTCGAACTCCGGTTTTGAACCGGACATTACATTGTTAACGATTTTATGGGAAAAACGTACTAAATGATTTGCGATCAACGAATCGGGTTGCGACTCGGACTTTGAAAAGTTAATACTATCACGATCCAAACGGGTCGGACTTTGTAAATGACAGTATTTAAAGTGCAGTATCAACGGAATCAAACGACCCGGAATTGTAAAGTACGATCGACGAGCCAAACACTCGGAATTGTAAAGTTGCATGAAAGTAAATGACGTTCGACGGATCAAACGGTCCGGAATTTGTAAATGACATGGAAAGTAAATGACGATCAACGGATCAAACGATCTGAAATTGGTAAATGACATAAAAGTAAACGGAACGGGGCTGGAACGCCGTTTTAACCCGAGATTACTTCTCTTACGGGAAGAGAAGAGGATCGCGGACTAAAACGTATCGAACCCCGTTAGATACGTTTTTGGGTGAAAGGGAGTAAATTTTGTTGTTATAAATGGCTTTGACAGCCTCTGTATTTATAGGTAAAATTTCAGCATGAGTCCGGACGGACTGAGGGTGAAATCAGGGGGTTTTGTGAAAATCTGGAAACTGGAGGGACTTGTTGGCAATTCTGGATTGTCTACAAATGAGTCCGGCGACTGAACCGCACACCACCAGGTATTTTTGTCTTTTCACTCGAATTTGATTGAAAGGTGACTAGTGAGCCGTGGCATGCAAGCCACGTGTCCCCGTGACTCAGTGCTCGTGGGAGTTCGTGCCATTATCCCTGCTTTGTCCGTTTTTAAAATAACAGTCCCAGGAAAAGAAAATGTCCGAAACGCCCCCGGAAAGTGCCGGAAAGTGCGTTTTTCAGGGAAATCCGTACTTTTACGTGCAACGACGTGTGTTGAGTACGCTTTGACGTCGGGATGCACGGGGCAGTCCCGAGACGTCTCGTTGGCTTGAGAATGGGGAGCTTAACGGATTCCGGTTAACCTGGAGCGGGCCAGTTAACGGATTCCGGTTAACTTCTAACGAATTTTGGCGATCCGGATTTGGGTACTTACACCACCACCGTGCCATAACACACCACAAACACCAACACATCCACAATCAACCTTTTGTGATCTCAGTTATTGATACCAACAATGAAAGCTTCAAAATTGAACAGAACCATTATAAGATTGAAGGAAAAACCCCAATCCAGATCTTCGATCCTCTCTATCTCTTTCCTCACCCTCAATTCTCTCTCTCCTCTTCTTCCTGTCCCACAAACCCATCTTCAATCCCCTTCTTCATCTTCCCGTTTCCACAACCTAGTGGGTTTAGTAACCAGCTGCCGGAGTAAAGTGAGGTCGGAATTGCAGGAGGAAGGGAAAGGGGTGAGGTAAATGGAGGGGAAGGCTGTGTGGTACCGATGAAACCACAGGAAAGTTAATGAATCAAATAAGAAAATGTAGACATCCAAATTTATACTACCTCCATCGAAAATCAATGAACGAAAAGAATGTCAAATTTGCTCTTGATACATCCAAATTCATACTACTTTTGTCCCAAAAATGAATGACCAAAAAGATTCCAAATTTGCTCTTGATTGATTAAGAGTAAATTGGAAATCTTTTTCTTCAAATCATTTTAGGACGGAGTTTGTACTAACAATTTGACAAACACAAGATGATTCAGCCACATGCTTCAGTTTCTTGCAAATCCAAGTTGAGGTTATATTTACAGTAGAACCAAAATGCCATGCCAACATTTTAAACCAAAAATCTAGAGATTTCAAGTGGTAGGTCTGAATCAAAAAAAAAGATAGAACATAAGCTAAATAGAATAGCTTAACACCTTCGGCGTTCTTTCTTGACCTCCTTCACCATTTTCTCGAGAGTTGAAAGCCTTTCTTATACATCGTCTTGTGTTACCCCGCAAGCAGAAGGTGCATCTTCATCAAGATCTATCGGATTGCTTGCATATTCTCCCGCCATTTCCTTCTCTCCTCCATTTGCAACTGATGTCATGTGTTCTTTGCTTGAATCTTTCCCCATCTTCACATCAAACCCAACATTGAGTGGCTCCTTGGCAGAACTTCCAGGTTCTACCTTAATTTCTATGGGAAAACCACCTTTTTCGTTGCAAAATCACAAGCATCTTTACCAGCTCTCTTAAAAGACTCCATCTTTTCTCCAGCATTAACCTCTGATGACTGATTGGAATTCTTCTGTGGCTCAGTAACCTGAAGAGATTCTTGCCTGGATGATTTCTCTTTCCTACCCCCGCATTTGTTACTTCCCTTTTCCAAATGTGAGATAATCACTACATCGTCATCATCACTAACATATTCCATCTTCACTAAATTGTTTTTTAATATTACAGAAAATAATTAATGGAAATAAAATATAAATAAAGTAGCTAAATGATTTGGCGAGTTTCAAATTAAAAATGTTAAAATCGCTTCACGGTGTAGCGATTTACAAAAAGTGGGACATTCCGGGCAAAACTTTGAACAGTAAGTCATTTTTGTAAATAAAATTTTAAAAAAGAATTAAATGAGAAAAATTCGATAATATGCCTCAACTAAATGGATGGTGTGCTTTATATTTTTCAAGTTTGCTTTGGTTACTGTATTTCATATGATCGATTCTATCCATAAGCAAGCGGAAATTAGGCAATCGTGCTTCCTTCATTGTTTGGTAAACGTATACTCCCCGTCCCAAAAAGATTTTGTTGTTTCCTTGATGAAAACTCAACCTTACAATTTAAACTTCTTAAAAACATCTTCCCATTCTCCATAAAAACGTATTTCCCAAACTTGAATATCTGTCCTCCTGGATCCCTAACATAACTTGTAATCCTTTGTGTACTTGCTGGAACTTGACCTCTCACATTAAGCTTAGGAATGCATGGATTTCCTTCATCCACATAGCCTCGATTTACTGAAATTTTAATACCTTGCAGCTATTTACACCCATGCTCTTCTTCTGAAACCTTGCATGTCGTTGTTGTCCCTAATTGTGCTCTATTGCTTGGTATATTACTTGTTAAGATCTAGTATAAGTTAATTTGTAACCCTTTTGGTGTGCTTTCTGCAGTGGGTTGGATTCTTACTTTAAATCTTGTTAAGATGTATTGGTTGAGTGAAGTTTCACCTTCTTCCAAAGTACACCTTAAGATTAAGCCTCACTTGTTTCACTTGTGAATAGGGCATTTTATTTTTACTTTTTTGTAAGATGTAGACATTAATTTGGTTTATGAAAACGTGAGAGGTCTGTCTTTCTATTGACATCAGTGGAGGTGTTCGGGTGTATTTGCAGCAACTAGGCATGTGTGTTTTTCTCCCTGAATTTTTTATTTAGGTTTATTCGATGTTTTCCTTAGTTGTGTATGTTTGTGTGTTCGTTTTATTTCAATGACAATGGGTTATTAATTGTTTGCTAGGCCATCGTCAATTAGAGACACTATCTCCCTGAATTATTTATTTGTTCATTTTATTTCAAGACCCAGTTTCACTCGCCAAATGAAAGGATCTTCTGATCAATCCAGAGATCATTTGGATACCATGACAAAAGACTTCTACGTAGTATGGGCTGGAAAGCAACCGGGCATTTACTTCAATTGCCGTGAATGTGAAGATCAAATAAAAAAGTGAAAGGTGCACAATTTAAAAAATATGGATCTCTTAAGGAAGCTCGGGAAGCTATTGAAAAACCACCTCCCCATTCTCCCTGGACCAAGCCACCATCTTAGTGGTGCGAAGGGAGCTCCTCTTCTCGAGGGACAAATGATGTTAAAGTAACTATTGAAGACGCAAACAAAAGAGTAACACTTGAGGGTTGTGCCAAAACTATTTCCGAGATGATGAAAGATCTTAAACTATGAGAGGGCAGTTAGGAAAAGGCTAAGTTACTAATTGCGTAAGTGTAATGTAGAAACTATTAAATATTCAAAGATTATCGTTTGTAGTGTTTGTGAATGATTTATGTTTGATTATGAATTATGTTTGTATTTTGATTCTTATGAAATAGATGTAGTGTGTTTGTATATTGGGGCCTATTCTCTTGTAATTCTTTGTTCTCATCATTTTTCCAACCTAATGGTAATCCTTCTTTCCCTTGGATGAAGTATATTTGGACAGTTTCTTTGAAAATTGAGATTTACTGGAAAATGAAGTGATTTTGTCTTGGGATTATGCATTTTGGATGATTCGTGATAGTGTTATTGCGTGGACTAGAAGCTAAAACTTGTTCATAAAGTTCAGTTTAAATTTTATTTTCTTACTGCATAGACTCAATTGATCCTAATAGTCCTCAACTTGTCCTCTTATGATTTGGGCTATTGGTCCTCCAAAGTTGAATAGACTTTAATCTACCTTAATTTATATCCCCTTGAAACAGATATGGGAGTTATTGCAACACTGTACAACAAGCTAGATGAGGAGTTCAAAGAAGAACTCAAGACTTCATCTATTTGTTTATTAGAGTTGCTCTCATTTCCTGTAAAGGAGTTATTGACTCCGGTAATTAAGGTATTGCTTGAGCATCATGTTCGCAATGGAGTTTTTGACTTTAATGGACACAAACTTGGCATCACACTAGAAGATGTCCTATGTCTTACCAGCATGCCCATTACGGGTGAGACATTGATCTGCAATATAAGTCGAGACCCTCAAGCATACAGACGGGTGTTTGGTTGGGCGGAAAAAAAAGCTATACTCTGCGCGAACTCCGAGAATTTACGACTAATAGCACAGAAAGTACAGAGAAAGAACTCTCTCCTATTTTACTTTTCATACTCACAACACCTCCTCCACTCATTCTCTCTTGTGTCCAAAAAAACATATTGAAATCCAAAATGTTGAAATTTAAGAAATTAAAATAAACTATAGAAGGGAGAATAATAATACTAGTAGTTGATAATGAGTATAGGAAAATTATGATAAATTTCGTGCCTGTTCGAAACCTTGAACCTCGATTCACATTATTATTATATCAAAAAAATTAATAAAAAAATGGGAACTTCCGACGGGACCGTCCCAACTAATCAAGAAGAGGAACATGGGGACGAGCATTGCGATGAGCATCACGATTTTATTTCTCCTTCTCAAATTGAAAATTCATTTTTTTTAATTTTTAAATAAATGAGCATTTTTCTAAATTATTATTCTCGATTTGATAATTTACTTATAAAATTATAATTTTTGAGGTGAATAACTAAAAATTACTCTTTCTGACTCATAGTAAAGTTCACACTTTATTTCTTGATAAAACCAGATGAAAGTTCAGACTTATTTTATTTTTTGATAAGTACCAGATGAAAGTTCAGACTTATTTTATTTGTAATAGTTACAATAATGGAATGTAACAATTTTTTAATGTAATGAAATGTAATAGTTTTTTTTTTGTTAAATGTAACGACTATTTTTGTAGAAATGACTAAGGATCACATAAGATTTAATACAAAACTACTGTTACATTTTAATTTAATGAATGTAACTTTTTTTTTTTCTGAAATTGTAACAGTTTTTATTCTGAAATGTAACATTTTTTTTTTGAAATGTAACATTTTTATTTTGAAAAACTAATGTTACATTTTATCATAAAACTCTTAAATTAAGACAAAATAAATGGCACATTCCTTCAATACAAGTGTTACATTTGTTCAAGAAAAATGTTACATTCCTTTATTATAAGTGTTACATTTATTCAAGAAAAATGTTACATTCCTTTATCTAAATAGTGTTACTTTCTTTCATATTAAGTGTTACTTTGAATGTGTCAAAAGCTATCAGCAAGTAACCAAATTGAACTTAATTATTCATGAAGTTCTCAGTGATGTGATAATAAAGGTATTTGCTGGAAAACAATGCTCATTTCAACAAATGAGTCCGAATGAATGGAAAATGGCCCTGTGTCTCTTTGACAAAAATCATCTCCCAAATTGGAACTACATTCTTTTTCAAAATTTTCACTTAGCATCCAAGCAAAAAGGGACTGTTCAACGAAGATCTAGACCTAAAAATCCATGCCTCTTTCGATTCGTGAGTGGTATTCTTGAAGAAATGGCCCCAGCCCTCAAACGTCAACTCTCCAAGAAGTGGCTGAAAACCAAGAAGCAAGATGAGAACAAAATCTTCAATCTCAAGGCTCTTCGATTAAAAAGGATAGTAGTTGACATATCTTCATCTTCAGAAAAGAGTGTGCACTCGGGATCATCTTCCCCTACATGATCCTCTTCCAGTTCTTCATCCTCATCCTCCTCCAATGAAAACTCTTTCTCTGCTCAAGACTCTGACAATCAATAAGAATCAAGTTCAGATATTTCAATCAGAACCCTGGGGACCAAAGGATCAAATAGAAAGGGAAAAGAAAGACAAGGACAAAAGTCTGGAGCAGTCAACTCTCCACCTGAAGTCAACTCTCGACAAGCAGTCGACTCTCCAAAAGAGGATGTTACACCAGGAGTATCTCATTCATCTGATTAGTACCAGATGAAAGTTCAGACTTATTTTATTTGTAATACTTACAATAAAGGAATGTAACATTTTTTTTTAATGAAATGTAATAGTTTTTTTTTTTTTTTTTTTGTTAAATGTACGATTATTTTTGTAGAAATGACTAAGGATCACACAAGATTTAATACAAAACTACTGTTACATTTTAATTTAATGAATGTAACTTTTTTTTTTGAAATTGTAACAGTTTTTATTCTGAAATGTAGGCTCCAAACTCATGAAATGAGCTCGAGTGTCTAAAAAACTCATCTGGAATAGGCTCTCACAGGCCAATGCAGTGACAGTTGATTGTGTCTCCAGAATTCACATTCACATACAAACATGAGCAGTTTACTACCTTTGTTGTATCCATAGAAAGATAGAAAGAAAGGCAATAAAAGAGGGAATTAAAACAATATACTCCCTCTGTCCCATAAGTCTTAAGAAAACTTTCCATTTTGGGCGTCCCATAAGTCTTAAGAAATCCCAAAAAGGAAACCTTAAATCACTATTCTCTCCACTCATTCTCTCTCCTACATTATTTTAATACTCACAACACATTATAATTTACTATTCCCTCCACTCATTCTCTCTCCTATTTAATTTTTCACACTCACAACACTTCTTCCACTCATTCTCTCTCCTAATACTATAATAATATTCCTTAATTCCCGCGCAAAATGGAATCTTCTTAAGCTTAATGGGACGGAGGGAGTAAACTTTAAACTGGCACATAGTGCACATTCAATAGAAAGATAAATAGTAAGTCAAAATAGAAGCATATTTAGTAAATCTCTGCTTTACATTAGAATACTAGCACATGCCCGTGTCCAAGGCCACGTGAGATTTTTTTTTTTTTTTTTTTATATATATCACCAAAAAAAAAAAAAAAAAAAAGCATGTATGTCGTACGACATACAAAATTGGGAGGGCAAAACAGAAAAGAAAGTGAATAACGAGGGTAAAAGGGTCATTTCCTCAAATAGAACTGTTCATTCTACTGTTCCAAACACACCCTTGATTTATACTATAGATTGCTTCTCAAAATATATTTGACACATTTCATATTTTAATCTTCAATTTTAGTAAGTTTTACAATGTAAAGAAGCTTGACCACCATGATTATTTTTGTACCTGTTGATACATTTACATTTGAATATATACTTAAGAGAAATATTGCACCGTAAGCTTTCATGACCAATTTCCTCTAGGCGTTCCATAACAAATGTATACTTACCCAAAATGTCAATGGGACCCTCTTGCCACACACAACAAAAATCTCCCTACTCACTTTTTCTCTCCTACTTTACTTTTCATACTCACAACACTTACTTACAAAGAGCATTTTTCTTTTCACTTGGTTAGTATGGAAAATAATTATAATCTCAGGATAATCTTGTCCGAAACATGTATCTATGATTTTGAAATTCTACTATCTATAATACAAAATTGATAAATGAGCTTCATCATCATGGGTCTTATACCTGTTCTTACTTCCATAATTACTCTTACTCGTTGTGCTCGACACAATACTCGTGCTATCGAGATAAAAATGTTTCTCTTATCGACCACACTTCTACTAGTCCCACCAGTACAACTTCAACCTATTTATAATAATAATAAAATTACTTCCTAATCTTCTCATCAAGCCTTTCACTCATCAATCTCAAAAACATCTAACCCATTTCTAAACCTATCCCTCTCAATTTCTCTACTCCCCACAAGATGAAATGAAATTATTAGTTATAAATCGAAGAAGAAATGAAATAAATTAGTTATAAATGTGCAACATGGGTTACAATAAAGCTAGAACAAATCACTGTTTGATTACGACAAAGAAACAATGCAATCACAATCACAAACTGCCAAGCATAATCTCATAAAACACAGACAAACAAAAACACGCACAATTTCATTCAATGGCTTTTATTACAACCACAAACTCATAATAGAACGAACAGAATCACCGGCACACAGCTGCATATCCACATTCCCCATTGGAACATAGTCTGGAACATAGCAGATTGACCCCACTCGTCCTAGGCAAATCGCTGGGGGGCCTTTCCACTTACTGATCATTTTTTTAATATGCCTAACCTCTGCGTCCTGTTGCGGGACCTGAAAAAAAGCACGAGCTGCAAAACGATCATTTTTAAAAATATGAACAGCTACCGCCATTTCTTTCGCAGTAATCTTATCAATAGAGTAAAGGTAACCAAGCATTCTAGCCATAGCCCCCACTTCTGAAAATATACATAACAAGTAAGATAAGCTCTATCAAGAAATAAAAATAATGTATGACAAACACTGACGTTGCAAGCTATTACCTCTATTTGCTGCTCCTGCTACTCTTTGGGATGATCCTGCAATTAAAAGTGAACTTTCTGCAAGTTGGTATGCTGATTCTAAAGGTTTAATAGCTTCTCCAACAACATCCTTCTTAACTCTGCACGTTTCATATCTAATTTCGTTTGCTGATTCTGCACGTTTGAGCTTCTCCAACACATTCATAACTCTGTTAGGCTAAAATCAAATGAGCAAATGTCGGTAGCAGTACTGACGCTGTCACTATTGTTTTCAAAAAATTTCTCTTTTCTCTTGCCGTCGGTCATTTGCTTACCACGACAACCTAACATTTCCTTGATACATTCGATATCGAAACCCATGTCCTCCTTCCCAAACAAAAGTTTAGCAAAGTACGATGACATTGATGGGTCAGAGATATAGCTATCATGACAACGCATGACAGTCTCAAGTACTGTGATCAAAGGTGGATTTCGACCATTCTTTTGCCTCATATCTTCTATAATTTGGTACCACATTGCTTCATTATCCCAACCTTTAAAATGGGATGATGGATGGATTGCAAACTTTATAATAAGTGACATTTGTCGCAAAAGCTCTTCAGTATCTACATCTTCTATACTGCCTGAATGAGACTGCAAAGAAGAAAACATTCAGAATTTCAGCTGCTAGAATTTCAGATTTGAACTTGATGAAAGCAAAATTGAAAATTTTAGGGCATTCATATTGGAACAGAGGGAGTATAACAATCTTAACGAGTCATTGTCCAAGAGATGATAGGGGTGAGTGCATCAAGGCAAGCCAAGTATCTATAAAGCAATCATCACTATATATTTGGAGTTGAAGTTAGGATGGATATTGAACCAAGTAGCGTCATATATTATGTCAAATGTTTAGTTACGTTAGTTCTATGTTTTACGTTACCAAGTGAATATAAGGAATGTAATTTACGTGTTGTACATTGTGTAGATAGTATACTGTGTTGGTAATATATTGTGTCAAGTGTTTAGTTACGTTACTTCTATATTTACGTTACCTAGTGAATCTAAGGAACGTTATTTACGTGTCATACATATTTATGATCTGTTATCTTCCTAATTACATTAGTTACATTACTTACGTTCCCATTTGATATGAAGCACGTAATTTACATGTTATACAATGTACAAATGCAAGCTTAACTGAGCTGAAGTTGAATTTGTGAACCTTCTTGATCTATGAATTGATGCAGGTAAGTATCTATAAAGCAATAATCACTATATATTCGGAGTTGAAGTTGGGATGAATTTTGAACTAAGAAGCCTCATATGTTCAGAGTTGAAGCTAACATCACTATATGCTTTTCATTTAAATTTTTAACCAGGCAGTAGGGCACATTCTACTATGTTAAAACACTCTTTTTGTAGTTAAGAAACAAGTGAGTTTGAAATATAACTCACTTCTACAAGAGGATCGGGCAGTGGAGTAAATAATCCTTAATTTTTAATCTGAAATGCGTTCTAAAAATCAAGATTTTTGGATCAATCCACTTGAGTATGGTTTGGTTACTATATATTCTGACTCTTTTTTTCCTTGGTATTTGTTTCTGTTTAATTGAAATGAAGAGCACGAATGGAGGCACTGCATGTGTAAATTATGCGAAGGATGCCCTGTGACAGAACCCTTACTCAGGGGTTGAAGGTTCATTTCTTTACAACATTCTTCAGATATCTTGTTTGTCCCTCTGTTACAACTTTGACTTGCACCATGCATTTCAACCGAGTTTCTTTCCATATATTACACATGTTATACTACCTCCGTTTCAAAAAGATAGTCTCATTTTTATTTTTAATGGTCAGCACTAGTGGAAATTTGACCAAATGAAATTTAAAAAATTGTTATTGATATTTAATGATTTACCAATACCAATTTTTAAAATTTCATTTAGACACATTCAATCAAATTTTACTTGCATTAACCATTAAAACCAAATCAGACTATCTTTTTGGGACGGATGGAGTATTAAGATGATGTGAAAAAAAACATTGGTTATTAGAACTGAAATGAAGTTGAATTTGAGAACCTTCTTAGTCTATGAATTGAAGCAGGTAAGTATCCATATAGCAATCATCACTATATATATCGGAGTTGAAGTTGGGATCTCCATTAGTTAGTGCAATCCTCCAGTGAACAAGAGATGAATATCATAAAAGGTTGGGGGGTTTAAGCATAGTATGTAAAAATCAAATCTTTGCTGAAATAAAAATTACAGTAATATACAAGCTTAAGATTACCATATTATTTGTCGTGCTCTCTTGACTGTCACAATCACGTTCACCATCACATTCACGCTTTCTTTTTGCTGCAGACATAAAAAATTGAACCTTGTGAGGAAACAAGCTTAAGATTACCAAATTAAATCTTGTGAAGAAAGAACAATTTAGATGAGGAAAAAAACCTAAAGCAAAGAGCTGATTTTGAGACATAAACTTGAAAATTAACCAAAGCTTTGCAACAAAAGTTAAACCTTGAGAGCATAAAAGAATAATAACAATTTAGAGGAAATAGCATATTTTGAATGAATTTTTTTTGACACAAACCTTGTGAATTGGGGCCGGATTTGGATCGGTGAGCAGGGTTTGAATTGAAGTCTACTTAGTTGGTGAATTGGGGCCGGATTTGGATCGTTGAGCAGGGTTTGAACTGAAGTCTACTTAGTTGGTGAATTGGGGCCGAATTTGTATCGGTAGAGTAGACTATGAACAAGTATATGAATTGGGGCCGGATTTGGATCGGTAGAGTAGACGATGAACGGATGGGTAATTCATGGGTTAAACAGCGGTGGTGGTTAGGTTCAATATATTTGGTTTGTCGGTTTGACCCTTCCAAACCAAACCAAACCAAACCAAATCACGCGATTTGAAACCGCCAAACCGAACCATCAAACCGAACCACCAAACTAAACCGCCAAACCAAATCACAAACCATTGAATCCTAACTCCCAAGTATGTATATGAAGGTGTATTTGAAAGCGCTTGTTTATTTGAAGCAAAAAGAAGTTCATAAATTGATAACTTTGTAGTTAGAATAGTTAATGGAGACTTCACTTCATAAATTGATAACTCATGGTAGATAGAATAGTAAATGGAGATTTCAATTCAAATCCTAATTTCTCCTCTTTTCTCATTGTCTTTTCCGGCCTGCGTTCTCATACCCGCACTGCTCTCTCTTCAGGTTTGTGTAAAAGAAATTCTTTCAAAAAAGATTATGCTGTTTTTGCGTCGGGAAGGATGAAGCGAAATGAAGTTCATAAATTGATAACTTAGTAGTTAGAATAGTTAATGGAGACTTCACTTCATAAATTGATAACTCATGGTAGATAGAATAGTAAATGGAGATTTCAATTCAAATCCTAATTTCTCCTCTTTTCTCATTGTCTTTTCCGGTCTGCCTTCTCATACCCGCACTGCTCACTCTTCAGGTTTGTGTAAAAAAAATTCTTTCAAAAAAGATTATACTGTTTTTTGCGTCGGGAAGGATGAAGCGAAAAGAAGTTCATAAATTGATAACTTTGTAGTTAGAATAGTTAATGGAGACTTCACTTTATAAATTGATAACTCATGGTAGATAGAATAGTAAATGGAGATTTCAATTCAAACCCTAATTTCCCCTCTTTTCTCTGTCTTTTCCGGCCTGCCTTCTCAAACCCGCCCTGCTCACTCTTCAGGTTTGTGTCAAAAAGTTTCTTTCAAAATCTGCTATTTATTAATATACATTAAAAAAATACTGTTCGAAATATCCAATAGTACACCTTCCGATGCAATTGCAGTTGAGGAAATAATATTTCGCATGATTCAATATGTGTTTTTTTTATGTATAAATTGAACTATTGTCATTCTTTTAAGTAATAAGTTTATTCCCTAATCTTTTAATTAATCAAATATTCATTATACAATGTGACTTTGACATCAAAGAAGTTTAAAATACCAATATACTACCTCCGTCCCACCTCAATTGATCCACTTTCCTTTTTGGGACGTCCCACCTCAATTGATTCATTCCTTAAATGGAAAGTTTTTCATATATTTATACTCTTATCATCTCCATATATTTACAAAAAAACCATTCATTATACCCTTATAAAGTTAACATATTTACAAAAAAAACCAATTATTAACTTACTATTCCTCCCACTCATTCTCTCTCCTATTAAATATTTTTAACTTTTACCTTCTCTCTCCTATTTTCTACCACACATTTAACTTTTATATTCTATCTCCTCTAATTTCTACCCACTTTATTTATTTTTCTTAAAAACCGTGAAATAAACCAAGGGACCAATTGAGCCGGGACTGAGGGAGTAGATGACATGAATGAGATTCGTTATGCTAAATATCTCATTTGTTTTATACTCCATCCAAAAATGTTAGTCCCCTTTTAAGTTTAGTTGTCAATTCAATTAATATTGCGCAAATAATATAAAAAATCTTCATAAAATTAAAAAAAGAAAGAAAAAATAAGGTCAAAGTTTATTTTAGTTGAATATCAAAATTAATACTCCCTCCGTCCCAGCATAAGCTGCCCAAATTTTGCCTTGCACGCAAATTAATAAAATGGGTGAGAAGAACAAATGTTGTGAGTGTAATTTGAAAATAGGAGAGAGAATGAGTGGAGGGAATAGTAAAGTATAATGGTGTTGTGAGTATTAAAATAATGTAGGAGAGAGAATGAGTGGAGGGAATAGTAAAGATTCCTTTGCCAAAAAAGAAAAGTGAAAGCTTTTAACGGGACACCCAAAATGGCAAAATGGGAAGCTTCTACTGGGACGGAGGGAGTATAGAATAACTTATGGGGATATAGGGAAAATTTAATTATAAGATAAAGAAATTAAGACATCTAAACAAATATCAATAAAATAAATTCATTAACAACATATAAACTTTATTAAACCCACTTTAAAAAACAACTCAAACGACATGCTATTTAAATATTGCATAACTCTCTTTTACCCTCCTCACAAATAATGAGAGCTTGAGTGAGAATTTTTTTTTTCTCTGTAAATTCAAATAATGAGTCACGTTGCTCGTTATTCAAAAACCTCTACTAATTGAATACCAAAATCAAAGGTCATTTAAAACATACTGGACATTGAAAATATGAAAGGAAAAGTAAATTAATAGTCTTTATTTTTCTATTAATGCGTGCATGAATGTACTTAATGGTCATGAAGTTATAGAATGTGAAAGTTTGCATTTTGAAAATGATAATGGTCATTAATAATATAATTTGACTTAGTTTTTGATAATTATGACTAGATTTAAAAGGTTTAGTATTCTATGAGATGAAAACAAAAAGTTAACCTCAATTTTAATGTTGAAATACATGAAGAGGTGATTGAAGTTATACATAATTAAAATGCCTTTTCCACTTTTGGATTACCGGTAACTATCATTTGTAAGACTTGATATATACGCATAATGATCATTTTGTTTAAAACTTCACCAATTCTAAGAAATTATAATATTTTCTCATCTCAAAAATAAATGTTCGAATATATATCTTTTATTAAAAATAAATTTGATTTTTTAGCAATCACTTCCATGTAAATGTCTTTGTTCTAAAAAGTGGAACAAAAATAAAAGGAAAATGTGTAAAAAAAAAGTTTGTAATTGAATAGGAGTATATTTATGGCTGATTTTTTAAAAAAGAAAATAAATTCCCCAAAAAGTCAATCAAATAGATTAAACTTTAAATTACCAACACGGGCTTCTCCCTAGTATATGATTAATGTAAAAAAAAAAAAAATTAACTTTTTCCAAAAAAAAAATCTACTTCATAGTAGATTAACAATGGGCATGTTGTCATTCTTTCGTATAATGTGGGAGTATAACCATGCCGAAGAGAAACAAAAAATACAATAAGATGAGAAAAACAATTACTCATTAGTCTCACTTTAAGATTTTTACTTTTTTATTTAGTCGATATCAATGTAATATTTTTAGTTGATTTATTATATAAAATTGACAATATGAATCATTTGTCATTCTCGCAACAAAAATTTTCTACCCATTTTCTCTATCCAACTTTAATTTTCATAATCAGAACATTTACTTTTTCTTAATTTTGTATCAATTCAAATTAAAAACATTAAATTGTATTAAATAGTAACGGAGGGGTACAAATTAAAAAAAAAAAAAAAGCATAATACCTTGCATTTCCCAAATCCACCCAAGCCAATGATATCTCCTTCCTTCCATTAAACTAACAACGTATGAATTGGAAATCATATAATTAGTGAATTCCAAAATTTTCCAATACAATTCAACCACTAGCAGGCCAATTTCGAAATGGGGTATATTTAAAAGAAGCTGCGATTACCTTTACGGATCCGTCCTTCCTCTTAAAGTCTGAAGCCATGACGGTGTCACAGCGGTCAAGTTGAGATTTTCCGGCGGTCCTGGGCAGCCTAGTTGGACTAATCGAGTGGACGCCGGAGGTGGGTGGAGCAGAAAAGGAGAGATTGGTGACGGAGAAGAAGTTGGTGGTGACGAGAATGGATGGGAAGCAACAAGGAGTGAAGATGAAGCTAGAGGAAAGGGGATGGGGAAGAAGTTGGTGGAGGGTTGTGATTTAAAACTCGCCGGAGCCGATGATGATTCCGACGAAGGCGGCGCTCGAGAGAGAGAAAGAGAAAGAATAGGGTTTCCAAGTTTTTGTAATGGCTGAATACGGAAGAGAGAGAGATTTTGTGTGGTCTTTTTTTATTTTTTATTGTGTGTGCGCGCTCGTCACTCGTGTGGTATGTCAACATAGATATAGACATGTTCAAACGGTTTTGGTTTCCGCTTCGATTTCGGAATTGTCGGTTCCCAATTTTCAAATAGTCGGAACCGTATTTGAATCATATTAATTCGGTTCCCGGTTCTATTCATCGGTTCCGATTTCGGTTCCAACGGTTCCACCTGTTCCATCACCATCTAACTTTTTTTTTTCTAATCCAAACCTCTTAAGACAGTATAGACTATACCTCTATAGTCTATATTATAACATTTATCTAAATTCTAGTCTAATTTAAATAAAACAACACTAAACTACAAGTACAAATACTAAATAAATGCTAAATATTACATTTAACTTACCTTGATCAATCGTCGGTTCCTGATTTCGGAACCGTCGGTTCCCGGTTCCGCCGGTTCCTCGGTTCCCAATATGATGGATTCGTATTCGAACCGTTTCAATCCGGTTTTCGGTTACGTTCGATTCCCGGTTTCGGCGGTTTCCGGTTCTCGCCGGTTCCCGATTTCGGTTCTACCCGCCGGTTCCGTCGGTTCCCGGTTCTATTTGGACATATCGCCAAGGCCACGGCCACGGCCAAGGCCCAGGCGCGCAAATTACCCAATCCTGACATGGGGAGGTAGTGACAATAAATAACAATACTGGGCTCTTATGAGTCTGATAATTGGAATGAGTACAATCTAAATCTCAACACACATGTTTGTTTGTCAAATAGTACGTGCATTTGTTTGTTACTTAGGTTGTTGGGTAAAAACAAAATAAAAATAATAATAATCATAAATAAGGTTGTTTGGTGGTAGATGTGGCTGGTCGGTTAATCGTTGGTTCACGGTTACTGAATCGGCGATTTCAAACATTCTCAAAAATTAATCGGAATCGAACCAAATAACCGCCTTAACCGGTTACGGTTTGACCGGTAAACCAGTTTCAACTGTTTTTTTTCAAATTAGATTTTTAACAAGAAATTTTTAACAGATTTAAAAACAATTAAGTAAAAAGTTAATTTTCTAACAGTTTTTGAATAAAAAAATTAACTTTTTAACAGTATTTTGAAAAAACTGTTAACTATTTAACAGTTTAATTTTTTTGGATAAATAAGACTATTTTATACTTTTGTTTACTACATACAATTTTTGCAAAAAGATATATAAAACAAGTTATGAATTTTGAAAGAAATAAAACATAACTTTTTTAAAAGAAATGAAAGTATATAAAAGAAAAAAGGGACGGTACCCTTAAATTTTATTAATTAAAATAAAATTACAAAGAGGGGGACAATCAACCTTACCTTTTTATAAATAAGGGGGGACATTTAGGAGCCTTTACCTCAACCTAACTATTACAATTAAATAAAAATAAACCTAATCTAAAGTCTAAACTAATCTAATTAAAATTAAAATTAATTTAAAACATCATTCATTCATCACTACTTTTCGTGGAGTCCTCGACATCGTATTGATATCTTGGATCCATTAGATCATGTTCATAAGGCAAGTCTTGTTGCCTTTTTTCCGCTCTAACTCAATCGCCAAGTAAAAGTTGATGTTCCAAGTTTTCACTAGTTAGTTGGGAACGTCTTTCATCCAAAACATTTTCACCAACGCTAAATGTCGATTCAACCGCCATCGTTGAAGCTGGAGAGGCTAAGACTTTTTAGCAACTATGAAAAGTATATGATAAATGTCTTTCCTTCTTGACCACCATTGTAAAACATCAAATTCATTTGAATTTGGGTCTTGGTTAAATTCAAAGTTTGTAGTGAAATAAGTTTCTAACACCACGAGAATGTTTGATGATGATGAAGATGAACCTCGAGAAGGACCACGTTTTTTACTATACAAATTTGAAAAAAATAAACTATATGGATCCTCACTAGTAAAACTTTGTTGAGAAGTAGAGGAAGGATCTTCATGTTGTTGGCTTTGAGAAGTGTTTCCATATAAGAGATTATACTCATTAAAAAGGTTAATCAAATCATTTTTTATTTGTTGAACAATAATTGACGGATTCAAATTATCACCGTTACCATCGGGATATAACTACAAATAATAATAAGCTACAATGCACTCTAAATCATCTAATTTAACTCGGGGATCTAATAACTTTGCAATCAAGAAAAGAGACGGAATAATGTCAAAATATTTAAGCCACTTTTGACTCATGGAAACAATACATTCTTTTAAAATATGGCATTCTCTTAAATTGTCAAAAATAATAACAATTGCAACACAATACTCTAGCACCAAAACGGAAGTTGAATAATAAACTCCCGAAAAAGCCAAAGTAGCGGTATTAAAAATCTTTAACAATTCACATAAATTAATGCATGCATTCCATTGATAAGCAAATAGAGGTTCATTATAGCCAATTGACATAAAAATTGTATTAGGAGATCTTTATAAGCAAAACCATCGGTTAACATTTTGTAGGTGGAATTCCACCTAGTTGGAACATCGTAAGTAAAATATTTGTCCGCCACATTTTTACTTCTTAAAAAGTTTATCCATTTTTTTGTATTAGATTTTTTTTAGAAATAAATTGAATACATCGTCTAATTGTCTTAACATAAACCTCTAATGCATCTAAATCATCTCTAACACATAAATTAATTATATGACATAAACATCTAATATGAAAAAACTTACCCCCAAGTGAGGGTTGACAAACGGTAATTAAATCGGGTAAACTGGTCGTATTAGCACTTGTGTTGTCAAATGAAATAGTAAATATTTTATTTAAAATATCATACTCAAGAAAAATCTCAAGCAATTTTGCACAAATATATTCCGCGGAATGCGGTGGCTCAAAATCTTTGTAAGCAATTAATGTTTTTTGGATAGTCCATGAATTATCTAACCAATGACAAGTAATGCCCAAATAAGTATTTCTTTGCCAATGATCACTCCAACCATCGGCACAAATTGAAACTTTATTTTCTAAATTTGATAAAACACCAATTAAATCTTTTTTATATTTTTCACCACTCTAGTAATATTACGTACGAGATTCGTACGTGGTACTCTCGTGGCGGAGGGGTTTAAAGAAAGGCGAGCAAAATTTTCATAAAAATCACAATCCGCAAAATTAAAAGGAAGGCATTTAACGCAAATTAATTTGGCTAGTTCATCCCTATAAACTCACTTATCAAATTTAAAAAGGACGGAAGGGGAAGACGAACCTTTTGCACCCAAACCCGAACTATGTTGTTGATATTGTAATTAGTTTGCGTAGTGGAAATGCCAAGTTTCTCGGAATGTTTCGACGCCGTATGCCCATTGAGCGTCCCATGGCCTCCGCCTCTTTTGAATGAGTAAGACGCGGTACAATAGTTGCAAAAGGCTCGAAGATTATAATCATAATCGGCATTAATTTTTCTTTTGGTGAAATTGTAATAACCCGTTTTTTTTAGTATTTATTTAATTACTTTAATTATTATTTGGGTGATAATAATAAATTAATGAGTGTTGAGCTTAAGTGATAAGTTAAAACCCATTAAGTAATTGGATGGTAAATCCTTTTGAACTATGGATTTGGAAACCTTATAATATAAATACTCTCCCTACCCAAATTATCTCTCAGTTACCTCAGTCGTGAATTAGAAATTGAAAGAGAGGAAGGCAGCACAGTCAATTGTCGAGAGAGAGAGAGAGGAGAGAAACCGTGAGTTTCCAAGCAGAAAAAGAAGCAGTGGCCATTGAAGGAGAAAAGAGAAGAAATTAAGGTAATTCTTTGATTCTCCATCATTCTTTCATCCTAAATTATTCAATAGAGGTTTAGCCTATTTCAATAGAACTGAAAACCCTAGAAAACCAAATTGAAAAATTATACTTACTTGAATCATCAAAGCAATATTTTTGGTTATGGTATGATTAAAATCCTCGATTTCGGGACGGAGATTTTAGAGATCGAAATTTAGATTTTTAAATTTCATGTATATGCATGTATGCGTGTGTGTGTGTGTGTGTGTGTTTTAGTATGTGATGTATGTGTTTTGTAAGAGAAAGAAGTAAGAAAAGAAAAGAAAGAGAAGAAAGAAGTTGTTTGGAGAGAAAGAAATAGAAAATAAAGAAAAGAGAGAGAAAAGAGAGAGAGAGAGACGAAGGAGAGAAACAGAAAGAATCAGAAATAAAATTTGATAATTACTTTGAGATGAAAGAAGTATAATCATGTTAATATAATATTATTGATGGGCAATCTTTATTTATCGAGGAGTGCAATTATTTAGTTCATAATGTCAAAAATTAGACAATATTAGAGGAGATGGTTTTGCATCTATAAAAACTCATATGTGTGATGGAGCTTGCCATAAAAACTCCCATTTTAAATACATTTTAAAAATCACTTAGACATGGATGGCGTAGCTTTCAAGTATTATATTTTGTGGAATAACTTTCAAGTAACTGCTCATGAAATTTCACATGTCAAAATCTAATAGGCTTAATTACAATTAAGGCAACATGTCTAACTAAAATTCCATTCTACTTTAAAAAATCATTCTAATTTTAGTTTTAGCACTACCGGCCACTTGGTAGCATATACTTTATGAAACTTTTAGAATCCTAACACAAAGGATATGAAACAATCGAATGCTAAGGAGCGTAATCCCTTACCTTAGCATTACTTAGTAGCTTCAAAACTCCACGCGCACGAATCTACAATCATGTAAATGTGTCTTAGGATAGAGTACAATGATATATTAATGCACTAAATCCTTCTAATTGACTCTAGGGTTAACTTCCTAACCTTTTCTGTTAAGTTTCTATTGAACTCCGTTAACTTTCTAACGGGAACTGTTAACTTTTATAACTTTTAAACTCAATGACTGATTAACAGAATCCAAAAATCTTTAAGACTATTCTGTAATTTACTCGATATTCTAAGCTAAACTGATATTTCACTTCCTTCGTGTCTTTATATGGTAATGATAATCTAGTCCACAATACATATACCTATACAAATATTAAAAATACACACATTACCCACACATACACATGCTCTCTCTCTCTCTAAAATATGCTTAAATTTTTTGCTAACTTCTTGTACAATAGTAAAATTTCACTAAATCTAATTTCTTAATTAGGAATACGACATTTTTTTGTAATTGGAATAGAATATAAAAACAATATTTTGTGAGACCGAAGGTTTACTCCTAATTTAAATTATTAGCTCCTCGAATATCATATTTAAGTTATTTATTATCTCAACAATCCATTTATTTTCTTTTTTGTTTGTTTAAGAAAACAATTCTGTTACTTAATAATGTCAACTCATGATAATTATGCCTTGTTTTCTCTATTATTTCTTTTTTTTTTACTCTACTTTTCCATCTAATAATTATATGGAGAGTCTAAATGGAGAATATATGAATTGGTATAATATAGGTGACAGAATCGTATGATGGGATGCATGAGGAAATAAAAACGAAATGACCATTTATCAGATTTATCCTCCCATTTTTAAATTTCCAAACAATTAATCTTCCTTGAAATCTACAAATGTTTATCTCATTTCACTCATTTATATAGAGAGTACACATAATTATCTCTATATTTTTGGAATTTCAACTTCTTTTTTTTTTTTTTGAAATCCAAAGGTTCAATTGACAAAAAATGAAAACAACTTTTTTCCCAATAAAATTTACCTTTCCCTACATTAAGGCTTATAAGGCTCGTTTGTCGCAGCTGATGGCTGATGACTTATTGCTGATAGTTGATAACTTATTGCTGATAGCTGATGACTGTAGTTTATTGACTTATAGTCGATTGTCTAAAAATTTGTTTGTCGCAGCTGAGCTGATGCCTGATAACTTATTGATGATAGTTAATGGTTGATTACCACTTGATTGAATATATAGCCGTTGTTTTTCTTTAAAAATACTTTTATTTGTAAGTAAATAACTATAAATATTTAGCATAAAGGTAAATATAATATTTTGAGATCATAAAATGATAAATTTATATGTATATATTAAAATAAAATATTAATCACTTAAAATAAAAATTAATTATAGTTTTATTATTATCAAAGAACAAAAAATACCTAGTCTCCGTACTATGCAAAGTACCAAATTAACTTACGTACTTAGCCAAATATACTCATATCCTTAATAGATGTTAATGGACGTTACCAAATGTTAGTAACGGATAGTAAAACTTAAAATTTTCAAATATATTAATCATAATATAAAGGGTTAGTCAAAAATATAACTTACAACTAAATAACCCCCCCACTCCCCCCCCCCCCACTTAATACCCTTATTTGTTCAAAACAAATAAAATATACCCAAATATTGATGAATGCAATTTTTAAATACTCTTAAAAATATAATTACAATCAACTAAACAAATAAAATTAATAAGTGAAAAATACATGATAAATGGTGAACTTAAATATGTAAGTTTATATTATTAGGGGAAATTGAAAATTTTTATCGTGATATCTATTAAGTTACTATTATTCGTTACATTCATTGACAATTTAGGTTGATTTGGTTAATTTGTGGATAGTATGCAAGTTAGTTTGGTAGATTAGATAGTACGGACTACGGAGGTTAAATTGACTGTACTAATTAGTAAAAAAATAAAACACAAATATTGTATCTTTATTTCTTTTCCACCTCAAATGTATTTTGGGCAAAAAGTTGTTGGAATTTTGGTTTTGGAAAGTGAGGTTTGACCGACTTTTGAACAAGAATTTCATTGGGTTCCATTGTAGGAAAATGGAAATTGATTGCATATTATTAATCTACATTTGGAGTAGATTAATTTGATATATTTACTTTCTCAAAACCAATTAGTGGTGAATGAGAAATTAATGTTCAAAGTATGCAAAATGAAATAGGTATATGAAGAGTGTATGGGATATGGAATAGTTATCCCACATTGCTTAAAGATGTAAAGTAATGCTTGTTTTTTAGTGGAACCATCCAAGGAAGGAGACATCAAGTTGATCTTCTTGGGCTAACCTAGTTGGACCATTGGGCCAACCATGCATCCAAGTGGGCTATTGAGCTAGTTTTGTTCTAGCTCAAAATGGACCCACAACCCGCGAAGCGCGTGAAGGGCGGAATGGGCGGTTTAGGGCACACTTTGCACTTCTCATCGTCGCTAGGAGCCTTAAACTTTTGACAAAAGTTGGCTCGGTTCATGGTTCGATTCGGTCCAAGGCGGGTTCGGCTTGGCAATGTTGGTTCGGTCCAAATTGATTCGTTGGCTTGGGGTGGCTTGGTTTGGGCCGAGGCCCGGATGGGTTCAGCAAGGTGGGCCGGCGGATGCTTGGGATGGCTTGGTTTGGGCCGAGGCCCAGTTGGGTTCAGCAAGGTGGGCTGGCGGATCCGGTTTGGAGCATTTCGGTTGTGATGGTTCTTGAAAAGGTGGGTGTGACCCATGCCTTTTCAGATAGGCGGGTCAAGGCTGTTGGGCCAACCCAGAAGATCTCCTCCCTCCATCTAGATCAGATCCAACGGTCCAAAATCCACCAAACACCAATTGTGTTTATTACCAATGGATACAACAACTCTTCATACCCTATAAATAGACCCCCTGGTTTGTCAAATCAACTCACTCAATCATTCTTCACTTCACATATTCTCTCTCTCTTCTCACTAGAAGTAGAGAATCACTTGTCTAACAGAGTTAACTAACTCAGTTAGATATTTAACTGAATTATGGAATTCAGTCACAGAATTCAACGAAATTCTTAACATCATCTGTTAGAAGATAAAGCATCTCGTTGCATAAGTCTTCTTCAAAGTCTGGAAGTGTCAAACACGAAATTTTGTTCGCCGAAGTCATTAATTTGGAGTGCTCCTATTAATGACTGTAAAGTCGTTTCATCTTGAGAGAAGATTGCCGCTAATCTGTAAGCACCAGTGCAGGGCAATATCTTCTTGCGGAGATTGTGTCCAACACAAGACTCGACTTCTTTAATTACTCGGTTTGCTTTAATTTCCGCATTCTAGTTTATCTTTATTTCCTGTCCCGTTAATTATGTTATGGTTCATTATATTATTTGTCAACTCGTTAAATACAAGAAATCCTTATTTATTATTATATAGACAATTTTCCTAACAAAAGTTCCTAAAACTGAATCAATCAAGTGAAATTTAAATTAATGATTATTTCTTATGAAGCATCATAAGCAATTCTTGGAATTACATATTATGTTTATAACGAATGTATTTTACTTTTTTGTGTGATACTTTTATCATAGTAACTCAAATATATAAAATTTCATTTATATATCTTCTTAGATATTTTGTCAATATTTCATTAAATTGTTTTCTAAAAAATGAGATTATATTTTCAATTTACTTATCAAACTTTATAAAGAATGTATTTTATTTTCTTTTGTGATACTTTTATCATAATAGTATGCAATAAAGTATTGTATTGCTCTGAATCATTTTCACAACATCAATAACACCATCCTCTGCCTCTCTTTGATTCATCATTTCTTATCACTGTCTTTGACAACCCCATTCCAAAGATAGGGATGAGGCTCACCTAATACCTTCCCCCTTACATTTACAATTTTTGTAACTTTAGTCATTCTTACACCTACAATATGAATTGTTCATCATGATATAATAAAAATCAATTCAAAACTAATAAAAAGTAGAACAATGCAAACAGAACATAATTTGAAACGAATTAGAAAAAAAACAAAACAATACGTGAACTATAGAACACAATATCAAAGATTGGAGTTTTTTTATATTTTTTTTAATAGACATGTTAGCAAAAAGAAAGAGAATTATAAGAGCCTATCGAGAAAAAAATAATGAGTGAAAAGTAGCAGATTGGTGAAAATAAACTGAGTAGTAAAAAATAGTGAAACTATGCAGCACTAATAGACAATTGAAAATAGATTAGAAAAAAAGAATCTGATTTGAATAAAACTATCAAAAAAAAAAAAGAAGAGGGACGCATGTATCATTTGACTTTTCAAACATTTTAAGGTTGCATTATAAGTTTTGAAAGTTTAGTGATTTTGAAGATTTAATTTTCAAAATGAGACCAACTTTTTTGGGACAAAGGAAAATGGAAAATGAGACTATCATTTAGGGACATAGAGTATAATTTGTTATCTATATATTAGGAGAAGAGATAAATACAATTATATAGTAAATATTCACACAAACGTGTAACTATTCTAACATAATGAACTGAATGTAAAGTAATTTCTTTCAAAACTTAAAATAAGTAATCTTTAACAGACTTCAAATAAATCTCAATTATTCATTTGAATTTTAAAACATGCAATGTTATTTCACATCTTACTTCAGAATTTTGAAGATATTGAATTTAAATTTATTTTCAGTAGTAGATGCCATGGCTTTGATTAAATGAATCTTAAATATTGAAATCGGTAATCATTAATCTTATCAAATATTGAAATTAACTTTTGAAAATTTTAGAAATTGAATTTTTTAAATTGTTAATGTTAATTAGTAATTAAAATCAATAACTTTTGAGTTGACAAATGAAAAGTCACCATGTGGATTTTCACGTCATAATGCCACGTGGCTGGCTGTGAAACCATGAAATGTTTTTGCTTTAATATATTGTATAGATAGATTTTTTAACACTATAAAAGAGACATTCATTGGACAAATTGAAGAGGACATTTGTCATTGGACACAACATTAATACATTTGAGCCATTAAATACGTTAAAATTATATTGAAAAGAAGATGTTCATCTTTAAAAAAAAATTAACAATGAAGCATTTTTTGGAAAAAAAAATTGCATAATATATATGTGATAAAAAATAATAGATTATATCTTGAAGGTTTGGAACCAAATTATTCGAAGGTTTGAGATAATTTTTTGAAGGAAGTATTGAGATAATTATTAATCGACTAAAATTATATAATTAAATAAAAATATGATAGAAACTCATTTGCTTAATTTTAGGATCAGTTTGCTTGATATTTATCTTCGAAACAAATGGATTAGATATAATCTCTATAGTGTAAATCATGTAGTTTTGAGAAAATTTAGTGTAGTTTGTTACTGAAATTTGAAATCATTATATGATAAAGCTACCATTAATCTAAACTTCTAATCAAACAAACTCTGAACAAACTAATAATATAAATATAAATTAAATTCCACGTCACAATATCAAACTTCAGTAATAAATTAGTACTTCATCAGTATTATTATTGATTTGTTTTCGTTGTATATTGTAGCAATAATTAATAAATAACTTTTCAAAAAAAATTGAGAAACATGTTTTGTTTATGTTAAAAACAATAATTTACAAATCAGCTGATAACTTACTATATATTTTCTTTCCGTAAAATCTAGGGAGAAACGCGTTTCTCCATAAGTTATGGAGAAACGGGTTACGGATATCCAGAAGCTATTGAAAGGATATCCAGAAACTTTTTGTATTGGCCATAACCTTGTCCCATGGTTACTTCTGGATATCAGTCTCAAAGGTTCTGGATATCCAGAACCCTTTGAAAGGATATCCAGAAGCTTATGAAAGTGATATACAGAAACCTTCAAAATGATATCCCGAAACTTTCAAAATGTTTCTGGATATTCATTTGATGGTTTCTGGATATACATTTGAAGGTTTCTCGGATATCCGTAAAACCTTCAATAAGCATTTTCTGGTCTTGGCCTTGGATTTGGCTTCAAATATGTTTCGGATATTCATTTGATGGTTTCGGATATACATTTGAAGGTTTATGGATATCCGTAAAACCTTCAATAAGCAATTTCTGGTCTTGGCCTTGGATTTGGCTTCAAATCTATTTTTTCTGGATATCCACCCAAAGGCTTCTGGATATCCGTTCCAAAGCTTCTGGATATCCAGAACCCTTTGAGACTGATATCCAGAAATTTTTTTCTGGCCATCAAATGCATTGCTTCTGGCTATTAAAAACGCGTTTCTCCATAGTTATGGAGAAACGCGTTTCTCAGCAGACCTACTCTTTTCTTTCCACTTTTTATCTAACTTTTCAGTTTTCTATAGTCAAAAACATTAATTTTCCTGGTATCAAACTCTTTTCTCAGTTATTCACCTCGATAAATATCAAATTTTCTGATACATAACTAATTGATTGCTGATTAGTTTTAGTACCACCTATAGGGAGTGTGAAAAAATTGTAGAAATAAATACACCGTAGTTAGGAAGTAATTAAATTAATCAATAACATTTCCCTCTTTAGCAAATGAAATTAAATTAAGAATTTTATCGTGCCCCATGCATGCTGATTAATGTTACACGTCATGTTTATAAATGCTGATTAATGTTACACGCCATGTATATATTTCCATCAAGCATGTGTCATTGCATAACATATACTCCCTCCGTTCCAGCCAAAAAGGCACTTTTGGTCAACGAAAGTTAAGTTTGACCCACACATTAACGCAAATCTAATCATTCTAATGAAATTTTAAAAATTGTTATTGATAAATCATTTAGTGACTTATCAATAACAATTTTTAAAATTTCATTAGAATGATTAGATTTGCGTTAATGTGTGGGTCAAACTTAACTTCTGTTGACCAAAAGTGCCTTTTTCGCTGGGACGGAGGGAGTATATCCATAACTCACTTACATTCAAATCCAAAGACTTCAACAATTACCTGAAAGAAAAAGTTCATGAATATATGATGAAGAATAATAATATAACCAATATTTCAAAATGAATGATTAAAAATAATTGACCCTTCATTTTGGGACGGAAGTAGTATTTCATTATACCATAGAAAATCATTATGAAAGAAAATAAAGAAGTTAGATTACCTAGGATGAACTCACAAACATGGGTGGATGAAAATGAGTAAAAACCTAGCTATGAAAAAAGGAACGGAATGAAAAAAATAGAACGCGCGCAATGAAAGAAGGATATTTGACAATATGTATATATATATATATATATATATATATATATATATATATATATATATATATATATATATATATATATATATATATATACAGTATATAATTATATCTCCACAATCAACACCTAAAGAGTTTGAATTATTCAAAAATTGTGCTTAAATTTAGGTAACCATTGGTTTTCAAATTTTCTTAACTGATTAAATCAATCAACTTCTAATTGAGAGGGAATTTTTATTTTAAATTTCAAATTAACTTTAACTAATAATATTACAATGCTGCCCTTAATTAAGTCTTACTTGCTTTAGCCAATGGAAAAACGCCACGAGGACTTCCACGTCATAATTCCACATGGCTGAATGTGAAAGCATGAAAAGTTTCTGCTTTATTATATTACTAATGAGTAACTCGTCGAAATTCGACGGACATGATAAGGCTTATTATTACTTGTTGCCATAATCTGTAATTTCATTTAAATAAACGAAAACAATATGTTAGGTTTATATCCAACAATAAAAAAATTGACACGATAATTTTGGGACGGAGGGAGTATCCTGTACACATAGAAAATTATTTTACTACATTCAAAATAACTCTATTTAGCCTATATGTGTTGGGATGACCAAACATATTTTGGTCACATATATCTATTTCTATTACAAAAAAAATGTGTGTACACTTGCTCATCAATTTTTTAAGAGATGTAGAAGATATAAAAATTTCTGAATGCACAATCAAGATACATCAAGGAAGCACGACTCAGGACCTTATGAAGCATTTCAGATAATACCCAAGTTGTGATTATTTTAAATCTGAATTATGCATACCCATAGTTCATAAATGTGTCAAAATCATACCAACATTTCAAGTTTCAACCACTTGACAACCATTTACCAAAGCAAAATATTAGTTGCTCACTTGAATATAGTTATCAAAGCTTTAGCCATCAAGCAAAATGTCATAATTTCTCTTGTGGGTCATTTTCTGATTAGGAAAGATTATGAAAATAAATAAGTCATGGCATCCATATGCAACACTGGAATGAAAATAAATAAACTTGATAGTTTTAATTAGATTATTAATCATAAATCCCAAAGTATCAAATGAAATAACAAAATACCAAAGAAAATATTTGTTATATCCCCCTCACTCTACCCACGATAATGTCACCTTGGAAAAAATGAATTATAAATAAAAAATTTAAAAACAAAAAATGTGCATTTGAATAAAATATTAATCGATCCAGTTTTGAAGAGTTACATTTCCTTATTTACTAATTGATTTCCCGTTTTCTGAAAATTCAAAAATTTGATTTCAAAATTCAAATGTTGATTGAGCTTAAATCGAAATAATTTACTGTATAAATATTTACCTTATAAACATTAACCTTTTATTAAATGAAAAATCAATTTATTAAATGAAAAATCTTTGAAACTAAGACCAATGGGAGAATTACATAATGCCACGTCATAATATTAATGTAACGACCCTAACCCTAGGCACTAATTTAGGATCATATTGTGTGCTTTTAATATCATTGTTAATATTATGTGTTCATTTTTTATATACTTGATTCCTTATATTAAGATAAAATGATAGGGAAATAAAATAATGTTATTGGAAGAAGTATAAAAATAGAAATGGATAAAATGAATAAAATGTGGGTAATTAGATTTATTTGTGTAGGAGCTTTGGTGTAGTAGGGGAAAGACTTTTATTAAAATGAGATGGGGGGCCATACCCCTTAAATCCCTCCCCTTTCACCTCCTTAGTCAAAAAGGACCCTACCCTCCATACTTCCTACATCATCCCCTCAACCTCCCCATACCTCTTCATCCTCTTTACTTTCCATACTCATTCTTCTTCATCCTCCTTCATTTCTTCCATGAAAATCCTCCATGGAAATTCTCTCCTAAGCTCCTCCTTCCAAAAATTATAATAAATACAATTCTCTTCCATTTGAAAATCCGGGTGTACTTCCATGTTCGTATAGGCAAGGGGAATGCATCAAGCTAGAGAAATCATAGTTCCACCTCATATCTCTAAGGTAAGTTATTATGACTTCTTTCTAAATATTGCACATTTTATGTGTTAATGAATGTTTTATGAAAAGAAAAAGTATATTGTATTTTTAATATGGTTATTTGAGTAAAATGATTATTTAAGATTTAATTGATTTTAGTTAGGATATGGGGGTTTAAGTTGAAAGAATGAGGGTATAATGAGAGTAATATGTTAATGACTTGAATGGGGTTATTATGATATTTTCTTCTATTTAATGTTCATGAATTATTTGGTGTTGTTATTAGTATTAAATTGGTTATTAGATGCTTTGGAAACCTCCTTGTAGTTAAGAAATTGGTTTATGTTATAGAATGATGTGGTTGTTTGAGGAAGATGATCAATAGGGTAAGAAAATGGATTAAGTTGGATTAATGAGGTTAAACTTGAAATGGGGTAGTGAAATGGGTGGAGAATCAAGTGGTTAATGATCTAAGGTTATATTATTTGGGAATTAAATGATTTAAAATGAGGTTTGTAAAGTTAGAAAATCCTTTTGATATTTTTAAGAAAGATTATTAAAAGGAAAAAGAAATATGTGAAAAAGAGTTAGAAATTTCGAAGTGCTAGAATGTCCCTTGGGCGGTCGCCCATAGGCCCTTGAGCGGCCGCCCAACACGCCAGAAAGTATAATCCTTTTTAGACCCTCTTGGGCGGTCGCCCATAGTGACTTGGGCGGTCGCCCATGTCACCAGAATCTCACCAGTTTCCTTTCTTGCTGAATTTTAACCGCAACCAATAAGTATGATTCCTAACCCTTTCAAAGTAGTGAAATCTAATCTACTTCAGATATGAATTAATCCTTTTTAACCTAAGTTAAAGTAGAATGCCTTGGCTAGGCCATGATGTCTTATTTGGTCAAAATGGAATTGTGGGAAGTAGGTCTTGCACCTTTATTAATATTATTCAAGGTTGAGTAGTAACTTTGTAAGAATGGTTTACGGTTTAGGTTGGCCTTACTTGCTCCCATACCTTGGTGATTAGTTGAACGTTGTAGAGACTATAATCACACTAGTGTGTTGGTCAGTAATGTATATGTGTTACATCAATAAATTGTATTCCGATTGTGGATTATTTGGTATATGGTTGTATTGTATCCCGAGTGTGGATTATTTGGTATTGTTATGTTGTATCCCAGTTGTGGATTATCTGGCATATTGATTATATTGCATCCCGGTGTGGATTATGTGGTTATGTGGATACCTTATTTGAACTCATATTCGTTAATGGTATTATGCATAGTGTATTAAATGAACTGTTGCACTATGGTATGGATTAGCATGAGTATATTTTATCATGTTGTTATATTATTATCCCTTTTTGTGGATTTATTTCAAGTATCTATTATGTGCTTGAACGTGTTGATATTCGGGGGTATAATGGAATTCAATCAATTATTGATTTGTTCTATAAGTGATTGAAGGTTCGTTATACTCACATGACTGCCAGATTCCTCTGTGGCCACAGAGTGGGTGTGCTAACGATTTGTATTGAGCCAAAAGCCTTACGACCGTTGCGATTTGGTGATTTGGGAGAATGCTTATGTATTAAGCCAAAAGCTTTACAGTTAGCGGTATTGTTGTTGGATACTCTGATTTAGTATCTGATTTTCTTATATGGATCTCTGGAGTATGAGTCCTATAAGCGGTGAATGTGCTGGAGGCAGTTCACCAAAGAGAGGAGTTTTACTCCCACGTTGTACGACTTATTGTTCAGACGGGAAAAGGTAAAATGAGGTAACGTAAGGTGTTTACCGCTTTCATAATGTGTTATGTGCTGCCATGCTATGTGTTGCATCTTGTTTGGCATCTTGCTGCATTCATAATAGCTTATTGAGATTTATTCTCACCCCTTCCCTTTTACTGCTTTAGATTGTGCTGAGACAGGTGACCTGAACCAGTGAGACCGGGGAAAGAGTTTGGACTCTCGCTTTTGGGACTTATCAGGATAGGTATATGAGTGGATTGTCAGGAGTCACATTTAAGTTTTACTCTTTTACAAGTTGGAAGGAAAAACTCTTTTATCAAAAAAAATGTTAATTAGGATTTTCAATGTAATTAATCAAGTATGGTTATTAAAGTATTTGTTTAAATTCCTCCAAGTGGAGATATTATTATTTGATTTTGTTTATGGAAAATTTAGAATTGGTTTTCTTGTAAAGGCAAATAAATGTTTTAAAAATCTAAGATGGGTTTTCTTAGTTTGAGCTTCTCAAGCTCGGGACAAGCGTTAGGTCCCGGGTTGGGGTGCTCACAATTAACATGGCTTAATGTGAGGGCTCTAAATATTTATCTTTTAATATATTATATAGATGGATCATTATAGTACTACTTCTTTCATCTCATAAAGAATTATAAATAAATTATTTTAAAAAAATAATATTTATTTTTGGACCTTTACTCTTTGATATATTTTTAAATTCCTATTTATAAGACTCTTGCATGTATATAGATCATTACATTAATATTTCTTTCGTCCCAAAATAAAAATAATTGATCAATTTTTATTTTGCTTAAAATAAAAAAAATCATTTATTAGACTATATTATTGTAACTATTTCTAATTTATATACCAAAGATTTCAATTTATAAAATAAATTTGTATGTATATGGATCATAATTATAGTACTACTTCTTCTGTCTCAAAATGAATTAAAAATAAAAAATTTAAAAACAAAAAATGTGCATTTGAATAAAATATTAATCGATCCAGTTTTGAAGAGTTACATTTTCTTATTTACTAATTGCTTTCACGTTTTCTGAAAATTCAAAATTTGATTTCAAAATTCAAATGTTGATTGAGCTTAAATCGGGATAATTTACTGTATAAATATTTACCTTATAAACATTAACCTTTTATTAAATTAAAAATCAATTTATTAAATGAAAAATCTTTGAAACTAAGATCAATGGGAGAATTACATAATGCCATGTCATAATAGTGACATGGCTTAATGTGAAGGCTCTAAATATTTGTCTTTTAATATATTATATAGATTCGTTAGTAAATTAGGTATTGTGAGTAAAAAAAATGATGTATAGAAAGAAAGTGGTATAAAAAATATTAAGTAGATAGTTGTTGTTAATATGAAAGTGGGTCACTAAATAAAACATTTTCATAATGGTATTGCTCTATTTCAAATGTAACAACAAAAATGATAAATGTCCTAATTTGAGCTGGACAGAGTGAGTATTTTTTTTTTCACAAAAATTAAGAAAATAATTAGTTTTATATTCAAAAGTAATGTAATGTAAGTGAGAAACGGATCGTGAGTTAAATAAGTGAATAAAATAGACAAATGATGCCTATAATTTAACTGTGTGACAGGAATAAGTGAGCGATATTAACAAATAAGGTGCCAAAATTTTGCATTTTTTGAAAAGGTGAATGCTCGCAATGGGACACTCTTTCGAGTAACAGGTGGGAGGAAATATCTCCCTACAAATTAATTGGGCTTTTTCTTGGGCCATGTACAACAATATGAAACCACAGGCCTGGCCCTTAGATGTCCTAAAACTAGCCGTTAAATCCAAAAGGAAACATTCAAAAAATCAAAATTCTTCCCCCCGACAATCAATCCTCTTCATCATGGTCACAAAGTTGGTCTCAAAGTTGCTGGCTTTTTCTTTGTGATGAGTCCGGACCATTTAGATCGGGCCCAAAATCTCTATGGTCAAAATCGAACTGAATGACGTAGCATTTCTAGACCAAGGAATCTACAGTCCGCGTTTACCGCGTTCTCATACCAAACTCCCGGATTCCATCAAGCTTGTATAGAAAGATTTCGTACGAGCTCTAACACCAGCTGGCAGGCCTGTCTTTATCGCATTAAATGAAGGCTTAGACGTCCATCACGGGTGTTGAGGCGGCGCAGCAACTGTCGTCTGCCCCCTTATCCTCGTCCAATCAGAGACATCCTCTACATTACTCTTTCCTTTATTGTACTATCCAACCAGGCGCGGACACGTGTTATGGGTTAAGACAAATATCTCCAAGGGCTGAGATCCATCCAACTTATCTCTCTCTCCTACTATAAATACTCTCACTTGTCCTCTTTGGAAAGGTAAGTCACATTGTCTAAATCCTATCACACAAACACACTAATACATTACAAATCTTATCCTCAGTTAATACTACTCAGATATTTTACTCTCACACCCGAGGGCCTGAACCGGTATCAACCCCGGCTTGGTCTCTAACATTGCTTATTGTTTGTGTTGTGATCTATGTATCAAGTTCATACAAAGTCAGTTGTTCCATACTTAGTGAGACCCCAAAATCTGTCGCGTTATCAGTGGTTCCATTGCCGGAAACCGCTTTTATTTTCTCGTGTTATCTTGTGTCTTGTTAAAGCACCCTTTCCAAATACTCATACAAAAACAAATTTTCATTTTTCTCACTTTCAAAATGACTGGAACACCTATACAAAATGTTGGTTATCTTACACCCTCTGGAAACAACCAGCCTTCTCCTTCTAATGTTAATCATGTTATACCAAGCACCTCAACCTTCAATATGTTAGGGGATCGTACTAACTGTTAAGGTTCTCTTACTTCTACTCAAAGAGACATTATGGAGAAGTTTGAGGCTGCCCGAAATGAAAAAGCCCCCTAAACCACCAGTCCAAAAAACCCTAGATCTTCTCTTACTCCTGAGTTGATACAAAAGAGGAACCAAGCCCTTACTTAAAGGGCTAGGCTTGTGGCTGAGACCATGACCATAAATGATGCCCAACTCAAGTTGGTGGAGTTGGAGGCTAATGGTGGTCTCCCCATTCAGGAAGGTTCCCTTAAGCTAGTCGGAGGAGTCCAAACTAAATCTATAGCCAGTGAGGCTAGGGGAACCAAGAGGCAAGAGGTGTCAATCGTTGAACTTGATCGCGATGAGGAAGAAGAGGGTGAGGAGGCTGAATATACTCCTCTCCCCGAGAAATCCAAAGCAAAACCTACGGCGAAATCCAAATGAAAGGTCATGATTTCTCCTTCCAAAAGAACCAAGACGGATGAGAGGAATTCGGACTTCTTAAAGTTTATGCACCAAATGTGGAAAACCCACCAGCAAGGCATCGTAAAGTGCTCACGTACCATGGATGCCTTTGCAAACGAGATCACAAATGCCCTCATTCATAGAGGAAAAACCCCCCATATGGAGCCTTGTGATGGCTCCAAGAACACCAAATGTCATATGGGAAGGTTTCAAGGGCAGATGGCCCTATTCTCTAAAGACGAAGATGTGATGTGCAAAGCTTTAGCTGCCTCATTCACTGGCAAGGCATTATCCTGGATGTTAGCTCACAAACCAAAATCCATCCGTAGATTTGAGCAATTAAGGAATGCCTTCTAAAACTCTTTTGCTGGGTTGGTGAGCCCACGAGACCAAGGACCGATCTGGTCAGAATCAAGCAAGGGCCTAGAGAGACCACCAAATCATACATCACTCAATTCAGAAAGATGTTCGAGCAGATCGTGGACCTGCCCGAGAGTATTATCCAGTTGTGCTTTGAGGGCGGTCTGACCTCCAGTTTCCTGAAAATGAACTTTGCCTAAAACAGACCCAAGGATGTTGAGGAAATGTACAAGACGGCTACAGATGTTGATTCAGCGGAGGAGCCCGCTGAACTTCTTGATATCGGCAGACCGGCCAAGGAGAGGATAGAGCATGTTAAGGTAGTGGGCCAAGGATCCAGCCCCGGTCACTGTCAGGGAAAAAAAGAAACTGTAATATTGAAAATTTCAAGAAAAATGTTGATGAAACTGTTTATACTCCCTTGAACGCACTGCGAGCTGCCATCCTTTAAGCCGTGGAAATCCCTCCTCCTCCTCCAATGACAAGAAGGCCAAATGAATGGTCAAGGAGCAAATTTTGTGACTATCATAATGACCATGGCCATAACACGGAGGATTGCTTCCAAATGAAGAGAATTATTCAACAAAAGATTCATAATGGCATGCTGACCAACTGGGTCAAGGGTAACAACAATAACAATAGTGCTCGAGCTCAACAAGATCTTGAGAGGAAAGAGAGAAACAATAGAAATGATGATGAGTATGAGCAGGGGACTTACAATATTAACTATATCGGAGTGGAGGTTCCAAGCAATACCCAAGTGTCCCATCAAATCAAGACCATAGAAAAGGTCTTCGTGATTCCAGCCTTAGCTCCAGAAGAGCAGCAAGAGATTGTTTTCAAGAGAAGCGAGCTCGCTTCCACTCTCTTTCACTCCACCCAACCCTTTACCATCAGAATGAGGATCAGTCGGGCTAACATAAGCATGATTCTTATTGATACTGCGCGATCAGAGACATTCTATACTATCACATATTGGTAGAAATGAAGATGTTAGAGGCACATGTTACCCCCTATGTCGGACTGCTCGAGGGGTTCACCAACCACACCGTCCATGTGAAAGGGAGGAAGAAGCAAAGCGGAGCAAGAATAAAGAAAAATGCCCACAACCCGAGTTCATGGGAATGCTCTCCTTCCACTCCACCACAGTTAAGCTCAAGAAAAGCATGCGAGCAAAGAGATTGGCTCTGGTTGCTGGAGGATATATTGATAGGGGAGTCCTGGGGGATATAGATCGAGAAATCATCTACTCAATGTCTGATCTCCCAGGAACAAGCTCTTCTCCTTAAACTATTGTGATTGACTCCCTCCACAATCGAGAAATCAACGATCTCCGTCCTAACGATGAACTAGATGAGGTAATAATCAATATAGATTACTTCGAGCAAAAGGTTAAGGTCGAACTGGAAATTCACCCCGAGAATAGAATAATATTAATGGAATACCTCAGGAAGAATAGTGATGTCTTTGCATGAAAGTTGAGGACATGCAAGAGATTAGCGAGGAAGTCATAGTCCATAAGCTAAACGATAGCTTCTCCTTCAAACGCATCCACCAGAAATCAAGATATTTCTCCCCAAAAAAGGAGACCGTGATCAAGGAAGAGGTAAAAAAAACTTCTAAAAGTTGGGATAATCAAGGAAATGAAGTGGTTGGCCAATGTGGTAATGGTGAAAAAGCCAAACGGAAAGTAGAGGATATGTGTTGATTTCACGATCCTCAACAAGGCTTGCCCCAAGGATTGCTTCCCTCTACCTCGTATTGATAGATTGGTGGACTCTATAGCCGGATATAGAGTCCTCAGCTTCATTGAAGTTAAACCCCCTTAAAATGTGCATTTGATATGGTCATAAAAACCAAGGAGAATTCCCATGAGCTCGACGTGGCAGAAACATTCTCCAACTTGCGTAGCAACAACATGAAGTTAAACCCCTTAAAATGTGCAATTGATGTAAAAGCGGTCAAGTTCCTAGTATTCATGGTCAACCAGCGCGAAATCGAGGCAAAACCTAAGAAAATCCAAGCGCTTCTTGACATGAAACCTCCTGCATGTGTGAATGATGTGCAAAATCTAAATGGGCACATCATCGCACTTGGCCACTTCATCTCGCGGTCTACAAAAAAATGCCTCCCCTTCTTAAAAACTCTAAAAGAGGGAAGAAATCCAACGAGTTCAGATGGAATGAGTAATGCGATTTGGCTTTTGGAAAAGTCAAAAAATACCTCGGGCAGCCCCTTCTTCTCAGCGGCTCGGTGCCCGGGGAAGAACTTTTTCTGTTTTTAGCAGCTACTGACCTGGCATTAGCCACTGTTCTTGTAAGGGAGGAGTGTAACTCCCCAAAACCAGTTTACTATATATCAAAGGCGTTGTCCACCGTAGAAATTAGCTATCTCAATATAGAGAAGTTAGCTTATGCCTTACTTGTAGCTACTCGAAAACTACGAGCTTATTTTTCTGCACACCCAATCACTGTATTCGCAGATGCACCACTTAAGAAAGTCTTGCACAAACCAGAGTCCTCAGTTTTAATGTTAGCATGGGGAAAATAAAAAAGGGTAGAAACCCAAGAAAGTCAAGAACCAGAGATAGCCTTAACCAAGGAGCATCCAGAAGAAATATGGACTCTATTCGTTGACGTATCTGTGAGCAAGTTAATTAGTGGTGCGGACATACTCTTGATTGCACCGTTCGGAAAAGGTTTGAGAGAGAATTAAGATTCAAGTTTGAAGCTTCCAACAATCAAGCTGAATATGAAGCAATCATTGCGGGCTTGGAGCTATCTAAGGACATGGGCGTACGAAACCTAGAGATAAACATTGACTCTCAGCTCATAGTCAATTAAATCAAGGGGGAGTATAATAAAGTAAATCCAGTCCTAGCAAAGTACTGCGAACTGGCCAAGACCCTTCTCAAGAGCTTTGAATACTATGAGATGAATCAAATAATGAGAGCGGGCAACGCAGAGGGAGACCTCCTGTCAAGAATCACCGAGCAAGAAATCGAGGATCTAAATACAGAATGCCAGATTGAGTTCGTAGAGGCACTTGCTATATATAAATCAGATCAAAATAATTAACATTGAGGACCGAGAAAGGGACTGGGTACATGAAATTAAAGACTACATCGAAAAAGAAACCCTTCTCGAGGATCAAAGCAAAGCAAGAACCATCAAAAAGGTGCCCACAAAATATACGGTCATAGATGGAATACTCTACAGAAGGTCATTCACAAAACCACTCCTAAGATGTGTAAAAACTTATATGGTCACAAACCTACTCTACGAGGTTCACGAAGGAGTTTGTGGTGGACATCCTGGAGCCCGGACTCTGTCTGACAAGATAAAATTCCAGGGTTTCTATTGGCTAACAATGAGGAAGGATGCATAAGAATACGTAAGAAAATGTGACAAGTGTCAACGCTTTACAGACATCCCTAGACTCCCATCAATAGAGCAAATGTTGGTAATACCGATGTGGTAGTTTGATATATGAGCCATTGATCTAATTGGACCCTTTCCCACCACTAGAGGAGGCATAAAATATGTGGTAGTAGCTGTAGATTACTTCATGAAATGGACAGAGGCCAAATATTTGGCCACAACTTTCGAGGAAAATGTAATAAACTTTGTTCACGATCACATATGGTGCCGGCTTGGGCTACCGTGAGTAATAGTTTCGGACAACGGCACCCAGTTCGCAGCAAAATTCACTGCGAAATGTGAAAGAATAAAGGTAGAGCATAGACAGTCTGCTGTAGCTTATCCCCAAGGAAACGGACAGGCTAAGGCCACGAACAAGCTAGTCCTTGCATCCCTAAAAAACACTTAAAAGGGCGAGGGGGACAATGGTTAGATGAGCTTCAGAACGCATTGTGGGTAGTCCGCACCACAATAAGAAACTCTACGAGTGAAACACCTTTTTCTCTCATATATGGGTCATAGGAAGTATCTTCAGTTGAAGTAGCTCTCCCCTCCTACAGAGTTGCCTACTTTGAGGAATTCAAAATTGAGGACTCCAAAAGATGCGATTTGGATGATCTCAAATAAAAAAGAATGAGGGACAGAGAAAGGATGGTCAATTACAAACAAAAAGCCAAAAGCATCATGACAAGAGTTAGCAAAATAAGTTTTTTTTTGTGGGAGACTGGATATTACGAAATATAGAGGTTCAAGGAACCCAGCTCGGTTGTCACAAACTCTCTCCAAAATGGGAAGACCCCTATCAGGTCACTTAATTCATCAAAGAAGGGACCTAGAAACTGCGGACAAAGGAATGGAAAGACCTAAAAAATGCTTGGAATAGTGATCATCTCAGAAAATACTTCTTCTAGATAAGATATACCAAGTATATGTAATTAAATTGTGATAGAAGTTACGATCTATTAATGCAATATTTTTGTATGATTTGTAACTCCAAAAAGCACAAGAACAATTATACTCATTTATGAAATTAACAGAATGAATGTCCATAGAGTCACACCCAAATCATGGATGCCAACATTGTCTAAATCTGTTGATGCGCGGACTGCCTTCAAATCGCACTCTGGATGCCCATATATGAGAAACTTGCCTTAAGTTACCTCACATTCGTGCAGACTCAAGAGTCCAGACCGCGAAATCACTTAGGTTAAACTATGTATGAAAACGATATATAATAAGTCTTAAATCCAGAACGAGGAAAACCTTAAAGTCTAAAGAGAAAAATTAATTGTGATCATATTAATAAGGCTAACTCCCATATAACTAAAATACTGGTTAAATAAGGGATTATTAAATCTCATACGGTCTAAAAATAAATAAGCCAAGACAATGCCCGCAGCCAAAGATTGAGCAACAATAATATTCATAAAAATTCTCTTAAGAGGGATAAGACATGAATAAGCGAACAAAAATCTTTCATATATTATAAAGGGGTTACATACTAAAGCCTATTACATGGTAAAGATAAATTGTTCAAAAAAGCAAATTAAACAACCCTATTACAATAAAAATCATCAGGTCACAGCCTGGCTAGATTCTTGGGTCTGTTCACCTTCAAGGGCTGGGGCAGGAGTTGTAGCTGGAGTGGGAGTAGGCCGGTTTGGAAATAGATCGCTGATCGTAGGCCCGTTGGAAAATAGGCGAGCAACAGCAGCATCTAATGAAAGTTTGTCCTCACCCCACCTCAGAGTGTATAACTCATCCAAGAGAGGGGTCACGGTGACCGCGTCCGCTGGAGGCAAGAGGCTGCTGCAGCATCCAAGTTTTTGACATCTTCCTTAGGCAGAGGAACTAGGGCATGACCGAAAAGACACTCCAAGTCAGTAACAAATAAAGAGCCAATAATGGCTAACTGATCGGTAGTGAATTTGTCCGTGGCCGCTAAGTTCCTAATCTGGGTCTTGCTCGCAGCCTCATACCGTGCAGAGCTCTCCTCATTTATAAGATCTATATATTCTCATATTCTTGGGAGTTTTTAAACTCTTTAATAGCTTCCTTTCTGGCTTGAGAAAGCACAACCTCCTTTTCCAAGAAAAACTGCCTAAGCTCTACAAGCTCGTCAGATTGCTTGTCAAGTTTGGTCTCCAAATTTTTGACATGCGTCTGCGCTGTATCAAGCCTCTTAGAATACTCCTTATTCTCAATCTCCAGCCTCTCCTTCTTACCGCGGAATTCATCCCGCTGCCCCTTAGCTTTCTCCAAGGACTTAAGGGAGGCGTCCAACTTCTCATATACGAACATCAGATCGGACTCTTTCTGGGTCAGAGTCAAATTCAGAGCTTGGACATCCTCTTGGGCCTTCCCCAATTCCTTATTCTTGGCAGTAATGGTCGCGGCCTGCTCGTCGATAATTTCTCGTAGCCACATAGCATCGTTAGCCATCTAAAACAGAAACATAAGAGTGAGAAAAAATGCAGAAGGAAGAAAAAATGAATGGAAAAATAGCTAAGGAAAAAGAAGTACCTCCGCGGCCATCAGATCGATGTTTTCTGCCAGCGCAGAGGCATTGAGCTTGGAGCCTACGCTTTTGTAAAAATCCCGGCAGTAGAGCTTGTTTAAAAGGCCAAGCTCTACCACCGAATTGTTTCCCCTTCAGGAATATAAGTCCACACCCTGGACAGGAGGAACCTTCCCCAAATTATCACTCAGCTCCCAAGCCCGCTCCCTGCTATCAATGTTGGCTAAGGGATAGGCGGTTCCGCAGATAAAGCTCGATCTGGCGGGCGAGCTAGTAAGGGTTGTAAAGGTTATGACTTCAGGGTCTTGAACCCTGGGCTTCTTATCTTTATTATGGCCCTCCGCCTCGGACTGCGACCTCTTCCTCCCCGCGTCATTATAAGAAGTCTGAGCAGTTGGAGTAGCGAGGTCACCGGAGCCCCCGCGGCCTCGGCCAGTTTGAGACCGAGGAGGAAGATATTTTGTTATGGGAATACCGCGCCTAGCGGCCAAAAGTTCCTCGGATACCCGGTTTGTTACGAGCAGCACCACCCAAAGGCAGCTACCCCGTGAAGTTTCTCATGCCTTGATTTATTTTGGAGGGTGAGTGAAATTACCCAGGATTTCGCGCGGGCGCGAAATGCAGTTGTCTTTCGCGGGGGTTGGTGTCTGAGACATCGCTTCATGGGAAGGAAAAATGAGGAGTCGCCACGCGGTTTTTTGTATTTTGAGCCCAAACGTTGAGAAACGGCTATTGAAAATGGTGTCGTTTTTATTGGTAGCAAAAACTTAGGAAAAAGCTTTGAAAACAGGGGATCATTTTTATTGGTAGCAAAAACGAGTAAAAAGCTTTGAGTACCAGAGATTGTTAGGTTCGGAGGTCACGTTACGTTTCGGGAAGAGTATTACGAGATCACCCGAAACGCCTCGCATGACGAGTCTTTCTACCTTTCTCAAAAACGTGTGTGTGTGTGTTTTGAAATGGGGGCTTGAATGACAAGCTTAATCTTGGTTTGAATGTCAAACGTTGATTAGGTGACTTTTGAAAAGACGAGCGTTTGCGTGGCAAACGTCGGTTTTGAGACGGAAATGAGCGTTTGCGTGGCAAACGTCGATTTTGAACCGAGAAGTCATTGAGCGATTTTTACGGGAAAATGCGTATTAAATGATATGCGATCAACGAATCGGGTTGCGACTCGGACTTTGAAAGGTAAATACTATCACGATCCAAACGGTTCGGACTTGTAAATGACAGTATTTAAAGCAGTATCAACGGAATCAAACGATCCGGAATCGTAAATGACGATCAACGAGGCCAATCGGCTCGGATTTGTAAATGACGATCGACGAGGCCAAACGGCTCGGAATTGTGAATGACGATCAACGAGCCAAACGACTCGGAATTGTAAATGACGGAAAATAAATGACGATCAATGGATCGATCGATCCGAAATGGTAAATAATGAGAAAAAGTAAAGCGGGCAGGGGTCGAAACGCCATTTTAACCCGTGATTACTTCTCTTACGGGAAGAGAAGAGGATCGAGGGGCTAAAACGTATCGGACCCCGTTAGACGGAGGCGTCTACATTTCAGTAACGGTGTTCGAAACGTTTATAGCGACTGGCGCGTAAACCGAGACGAAACGAGAGATCAGAGAGAGGGAGTTATACCTATGGCTAGGGTCGACTCCTTTGGCTCGGGAGGTGTGTACGGGACACGGAAAGTAGTTCGAAAGGGTGTTTTGAAGTGATTAGGGGCGTATTTGATCGAAATACGGAAGTTTCACGTGAATCGAGGCAAAACGGGAGCTCGGGAGGGGTGAAACTAGTTTGTGCCGTGAGTGAGGTGAATTTTGGGTGAAAAATGTTCCTTCTTTTGCCTTTGACAGCAACGTCTATTTATAGGTGAAAATTGAGGAGTCCCACGGACTTGACCGAATTTGTGGTTTTGGGGTATTTTGGAATTCGAGGGCTTCACGGGCAATTTCGTAAAATGTGCACAGGAGTCCTACGGATTTTGACCGAAATCCAGTGGGTATTTTGGTCTTTTTCATTTGATTTGTGATTGAAGGGGTGATGGGTGGGCTGGCATACCGCCACGTGCCCCCCGTGACTCACCCTCGTACGGGAGTTCGTTCCCCGGTCCCGCTTTGTCCGTTTTTTAAAATAATGTAAATCCTGAAAATGTCCAAAATGCCCCGAAAAGTGCCTGAAAGTGCTTTTCGTGGAAAGCCGTGCTTTTACGTGTGATGACACGTGTCAAGTACGCCGACATCGGGATGCACGGGGCGCCTCGGGACGTCTCGTTGGCTTGGCAACGGGAATTTAACGAGTTCCGGTTAACACTCGGAGCGGGCGTTAACGGATTTCGGTTAACTTTCGACGGATTTTGACGATCCGAATTTGGGTACTTACAGCTTAGCCCTCACGACGTCTCCTCCGAAGGAGGTGGGGTCGTTGAAAAAGATAAGGATCCAAATCGGGATGCCTTACTTTGAAAGACACAGGCGGTCACCGGCCGGACCCTTAGCGAAAAGGATTCCTACGTATCCCGAGCGAGAATCAAGCCGATCGTAGTTCGAAGGTGCTAAGGACCGCGCGTGGGGACCTTGACCTGAGCGAGACTGTTAGGAGGCGTCTTAACCTGAGATTTCTGAAACTTTTGAGGGCGTGTGGCGCCTCAAACCGAAGCTGCTGATGCTGACGAGGGCGTGTGGCGCCTCAAACCGAGTTTGCTGATGCCGACAGGCGTGTGGCGCCTCAAACCGGAGTTGCTGATGTCGACGAGGGCGTGTGGCGCTCAAACCGGGAGTTGTTGATGCCGACGCAGGCGTGTGGCACCTCAAACCGGAGTTGCGAGGATACGTTTATCCCGGGACGGGCGTTCGTGCTCGGGGTACCGGGCTTATTGTCGCTTTGCGCATTTATCTGCGGGGATAGGGTGGCAATGATGAGAATGGTTGTGTTAAACTGGCGTTATTAACAACACGGAGGGATAGACGTTTCTTCTTTAGAATCCTGCTGGGGATGAGCATTCGGGCTTACCTTGATGGCCGAAGAGGGATTTTTGTGCAGGCTTACCTTGATGGCCGCTGAGGTGGAATGATCGGGCTTACGACTGGCGGCCGGAGAGATAAATGTTCACTTGCTGAAGTGAAAAGATGTTCGGGCTTACGAGGATGGCCGAAGAGGGATTGTTGCAAGGCGTTCGTGCCTTGGGGTTCGGGCTTATTGCAGCTGCCGAGGGGATGCTGATGGTGAAAACCATTATAAATTTTAATGTCGGGAGACGGAATTGTAACTGGAATGTCCGGAGACATGATTGAGCGTTTGAATGTCAAACGTCAACTGAGAATCGAATTTAGCGTCTGGAGACGGAATTGTAACTGGAATGTCCGGAGACATGATTGAGCGTTTGAACGTCAAACGTAAACTGAGAATCAAATTTAACGTCTGGAGACGGAATTGTAACTGGAATGTCCGGAGACATGATTGAGCGTTTGAACGTCAAACGTCAACTGAGAATCGAATTTAACGTCTGGAGACGGAATGTTTAACGGGAATCTTACCTCGAGAGAGGAGTGTTAGAAATGTCTAACGGGAATTTGGACCTCGAGAGAGGGGCATTAGAGATGATGAAAAGATCTCACGAGGGAGAATAACGAGAAAGGATCTCATAAGGAGATAACGAGATGCAAGATCTCGGGGAAGGATCTCGCAGGGATTTGGCCAGTTCGCGGGCGGAACGACAGGGTTTGGAGCTCATCCTCCTTCGCACTCGGGGCACGAGAGGGGAGAGTCCTCGAGTTCGCATACACCGAGGAGGCCTTTTGCATATTCCCGCCTGGAGGAATTCGGGGCATTTCTGTTCGAGACGGATCCGGCAGCTGCGGAGCGGTGCGTCGAGTGCTCGGATGACGAGCAGGACTCGGAGTAGTCCTCTTTTACTGCTTTGTTTAGACAAAATGTATGTATTGTCCGGAACAATTTGAACGGGTCAAAAATTAAGCCTATATGCACTGATTATTAATTATTTGCACTGTTGCACGAGCCCGGGGCGGAGAGGATATTGATATTGGTTGAATGAAACTAGGGGCAAGACGTTGTGTTTCATCAAGGATGGAACAGGAGAGCTGTCGGGAAATGTTTCCCCGAGATCTCAGGAGCTACTGCCGCAGTAGTCGACCAAGTCAACCGCAGGGAGTTCGGGTCGGACTAGGAGTGAATTTCCAGATTCTTTAAATTGCCGTCAGTTTTGCAATTGGTTAAGAATCGCGCATTGCTTTGGATCGCCTTTGATAGTCAATTCTCTCAAACTTCCAAGGTACTTTCCTTCATTTCTCATGGCCTCTTCCCAAGTTACCGTCTCGATGCACAGAGCGATATTTGGATAATCTTTCGTCGCCGTGGGTACGGGAACCGCCTCACACGCAGTGTGCGTAACAAAGGGTTTTTGCGAAGTTGTTACAAGGATGAAATCGTGGATTTGGGCTTTCAAGGAGGCCGTCATAGGCCAAATTGGGATCTTTCTACAGCGGGGCCGCTCTCTGCTTCCGGGATGACGAGGAACGGCATAAATTTTCCGCACAACGAAATTACTCTACGCCTTGAAGCTCATTTCTAGGGCTATCTGGGAGGACTCGAGACGGAATAGCTAGCTCTTCCGTATGCCGGTGGCATGGCCATCATGAGAAACTAGTGTCTTTACTTTCTGGTATTCTCAATCGGGAGGAAGCATACGGGATTGCCGGGAGATCGGGATACGACTATTGGACGATCTCGACCGCCCGAAAGATTTGCCTGAGTTGAGGGGCAGCGTCTTGCGGGAACGCGCTTTGTCCTGCGGCGCGATTGGTTACTCCGTCTCACGTTCACGTCAAATCCGGGTGCGGTGCCATCACGTTGCAATCGGACTCCAGAGGCAAAAGGTTTTAACGGGGAGGAACATCGTGTGCCGCATTTATTCTATGGGCACCTGGCGAGACGTGCCTTGTGCAATAGGCAAGTCGGTTAATGGCCACGGTGAGCCGATACAATGGGAGGGAGTCCCGTTTATGCATTACCAATTGAACGGTTAAGGGAGAGACTCCAGATGATGCTCCGAGGCGCCATTATGTCCCGCGACGCTGGGTCCTTCTCTCGACGGATCCTTCGGTGATGTGGGCAATCAGCCGAGCCGGAGCCCGACGGCGTTTCACTCCGCACGCATCACTTGCGATTGTGGAGTTCCCCATTGGAATGTTACCACTTAGAGCAAATTGCCGCAGAGTTGACCAAGTCAATCGCAGAGGGTCCTGTCGGGTTGTCGAGTGCCGGGAATCAGCTCGCACATTCTTTCTACATTCCATCGTTCACGTCTGCGACGCACGGGCCTCTGAGCATGTGTTTACACCCCATTCTGAACCAATACATCATGATTACACTACTCTTAAGGTCTCTCTTTTGAGTTTTGATGAAAGCGTATCGTGTGCCACAAGGCCATTAAGTGTTCCCCTTGTTGCAAGAGCGATTTCTAACTAACCTCAAGTAGTTTCGCCGTGGGTACCTAACCGACTAACGAGTGAATAAACTGAAGAGGACAAATATCGGGAGCTCAGATATCTCGCACGAGATTAAATCATAGCTCTCGCGCGAAGGATATCCTCGACAGATGTGCAGAATCACTGAGAGCTCCTTCTCCGTTTCGGGACGCACGGAGGAAACTGCAGCCTTTTCTGATACAACCTCATCTAATCCCCGGGCCTCCAATCGAATTGAGTTCCGGAAGCTTCCTGGTGAGTGTTTTACCTCTCCACCCTACCTCTTAAACCCCTATAAATACTGGGTGACTTGGCCACTGCTTTCAAGGGTCCAGATTTCCACACAACACACACAATTTGTTGGTTTCTTCCACGAGAAGCATTCCTTCAAATCACTCACAAACCTCCCTAAACAAAGTTTGTTTATCAACCCCTGACTCGATCAACAAACATGCCAAACCCGAGGGATCATGATCGAGGCGAAGCGTTCACCGCATGCAAGATTGCGACTCTCATATCGAGTCGAAACTCGCCCAAATCACTTCGATCGAGAAAACATCTTAGAACCACGTTCCAAATCAAATCCTCCCTAAACTAGGTAAACTCCTATACTTTTACCGGGTCTTTCTTCTTAATCTCTCTCTATCATAGCTTTAAAGAGTGATGTAATCCCATACAAAAGGATTAGCTCTGTGAGTCCCTTCAATGCTACTTAAGGCGATCTCAAAGCGCATAGATCGCAGATATCTTTAACTCAAGAATTGATTAGTTTTGTGACGTTGTCCTTTATTTAATTACGTAATTAAAAAAGATTGATAATACTCAATTGGCAAGACCGATCTCCGGACGGGGATTTTGGACGCATGGGATGCTCGACCTACCCATTCGATAACTTACAGACCCCGAACCACTCAAAGGGTCTCTTGGTTGGCAAAATGCCGGGGTTTTCCTATGTCTTCCAAAAACAAATAATCCATAGTGGCGACTGTTTATTCGGGAATTCACGCATCGCTACGTGTTGTGCCATCGACGGATTCGGAAGCTATGCCGCTTACCTTCGCAGGTGGGATCTCTCCGGCTGAGCCAGGGAAGATCCTTCGACGCTATCGTTGCCACACGGCTATGCTAGGCAATACACGCTCCTTTCCCGCTGCAGGGTTCTCCTTTCACCGGTAAGAGGGGGCATCGCTTCCGTCGACGCAAAAGCATCTCGAACCTGGGTACGAAGAGTGCATGGGAGGAGGCACAGTGTGGCTATCTTGTGCGGAGACGTGAGTGAGCCGCTCGGGTGCCGATCACCCTCGGATGTCCGACCTTGAGTGAGGACCGGGCCAAAGGGCTAACCCTAGGGGAATCGATCGGGGCGATGCCATGGTCGATTATGAGACTCCAATGCCAAGGATCGGGAGGCCAATCAAAAGCATCAGCAGTGATGGCTTCAAGCTTGGAGGCGCCCCAGAGACAGTAGGCTAGAGAAGGGGCCGCGCGACAGCCCAGCCAGGTTGACGCGAGGCGTCGGGAAGAGTCCCCGAGCCAGGTAGAAGGGGACTACCGGAATATTTCCCGGGGTGAGGGGCGGAAGAACACTCGCCGCGGGAAAGGGAAGGGGAAGTTAAGGATGAAGCTGACCAAGTACGGGAAACTAGCCGACCTTGCCGTCCCGTAGAGTATCCACCCATTTGTCATTGCCGTACACATTAATTCGATTACATGTTTTATTGTAGTTTTGCTAGCACGTAGCGAGTCAAGAGTTGACCCCGTGCTTCGAACTCATCAAAGATAGTTTTAAACTCGTAATGAATTTCCAGGTAGGTTAATTGAAAAGAGTTTTTCGAAACACAAGCAATTGATGCTTATTATATTTTTTTTGTTTTTTTTTTGAGACCGAACTAATGATTGTGGCCGCCTACGTTCCCTTTTTTACAATTGGACTAAGGGGCTCTGTGTCACCGTAGTTCGACACTTTTAGGTGCAAATTTGAGAAAACGAAGACAAAAAGAAGTGCGACCTCGTTTTTTACCTCGGATCATGGAAGCGTGGAATGTATCCAGCTGGGTATTACTTTCTTTAAAGCACTTTTAAAATTTACCGGGAGTGGGGACGGTGGATGTGGGAAGGGAGAGTTGACTCGTGCTCTTCCTCAAACGAAGCATTCAAGGAGCTTGGGTTTTCCGTTCACGGGGTTAACGAAAGGGTTTCCTGCTCTCAAATCTCGCTAGCTTCAAGTGATGCTCCTCCCGTGAGAAGATTCTTTGTACCACGAACGGTCCTATCCAGTAGGGAAGTCCCACTTTCCGTAGAGTGTGGGGATCGGGTCTCAAGCGTAGGAGGCTTTTCCCTTTAGCACCAAGTCCCCTTCTCTCGATGTCCTCGGATCTTGACTTTCTTGTCGAATGCCCGGGCCATTCCCGCTCCGGTAGGGCTCCCGAGTGTGTTCCATGGCTTTCAACTGCTGCGCCGTCGAGTAGAAAGCTGTGAGTTCACGTGACGGCTCGTAGCCATTTCCGACTTCATTGATCCCGCTTTTCCAAGAGGACTCCTGAGAGGGATGGAATTTCCAAATTCTACGGCAACATTTGCTTCCATTCCAGTAGGTAAGCGCGAACGGAGTCTCCCCCGTGGTGGTTCCGACCGATGTTCCTGTATCCCTGCAGGGCTAGATGCAGCTCTGGGGCTGGCCCGACCTCTCGGCGGTCATCTTTCCGATGCTATCATGGCGAGAGTCTTTGGCTGGGTCGCCTCTACCGCACCATCGCTCAGTGGTCTCGTAAGGAGAGGATCTTGACTGCACGTGTGACTCTGAATTCCGCCTAAGTTGGTCACAATCTCCTTCAAGTGGGTCCTATCATTGCCTGGATATGATCTCAGCTGGGCACTCCGTGATTTTAAGCACATGCATGTTTCCTTCTCTGATGAACTCACTACCTTCTTAGAATTCAATACCAGACGATCTCGGCTTTCTACCCATTTGCGGGTGAAGTAGATCGACACTGCGACTAGAATGAACTTCGTGACCATTGCTCCCCGGTGGAGCTTGATCTTGCCGATGACGTCGATTCCCCACGTGCCAGGCGAAAGTGCCACGGCGTAGTCATGCAACAGTAGTTCATGTGGAGGGAATGTGGATTGAGACGTTGGAGAACCGCTGACATTTTGTCGCAGCCTTCGAACGAATCTGGATGCGCTCTGCTTCCATTGATATCCAATAGTATCCCATAACGCGAGAATGATCTCTGTGTCAATGCTCGGCGTTTCATGTACGGACCGCAGTTCCGCTGTGAACTCTTCGCTCATTAGCTCGCCGGCTTTTTCTTTTGTTTACACACCGTCAAGGAGTGGCCCTTGGGAAGTGGGCGCTTTTCTCGTACAACATACCCCCAAAATGACGAAATGGGATGCCAGGCGTTTTAATGCCATCATGTTTATAAGGCTTTGATCCCTTCTCTTTGTATTTTTCCATCTTCTATTAGTGAAGGAAGCTTCTCCGCTTTGGAGGTACTCGGTAAATTTGATTGTACCTGTGGTTCGCTTCGATCGCTTCTTTTCTTTTTCGATCTCGACAAAGCAATAGGCGGGTGTTTCCCTGGGCCTCCGCCTATTCTCGAGTGGGTTTTACCGCTTCTCCCATCGGAATTTCCGACAAGAGAGGCGAGGGTCGCTGCCAGTGGGCATCTCGGCGAAGCGGTTGCCTCGTCTCTTGGCAAATAGTGAAAAGAGATGTCCTTTGAACTCGGAGCGACGAGCTCCTCCACGACAAAGCGTGGTACTTCAAGCGCGCGTAATCTACTGTCTTCCATTTGTTTGATACTTCTGATTGATGGATCAATGCCGAAGTCTCCATACACATCCAGCCTTCCGATATAAGTCATGCGCTCCGAGGGCGGCTTCCGCACTGCCGCACGTGCTTCGTATTCTCGTCGCATCTTGCTGTCGTTTCAAAATTCATCTTGACGGGCTATGGGAGTATGCTCGCCTTGTCCGATCGATAAGGAGCATTCCAATACCATTCCATTCTCGTTGGCTGCCCCCATCGAAGAAGAGCTCAGTGATTTGATCAAGGGCCTGCCAGTGAAAAGATTCCGTCGTCCGGAAACCTGGCGGATCAGTGGACCCTTAGGTTCATCAAGCTTTGGGAAGTCGGCCACCGATCCGCCATTACTCGCCCTTTGTTGATTTTCTCTCGACCATGTACTTGATGTCGAATTCTGGCCAGAAGAATGACCACTTGGGCTAGTCGCATTGATGTGGATGGCTTGTCAAAGAGATATCTGACGGTCCATTTTGGAGACCAGAGCACCGAATGTGACCGCATGTAGTGTTTCGCTTCCCGACTACCCATACCAAGGCGGTACAAGTTTTCTCTAATGCCGTGTAGCCGAGTTCACTTCCTTGAAGCTTCCACGAAGTAGATTGCATGCTCAACTTTGGAATCTTTCTCGTTCTTGTGCCGCATTGCTCCGATTGACATGTCTCATTCTTGTCGATACAGGAGTAGTGGCTTGTCTTCATGTGTCGGGCAATGTAATCGGGGGATTCACCAAGTAGGTCTTGATTTTCTCGAAGGTCAGTTCGGCACCCGGATTCCCATTTGATGTCGCATTCTTTCACGCCTTTGAACATGGGTTCGCAGAGAGATGTCAACCGGTTGATGAAGCGATCGATGTACTGAAGTCTTCCCACGAAGCTCTTCACTTCTTCCAAAGTCCGAGGCCGCTTCATGTCGATGATGGCCTTGATTTTCTTGGGATCGGCTTCGATGCCTCTTTCGTGCAACCATGTACCCCAAGACCTTGCCGCGCTTGACGCCGAAGGTGCACTTCGCAGGTTCAATCTCATGGAGTGCTTTTCGAGTCCGTTGAAGAACTTCCTTAGATCCGTCATGTGCCGTATGTCCGATCCTCGGAGCGGATGATCATTTCGTCGACATATACTTCGATTTCCTTGTGAATCATGTCATGGAAGAGGGATGCTGCAGCCTCGCCGGTAAGTAGCCCTCAGCCGTTCTTCGCACCGAACGGCATGACCGTGTAACAGCATGTCCCCACGGAGTGGTGAAGGCAAGCCTTGGCTTGGATCCTCCTCGGACATTTTGATCTCAAGTTGTATCCATCGAACCCGTCCACGAAGGACTTTACTAAATTTGCCGTGGTGCCAAAGATGTCGATGTTAGGCAAATGGGAAATCATCTGAGGCTGGCCTTGTTGAGATCCCGAAATCTACGCAAAGATTCGACCTTTCCATTAGCCTTGGTGACCGCCACGATGTCGAGAGCCAAGTCGGGTACTCGATCACTCGATGAAACCAACTCGAAGCATTTTCTCAATTTCTTCTTTAACTCGCAAGGACCACTCGCTTGATCTTGCGCAGCCTTCGTTTGACAGCTTGGATTCGGGATCCAGGGAATTCTATGCTCTACGATCGAGGATCGAGTCCTCGGCATGTCCCGGTACGACTGTGCGAACACGTCAACATACTCCCGAAGGAGGCTTATCGTGGCTTCTTTTTCGCATCGGCGAAGAAACCGCCCACTTGTCTCTTTAGGCTCTCGCAGACCGACTCCTGTGTTCACCTTGGTCATAACCTCTTCGGCAGCTTGGGCCCGGTTGTCCTCTTGGTCGATTACACGCTCGAGAACTTCTCTAATGTATTGTTCATTTAATGTGTCTGCTTCTTTATCAATTGAGTTATTAACGTCTTTTAAGTTGTTTGTTAACTTATCAGTTGTTAAAGTGGCAATGAGAGGATACTCCGAAAGGTTAGACTTTTCATTAAACGAGGACGGAGATACATGATTGGCTACATTATCATAGTCCTACGGTGTAAGGCCATTGGATGACTCAGAGGACTGGACTCTGACAAGGACTGATTCAGAGGGTTTGAGACCGGGTTTAGGGAGATGTGGGTGCGGGCCCAGCTTGTCTTCCAATTCTGCCTGGCTTGCCCTTGGTCCGGTGAAGGTTACCTAATTCTTCAGTGGCATTGCTGGATGCTTGATGAGGGTTCGGGGATCGAGAGGCCTGGCTTCTGCTGTCCCAATCATGGCGATCATGCTGTTTTCGGAGCCCAGGTCAATCAGGTTTGGCACCTCCAATGTGGCCTCGGGGCTGATCCGAACAATTTGTTTCCCATGGAGAGTACCTTGAGTTTCTCTTCCAAGTCTGGGATTCCCTTGAATGTGTACTTGTGCTGGACTGTGGTGGCATTTGGTCCAGGTAGAGCTGTGATGTCGAGGAACGCTCCCCTTATCGGATTAGCTTTGAGTCCTCTGAAACGCTTGAGGTCCCGTGCTAACTGTTCCATTCTTTCTGTAGTCTCGTGGCCGACCGCCCTCGCTTCTTTCTCATCTTCATCAGCCCACCGTCGGTCCCTCGCCCGCTTGCCGTCCGGTCCCTCGCTCGTCCTTGCCGGCCCCCGCCTGGCTGTCGGTCCCCTCGCCCTCGCTGCTGTTCCTCGTGAAGTAAATGAGCGAGGTCGAAACCGTAAGGTCGGAGGTCGGGTGTGCCTTCGGAGGTTCCCTTGCGGGCCGTCCGCTTGGTGCGGGCGAGCCTTTTGTCTTCCTTTTTATGTCACTGGTGTTGGCACGTAGACAAGCCCCCGGACCGTGGTGTGGTCCTTGACTTCGATGACTGTGCTGGCCCCCGTAGCCTTTTGCCGAGCTCCCGCCCCGGGATAAAGTTCATGAGTTTCATCATCTTCATGGCGGGAGGAATCTGATCGTGAGACAAAGGGAAGGTCCACGTTGCATATTTGGATTTTGGAGGTCTCTGAGTGAATCCAAGCTAATGGCATGTCGTCACTATGCTTGATTTCTAACACCGGGAATGTCGTTGGTGCCGGTCCCCTCGGTGGTGACGCCGTCGCCGTGATCGTGGTTAGCTCGTTGCCATGCATGAACTTGAGGCACCGATGAAGGGTGGATGCCACGCCATTGATTTGATGCAGCCAGGGACGCCCAGGATGGCCGTGAAAGTGATTGGAATGTCCAACACTTGGAATTCGGTGGGATCATCCGCTTGCGAACCGTATATCAAGAGTAGCAACTCCGAGAACCGTACGAGAAGTAGAGTCATAGGCCTCGACAAGGTGGATCGAAGGCTTCAGATTTGCAGGCTTGATGTCAAGCAGTCCATCATCTTGGCGGGCAAGACATTCATTCCGGAACCTCCGTCTACCAACACGCGAGGAAGGCGATGCTCGTCCCACCGGATCAAGCATGTAGAGTGGCTCATTTGTGATCATCCCCAAATTTTGGAAGGTCCAAATCTCGTGAAGGTGATAATGTTGCCGTAGTGGATGTTGCCGATCATCCGAATGACTTCATCCGGGGTCAAGGCCCACTGGGACCATGGTACGGGCCAGCTTTCCTCTAGCTTCGAGCTTGTGAGGATATGAAGAGGTGAGCAGAGACCAAAGGGAAATGTTCGCCCGAGTCCGCTTGAGCCGAGTGAGTGAGGATCGGGTCCTCTTTACGGAACTTGCGTCTTCGGGCCGGCCGGATTGCAGCTCTGGCTCGCGGCTTTTTGGTGGCCTTAGGTGGTAATGCATGGATTTGACCCGATCGGGTTAGAACGCCGACATCGTTTGGTCCCTTCCCGAACAAAGCCGCCCGAAGCCGAGCCAGAGTTAGGAGGAGGATTCCTCGTACCATAGGGCCATATGTCTTCCTCAACTCATTGATTGTATATGTATTCCCGGGAGCTTCGGCAGCCTTGACGGATTCTCGTCCCGTGATATCGGCTTAGGGTGCCTCTGCGGGAGATAGTTTATGGATTGCCGCACTGCTCGAACGTCGTGCACAACATGCTGGTCGCCCGAACCGAACCGTGGCTTGCCGACCCTCCGGGGAGGTTGGGAGAGTTCTCGCCAAGCGAACAGTCTCCTTGATCTCTTCACGGTATATCGCGTTCCTTTCCTTCTTGGCCGAGCATACTCGGGGCATTCTCGAGTTGGGTTTGGCGATACTCACGGTTTGCTAGTTTTCCTCCACTCTTGGCCTGCATCAACTTTCTTGCAGTGGAGCTGCGCCGAGAGTTAGTGCCCTGCGTTTCTTCCCATGTGAGAATGGCCGGTGCTTCTTTGAATCGCGTGCGGCAGCCTAGGTAAACCTCCATCGGGGAGAGTTTTCTCCTTTGTTTATCTCGAGTGGCGGGTATGTCGGAAGGTGAGTATACGGCTTCCCGAACATCCGCCCATGTGATCGGGTTGCCGCCCCAGCTGATCGCTTTCGTAGAACGAATGCCGCGAATTTCCAGTAGTTGCTCGAGACAAATTTCCATCTTCCTCTTGTTTTTGAATAGACCTTCCTCCCCGAGTTTGCCTTTCAACTTGAGTACGGAAATGATCCGCTCCCATCCTCCCGTGACCTCGGGAGTCCGGCTTTGTTGACTTCATGCCCGGCTTGGAAGAGAATAGTTTCATCGTCTTCGCTGCCGCTTTCATAGAGAACTTGCTTTCCTCGGCAAGGTAAGCGGCTCGGGATTTGTTCGCCGTGTGCCGTTTCATCTCCTAGGTCATCTGGGACTTGACCACCCTCGCTTTGGCAGAGGGTTGGATGAGAACAGACGGTAGTCGAGGAAGTTGCCGTGAGCAAAACCCCGAGGTCGAACCGGGTCTAGAGTGGCCTCTAGCTTTCGTCCGAAGCCGCCCGTGACACTTTAAGCGGCTTCGGTCCTTGTAGGTCTTTCGAGCTTGGTCTTCGTCCCAAAGACGGCTTTCTTGAGCGGCTAGTTCCATGAGGGCTTTCCTTGCGAGAGCTAAATGCCTCCGTAGGTACGCACCGCCCGACTAGTGTCCGTAACCGTGGATCACATTCAAATCGCCGAATGGCGGAAACACTTGGATTACGTTGACGAAGGAAGCTCGGATCGGGACATTCCATGCGGCCTTCCTTGATCTCGATTACCAAGAAATTTGCCCATATCTCGTTGATTGACCCCACGGGGTGTTGAACTCGCAATGTTGACAGCCTCCGTGATCTCGCTCGATCGCTAAGTCTATCGAGATAGCAGCCGGCGGGATGTCCGAATCCGGCCGTGACTTGGCCGGGAGCAGACCGAACCGGAGCATAAGTTGATGCCGAGGTGGTCATTTCCTATGTCGGAAGCCGACTGCCTTGCGGGGAAGACCTTCACAGCATGTTTTGGGGTGGCCGCAGGAAGCCGTTCCCGAGGTTGATCTCGACTGTAGCAGGTGAGGAGCTTGGTCTCCTTCGCCGTTGCCCTCGGCCTCGCGGCGCTGAAGGGTATAAGCTTGACCGACGGCACGGGCCTTGCTGCCACCGGGCCGGTACTGGAAGTAATGATGAGCTCGAGCTCGCTTGGCCAAAAGCCTCGTTTACCATGAGCAGCGATGCCGAGGGTGACTCGGAGTTGCATAATCCGACGATAAGGACTGGATCTCTTGGCTTCATCAGGATATCTCGGAATAGATGATGTTGACGAAGTCGCCGTCATTCACTTGATCGGAGAGGGATTCTTTGTCGTGTCAACTAGTTGCTTCCAATTGTCGGATAGCCGTTGTACATCGGACGCCGAAGCTTGAAATTTTTGATCTCCATAGTATTGGAGCCTCGGGTCGTAGGGGGTGACCTGATCGGAACAGCGTGCCCGTCCTCGAAACCCTAAGCATATGAATGTAGGGATCCTCTGCGCTATCAGCCTTGCGTGGGCCCTCGACTCCAGGAGAGTCCCGATTCATCGGGTTGCCATCATCGAGAGATCGCTCAATCCAGGTGTAGGGACGTATTGCGTCCGGGTGCGTTGCTGGAGCGGCTAGGAAAACATCATGCCCTTCATTGGAGAAGAGGGGTGCAGCGGGTAATTCCTCGTGGAGGACATCCCATACGAATTCCATGCATTCCTCCCGAGTATGACGGTGCTTGTTGACCTTTATCACGAAAATCTCTTCGTTTGGCAGGGCCAGAGAGTGGGTTTGAAGAATGCTGACGAATCTTCGATTGGAGACTGGGGGTTTACGTGCCCGCATCACGGCGATGCTTTCGTTGTTTCTTTCCAATCTCGCCTCCAAATGTTGGAAACGACAGCGGGTTGAACTTGATGTACTTAGGCGTTTGTGAGTCCGCACTCGCTCGAGTACGTTTACATAGTTAGCATCTCGGACTCGAGGGATTCTCGATGAGATTTGCCCCAATAGTCCTTGGTTGATTCGAAGGAGGTAACCCCGGTGCCTGAGTGCGGACACGCTTGGCTATTGTCTCGGCTTCGTTTCCTATGAGGAAACTGTCCCCTCTGATGACTTCAAGATCTCCCTGCCGGTTAATGAACTTAACGCACTGATGGAGAGTGGAGGCTATGGCTTTCATGTGATGTAGCCAAGGGCGTCCCAAGAGAGCTGTGAACTCGGATGGAATGTCCATCACGTGGAATTTTGCTGGCACCATTTGGGTTTCGAACCAGAGTTCCAGGGTCACCGTCCCCAGGATGGGACGAGACGTGCTGTCATAGGCCTTGATAGTCCGAGCTGACGGAATCAGATGGCTTTCGTTGATGCGGAGGGATCGCATCATGCTGAGAGGGAGAACATTAACGGCTGACCCGTTATCTACTAATACTCCGGGGAGTGATATGGTATTGAGCTTGAGAGTGATGTACATGGCTTCGTTGTGCCCCGAGGAATCTCTTGGCAGGTCTTCATCACAGAACGTGATCATGCTGCCGTACAGTCGGGAATCGTAGATCTCGTCTCTATCCGGAGAAGGAGAGTCGTCAAGCCATCCGTTTCCTGTCTTCCTCTTGTGAGGTAAAGCCTTTGCTGGAGCCTCGGGATTGCGTTGAGGTTGTTTGTGACGGTTGCCGCCCTTGGTTAGCACGTTGATCGAGTGCGAGTGCCAAGCTGACTTTGATCTTCCTTTACCGGTTCGAGCTCGGAAGCTGGACAAATTGAACCTTGGTTGATCCCGCGGGGGGTTAGGCTTCTGACCGGTAGTAAGATTACCAAGATCTGAGGTATTCCGGAGCCCTGGAGTCTGAATTCTGGTTTCAGCGGGACTTTTCGGCTTTCCCACCCCTGTCTGCTCTAAAGCTGCATGGCCTGGAGGCAAGGAGGACTGGCTGGAGTAGAGTACGTAGTAGTCGAACCTCCCGGAAGGCTCTCCGAGCGTACCCACACTGGTGTCTCCAGCTTCGTATCTTTCTCTCATTTGCTGTTGAGAGGACTTCTTCTTCTGTTTTCTCGGAGGATTGCTCCGGACTATTTCTCGGGACTCGTACTCCAAGCAGGCGGAGCAGTCACAAACATCGTAGCTGATGTGGACATTAGAGGAGGACCCAGCTGGAAGAGGCGGAGAAACTGGTTCTGCAGCAATCTTCTTAGGCACCCACTCAATGGAATTCACACTGTTATTGTTAGGAAAGGGGTTTCCAACTGTATTGGGCCCACGGGGATGCTCTAATTTGCCTTCTTCTATCAAGTTCTGGATCTCGTATCGTAACCCCAAACAGTTGTCTGTGGTATGACCATGATACTGATGGAAGGCGCAGTACTTGTTCTTGTCCGAATTGGCTACGGGATTCTTGGGTTTGTAATTTGCAACGGGTTTAAGGAGACCTTCCTTGATTAACCCTTCCAGCATCTTGCTCAGTGGCATGTCAAACTTGTCGAAGTGTACATCAGGCTGCTTCTGAGTAGAATTGCTGCTTTTCAAGCGGACTCGGGTTTCGTTGCCCGACCTGTCCCGACGATGGATGTAGTTGACGGACGTATCTTTCCCTTTGCCGGGGCCGGTGTGGGATTGAATGCGGCTGGCGGCCCGGTATACGTATGGGCGTGCGGTAGCCAACTTCTCTTTGAGATCCTTCTCGAGCGTGAGCCGGCATTGACCGTGGCCGGAGATCCGGGAAGAAATGGTGAGCTGATGAGAGTTACGATGGACGGTTTTAAGCGGGACTTGAAGATCCGCATCTGTTCATCCTTGAGAGTGGCTCCATGATCTCGGAGAGTTTCCAGCTCCACCTTTTGTAGAATTCTCCGACGCTTTCGTCCGCTTTCTGCTCAGTGGTGATTAAGTCCTCACGACTTGTTTCCCACTCTAAATTGGATCTCGTAGTTCCGGGAAGATGTTACCGATCCGATCCCAGTGTGGCGATCCGCGAGCTTGACCACTTAGAAACCATCGTAACACTGAACTCTTAAGCGTATGTTGGAAGTGGTCGGCCATTTGCTGGAGGGTTGCTCCTTTCGCTCTCATACCGAGAACGTAGGTGTCGACATGCGTTTGAGGACATTCGGTTCCGTCGAATCGGTCCATCTCTGGCATTCGAACTTGGCGGGGAGAGGCGTGACCATTCCGGATCTCGTGGATTTGAGCGTTTCCTGCTTTGAGCTGCTCAGGGTGGCTTTCAGGTCTTTCATCTGTTCGACCATCCAGGCTAAGGTTGGGTCCAGTGGTGGACTTTGAGGCTCGGCGCGGGGTGCTACCACGGGAGCGGTAGTGATTGGAGGTGGAAGGCTTGATATATGAGAATATACGGGGGCCTTTTATGAACTGTATCGGGGTTTGTCCCCGGTGTTTAGGGATTCGTGTATAGGCAAAGGGATGAACCCAGGAGGGTATTGAGGAATATTGGCATCTGCCTGAGATGGTCCAGCGGTGCGCTGGTGGTATTGAGTGATAGGAGTAGCACTGGGCTGGCCAAATATGACAGGGTTGCCCTGAGAGGTGGCAACGTGGAGCCTAGGTCGGATGTTTCCTTGATTCGAAGGCATCCCATTTGTTGGCGGGGGAGGAACCTGATTGAAGGTTTGGTGAACTGGCTTTGGGGAATCGTCATCCTCGACCAGGACAAAAAGTACCGTCTGACTGGGGAATAGCTGCTATACCTCGCTCATTCAGAAGCTGTACCACGAAATTCTGCTGATCTTCTTTCTGCCTCTTGTGAACCTCACAAGCCCGGATGGCTTCTTCCAAAGTCATATCTGTTACCGGTGGCGGGGGTCCGTCCCCGTCACGATTTCTCGGTGAGTTAGACATGTCGGAAATTCTGGCCGAGGGAACCGAGGGAACCGAAGAACCTCCGACGCCGCCGTAATCTGGTGATCCCGGCAAGGCGCCGACCCGGAAATCGAACCACTTTACGCTCGGCGAGGAACGAAAGGAAGGGTTTAGGCTTCGGAAAAGGGTATTTGGCACAAGGTTTCGGGCTTGTGCAATGTGCAGTTACCGATTAATGTTTACTTAAAGCGCGTTTTCTCAGAGTCCTAATCGGTTGGAAAAGAGCGAGTCTTCTTTTTCGCAACTAATCCTAGAGCTCTAATCAGTGGATCTCGTCACTATGCTTATAAGCCCCTCGTTTCCATTGTAGATCATCTTTCTCAGGACGGACTATCCCGAGCGAGGTCTGATAAGGCAAGCGAGTTCCACCGACAAAGGAAAAAGTGAACTTAAGGCTAGCTGATCACGAAAACTTTTGACGTGTGTGGCGTACGGGCCACAATCGAGGTCAACGTCCTTAAGTTAAGGCGGGGATCGTGCCAAAATTTTGGCATGACCTCTCCTGACTCGCTTGTGCGAGAGACCTTAGCTTTTAGCGTTGGCCAAGTTGTGGCTGGCACGGTACATACGACGAGGTTTGGTGACACGGCGTCACATTGAACCTTCGGGTATATTTTTCGGCAGAGCTCCGCGTCAAAGTAAGGCTGAAGAGCTCGAGACTTCGGGTCGGGAATGACCTTCGGTCTCAACCTCTCGAGCTTGACTCGGGGCCCGGCGTAAAAAACATACACTTAGGCTTTATGACACGAGCTAAGCCAAAAACCAACCGGGGTCTTGGACAAAGTGTGACACAAAGAGTGCATGGCTTACACGGGCTAGGATGGGATGTTTGGGACGACCCCGTGCGCCCCCGAAAGGCATCTGGCAGGCCAATCGGGGTGCAACTGATAAGGCCATCCCGGGTTAGGGGTTGTAGTGTGCAGTGTACCGAGGCAGCAAGTGCACGTGAAGTGCTGTGTTCTGAGGCAACAAGTGCGAGTAGTGTGCGGTCACTAAAATTCTTTTTCTGAGTAAAACAGAGATTTTTCAGAATGTGTCTTAAAGAATTTTGATGCGCAGTTCAAAAGATAGCATGAAAATCAAACATGAATGGGGATGCACAAACATGGTATGATTTTGAAAAGTTGACAATGTAATGCCTTTTGAAAAAAACCGTTCGAGGTTTAAAGGAACACACGCACACGAAAACGAGGAAGGGTAAACGAAAGTTTGACCCACGGAAGGCTTTTTTGAAAACAATGGTAGTTTTGAAAAAAGTATCTCTTGTCCCCAGCGGAGTCGCCAACTGAAATTACCCGGGATTTCGCGCGGGCGCGAAACGCGGTTGTCTTTCGCGGGGGGTTGGTGTCTGAGACCTCGCTTCATGGGAAGGAAAAATGAGGAGTCGCCACGCGGTTTTTTGTATTTTGAGCCCAAACGTTGAGAAACGGCTATTGAAAATGGTGTCGTTTTTATTGGTAGCAAAAACTTAGGAAAAAGCTTTGAAAACAGGGGATCATTTTTATTGGTAGCAAAAACGAGTAAAAAGCTTTGAGTACCAGAGATTGTTAGGTTCGGAGGTCACGTTACGTTTCGGGAAGAGTATTACGAGATCACCCGAAATGCCTCGCATGACGAGTCTTTCTACCTTTCTCGAAAACGTGTGTGTGTGTGTGTGTTTTGAAATGGGGGCTTGAATGACAAGCTTAATCTTGGTTTGAATGTCAAACGTTGATTAGGTGACTTTTGAAAAGACGAGCGTTTGCGTGGCAAACGTCGATTTTGAGACGGAAATGAGCGTTTGCGTGGCAAACGTCGATTTTGAACCGGGCGAGTCATTGTTAACGATTTTACGGGAAAATGCGTATTAAATGATATGCGATCAACGAATCGGGTTGCGACTCGGACTTTGAAAGGTAAATACTATCACGATCCAAATGGGTCGGACTTGTAAATGACAGTATTTAAAGCAGTATCAACGGAATCAAACGATCCGGAATCGTAAATGACGATCAACGAGGCCAATCGGCTCGGATTTGTAAATGACGATCGACGAGGCCAAACGGCTCGGAATTGTGAATGACGATCAACGAGCCAAACGACTCGGAATTGTAAATGACGGAAAATAAATGACGATCAACGGAACGATCGATCTGGAATGGTAAATGACAGAAAAAGTAAACGGAACGGGGTCGGAACGCCGTTTTAACCCGTGATTACTTCTCTTACGGGAAGAGAAGAGGATCGAGGGGCTAAAACGTATCGGACCCCGTTAGACGGAGGCGTCTACATTTCAGTAACGGTGTTCGAAACGTTTATAGCGACTGGCGCGTAAACCGAGACGAAATGAGAGATCAGAGAGAGGGAGTTATACCTATGGCTAGGGTCGACTCCTTTGGCTCGGGAGGTGTGTACGGGACACGAAAAGTAGTTCAAAGGGTGTTTCGAAGTGATTAGGGGCGTATTTGATCGAAATACGGAAGTTTCACGCGAATCGAGGCAAAACGGGAGCTCGGGAGGGGTGAAACTAGTTTGTGCCGTGAGTGAGGTGAATTTTGGGTGAAAAATGTTCCTTCTTTTGCCTTTGACAGCAACTTCTATTTATAGGTGAAAATTGCAGTAGGAGTCCGGACGGACTTGGACTGAATTTCCAGGGTTTTGGGGTATTTTGGAATTCTGAGGGGCTTGCTGGCAATTTCAGAAAATGTGCACAGGGAGTCCGGCCGGACTTTGACTGAAATCCAGGGGTATTTTGGTCTTTTCAGCTTGATTTGTGATTTAAGGGTGATGGGTGGGCTGTGGCATGGCTGCCACGTGCCCTGTGACTCACCCTTTGCATGGGAGTTCGTTCCCCGGTCCCGATTTTGTCCGTTTTTTAAAATAACAGTCCGGAAAATGTTCGAAATGCCCCCGGAAAGTGCCGGAAAGTGCGTTTTTCAGGGAAAGCCGTGCTTTTACGTGTGATGACACGTGTCAAGTACGCTTCGACGTCGGGATGCACGGGGCAGTCCCAGGACGTCTCGTTGGCTTGGCAACGGGGAATTTAACGAGTTCCGGTTAACCTGGAGCGGGCCAGTTAATGGATTTCGGTTAACTTTCTGACGGATTTTGACGATCCGGATTTGGGTACTTACAGTGAGCTGGAGCATTTTGGAGGCCTTTAGCTCAACAGCTGACACCTTGGGGGCCATTGTAGGATCTTCGGGATCTGAACAAAGAAAAAGAAGAAGTCAGAATGAATTCAAAAATAAAATAAAATAAAGTATAACAGCTATAAAGACAGAAACAAAACGAGACCAATCCACATCGGCGGTTCGCAGATCGCACCCATCCTGAAGGTCCCACATTGATTTTCAAATTGAAAGAACTCACGGACTCTCCAGTCCGGATCGCAGAGGATAGGCTCTATCTTTACCCTAGATGCCACATCCAAACCCTCCCTTGGAGGAGCCACCCCGACATAAATGAGAATGGGCTCATCCTCTACTATGACCGCCACATCAAAGACCGCGATCACATTTTCTTTGGAATGAGTGGCTAGGTATTTTGCAACAGCGGTCTGGAAATTTGCGGACTTAGATGAGCTAGGATAAGAGCTCGCAGAAACCCTAAGGGGCACTACTCCTCCGGCCTGGGAAAACTCCACCCAAACCTGTTCCCAATCACAAATATACTCTTTTGATTCCACTGGTCAAATTTATTATTTGGGGGGATAGAAGGTCTTTGGAGAGTTGGCTATGGTTTTAAGGCCCAATTTGCTTTGATTATATGGTTACTATAGAAGGCATATAGGCCTGAAAGGTTGGGCTCATACCCTAACAATCTACTCACCGCAATGAATGATACTAAGGCTCGATTGATATTTTGAGTAAGGTTTTGTGTACGAGCTTTGACACCAGCTGGCAGGCATGTCTCTATCACATCAAATGAAGGAATAGACGCCCATCACGCGCGTTGAGGCGCCATATCAATTGTCGCCTCCCCCTTATACTCGTCTAATTAGAGACATCCTTTACAGTACTTTTCCCTTTATTGTACTATCCAACCAGGCGCGACCACGTGTAATAGGTCAAGACAAATATCTCCAAGTGCTGAGATACATCCAACTGATCTCTCTCTCTCCTACTATAAATACTCTCACTTGTTATTTTGGGCAAGGTAAGTCACATTTTTTAAACCCTATCACACAAACACAATAAGACATTTCAAGTCTTTATTAGGAATATAATATAATATCATTATATTATATTCAAGTAATTATTGTTATATATTAGATTAGGAAACACAATCCTTGTATTAGATTAGAAAACACAATCTTTATATTAGATTAGAATCCTTCTCCTTCTAGGAGATTACCTCCTCATTGTAATACTATAAATATGTATCTCTAGCATCATAATCAATTGAGTCATTCAATTCAATTCCTCTCTTCCCTGTTTTGATTGACTTCGTCTAACCCTCTTTATTCTAATATGGTATTAGAGCATTAATATCCATAGAAGAACTTCTCTGCCACCAAAGCTTCCGCCAAACCATCATCAAAACCACCCCACCCAAAAACAAACCTTATACACCAAAACCCCAAGGCCGAAACCACCAACCCCCTTCAACCACCAATCTCGGCAAAGCCAAACACCCCAGCCCCTCTTAAATCACCATAACCCAATCGACTCAAACCACCCTTTTTTACCAAAACCCTAAAACTTTTTTGTAAATTCAACCCCCTCGGCTCAAAACCCCTTTTAACTGAAACCTCAAAATCTTTTTTGGTACTCAACCCCCTCGGCTCAAAAACCCTTTTGATCGAAACCCAAATTTTTTTTTGGTACTAAACCCCCTCAGCTCAAAAACCCTTTTGACCGAAACCCCAAATTTTTTTTTTGGTATTCAACCCCCTCGGCTCAAAAACCCTGTTTTGATTGACTTCGTCTAACCCTCTTTATTCTAATAGTCTTATACTCAGTTAACACTTCTCGGAGATCTCACTATTACTCCCGAGGGACTGAGCCGGTATCAAACCCAACTTGGTATCTAACGGTGCTTATTGTTTGTGTTGTGATCTAGATATCAAGTTCTTACTATTCATCCATAGTGAGACCCCAAAATATGTGTCGTCATCACTTTGCAAGAAATTTGAACAAATATCTTGATGACCGAAGATCCAGTCAGTCCGAAGAACCCAAAACGAAAACAACTCGAACTCGAAAATGGGGATTCAATTTTCAATCCTAGGTTTAGATCGGTTGCTGCAATGGTAATTGGTTGGGATGAAGAGGCGCTATTGAATGCTAGCCTTGTTGTTGAAGACTCACCCGATAGTAGAGTTGCCCAACCGGTTCAGATCGGCGGTTCCGGTTCTGAACCGGCGGTTCACCAGCCCACCACCCCTTGAATCGAAACCGGCCCGGTTATTCACGGTTCCGGTTCCCGGTTCGGACCGACCGTACCGATTCCGGTTTTGAACCGTCAATTTCAAAAAAAAAATATATATATATTTTATTACGGCGGCCGCCCAAGAGGGCCGAATGATTTGTGCGGTCGCCCAAGTCTAGCCCTAACTTTTAAACTGTTAAATTTTTAACAGTTTTTTCAAAAAACTGTTAAATTTTTAACAATTTCTGTTAAGTTTTATAAAAAAGTTAATATTTTTTTTTAATTTTTTTTAAATTTTTTTTTGGATAAATAAGGCTATTTTAGACTTTTGTTTACTACATACATTTTTTGCAAAAAGTTATATAAAAAAAGTTATGAATTTTGAAAGAAATAAAACTTAACTTTTTTTTAAAATAAACGAAAGTATATAAAAGAAAAAGGGACGGTACCCTTAAATTTTATTAATTAAAATAAAATTACAAAAGAGGGGGACAATCAATCTTACCCTTTTATAAATAAGGAGGGACATTTAGGAGCCTTTACCTCAACATAACTATTACAATTTAATAAAAATAAGCCTAATCTAAAGTATAATCTATAAAATTACAATTAACCTAATCTAAGGTCTAAAGAGCGGCGTAGTTCATTCGGCTTCGCTCCCCGATGTATCTTCATCAAAGGCCTCCTCCTCCTTGGAACTACTTCTTTTATCTTGAAGTCGTAGTTCGGCTCTATGCCAATCGCCGAGCACTATTTGATATTCTAAATTATATGGAGACAACCTTGACCTTCGATCGAACAAGGCATTTCCTCCTACACTAAATACTTCTTCTACGGCGACGGTTGAGGCGGGAGCGGCTAGGATCTCCTTTGCTATCAATGATAGAATAGGATAGTTATTTGCCCTTCGTGCCCACCACTTTACAATATCAAATTCTTCTATAGGCTCAAAAGAAGTGGTTAAATAGCCATCAAGTTCAACATAAGTGGAGCCACCTCATTGACGTTTTTGACTTCTAGAACTAATTAAATTATCTATAAAGTTAAAGGGATCGCTATCTTCGTGAGAACTACCACCTACATTTTCACTACTAGGATAAACAATATTACCAAAAAGATCATAATATTCTCTATAAAGTGCATATACATTTTTTTAGTCTCAGTTACAACGTCTTTTGCCTTTGGAATAGGTCTATCTAAAAACAAATCAAAGTCGGTGGGAAATAGATTCTTATAATAATAATCAAGTATTTGTTCTAAACCATCTTCTCTTATCCTAGGATCTAATAGTTTAGCTACTAAAAATAATGGGGGAATGTTCAAAAAATATTTAAGCCATTTTGTTCTCATCATACTAATACATTCACCTAAAATTGGACAATCTTTAAAATGCATAAATATATAACTAATTTTAGCGGCATGTTCTAAAACTAACGGTGAAGTGGGATAGTAAGAACCAGATAATTGTACGGTAGCCTCTTTAAAAACTTTCAAAATTTTCTTTAAATTATTACAAACATCCCATTGATGAGGCAATATTATAGTTGAATACTCTATTTGTTGAACAAACTGACACAATAGTTCACAAAAATTATAAGAGTCGGATAACATTTTATAAGTGAAATTCTATCGGTTTGGAACACCTAGGGAAAATCTTTTAGGTGGGATATTATTTATTTTACAAAATCTAATCCACAATTTTGTTACACTATGATTTCTCATTATATAAGCAAGAACTTCCTTACTTGGGGCTACATGTTCCTTTAAAGTTGATAAACCATCTTGCACACACAAATTTAAAATATGACATATACACCTAACATGAAAAAATTTATCTCCAATGAATGGTTGACAAATTTCAATGAGTGATGGTAGACTAGCAGTATTATTAGCAGCATTATCAAATCCAATTGAAAATTTTTTGTGAACTAATCCATATTCTTGTAAAACTCTAGCAATTTTGTTACAAATATTTTGAGCGTTATGAACAGTATCAAAAGATTTATATGCAAGTAATCGTTTTTGTAATTTCCAACTACTATCAATCCAATGACATGTAATTTCTATATAGCTATGAGTTTGCCAATGGTCACTCCATATATCGGCACATATTGACAATTTTTGGGGTAAATCTTTAAACGTATTAATTAAAGTTAATTTTCCTTGTAGATATTTGGATTTAGTATCACGAGTACTTGTATTTTTATTAATTTCTTTAGTCGCGGGATTTAAACAAAGTTGTGCCATATTTGACCATAATCTATCATTAGTAAAATTAAAGGGTAATCCTTTAGCAGCAGTATATTTTGCCATTTCTTTTCTATACGTTGCATTATCAAATTTAAATAATTGCGAAGACGTACCTTGTGAGGATCCCGTAAATCCTTGTAGTTGTGTTTGATCTTGGGCATCTCCAACTTGGTCGGGGTGCTTTGACGTCAAGTGTATTTTAAATAACCCATAACCACCTCCATGGATAAAGGCAAATTTTTTAGGGCAATGGTTGCAAAAAACAGTGTATTTGTTGGTACCTTCAATTGACACTTTTGAAAAGTGCACGGTCATGATGTCGGACCTCCCCGTGGTTCGACCTCCTCGACCTCGACCTCGGATTTGACCACCCCCTCGCACTTCACTTTGGGTTTGCGTGGTTTGAGTGTTACTCCCTTCGATATATGACCATGACCACCCATTGGAAATGTTGCATCAACTTCGTCATCGCTCAAATCAAGCGTTTCATGTGGTTGTATATTAATATTATCCCAAATGGAATCATCGGGGGGGGGGGGGAAATTGGAAGCGTAGCTGCCTTATTCTTTCCTTTATTGCTACCGCCGTCACGAGATGAAGACATTTTTTTTGGTGAAAAAATGGAATTATGTGAAAAAAATGGATTATGAAAACTTTGAGACTTTGAAAGTTTGAGATAATATAGAGATTGAGAGAGAGATTGAGAGAGAGAATGAGTAGAGAATGGTGTGAAAAAATAAAGGGAGGGGGAGGGTATTTATAGGTTGGAAAATGGAAAGAAAAAGAAAAAAATGTTTTTTTTTTTTACATTTTGGTCCCTAAACGGTCAATTTTTTTTCTTTTTTTTTTGACATTTTGGTCACTAAACAGTCAAAATGACCGCTAGCTAACGGAAAGAGAACAGGCGCCGTCGGATCAGCCAAATCAACGGCCCAGATCAACTAGCCGTTAGGTTGCCGGTTCCGGTTCATGAACTGCCGGTTCCGGTTCACGGTTCATGAACCGGCGGTTCACCGGTTTTGGAAAGTACGAACCGTAACCGGACCGAAAAACCGCCGGTTCGGTTCAGGGGCGGTTCACGATTCAGTCGGTTTGGTTTCCCTCCGATTTTGGGCCAATCCGATTCCGATCCGAACCGGCGGTTCAGACCCGGTTGGGCAACTCTACCCGATAGCAATGCGAAACAGAAGAGACGGTTCGATTTTAATATCCACTAACTTTTGTCTAAGAAAATAATCGTATTTTAATTTTTATGTTAAGCCAAAAATATTAAATAATATCGGTTAAAAATTTTGTTACTAGATACTCCCTATGCCTCATAATATGATTAATTAAGTTGAACTTTGACCAATACGTTGTTGTTATAAGAATTAGATTATTTTTATATAATTCTAAGAATGGTTTGATGCATGAATATCAACATTACACATAATTAATTGATCAAAATTCAAGTTGAATATTTGCAATATTTATTCTGAAACAACAGATGGGGTAAATTAGACATGTCCAAACGGTTTCGGTTCTAGTTCCCGGTTTCGAAACCGTCGGTTCCCGGTTCCCAAATAGCCGGAACCGTATTCGAACCATATTAATCCGGTTCCCGGTTCTATCCGTCGGTTCCGGTTCCATCACCATTTAACTTTTTTTTTTTTTTAAATCCAAACCTCTTACGACAGTAAAGACGCTAAATATTACAACATTTATCTAAATTCTAGTCTAATTTAAATAAAACAACACTACACTACAAGTACAAATACTAAATAAATGCTAAATATTACATTTAACTTACCATGATCAATCGTCGGTTCCCGGTTCCGCCGGTTCCTCGGTTCCCAATATGGTGGATTCGTATTCGAACCGTTTCAATCCGGTTCCCGGTTACGTTCGGTTCCCGGTTTCGACGGTTTCCGGTTCTCGCCGATTCCCGGTTCCGATTCTACCCGCCGATTTCGTCGATTCCCGATTCTATTTGGACATGTCTAGGGTAAATGAGTATGATGGAACCATAATTAGCAATGACAGAGTTTAATATACTGACTAAACACAAAAATTAAGGTAAATAGTTGACTATTGTTTAATTATTAAAAATTTCCTTCAAACATTTAGGCTTCGTTTGTTTCACGAAAAATAACCCCCTGAAAATAATTTCTTGGAAAATATTTTTCGAAAAATGAAAACAGAAAATTTTGGGGGAAACCTGTTTCTCCGTAATTATAAAAAATCTTATTTTTAAATATATCGACTTGATGTTTTAAAGCCTAAACTCACTGTTTCAAGACTTAAACTCGCTTTATTTTCTAGCTTAAACTCACTGTTTTAACACCTAAACTCACTATTTTATTTTCTAGGTATTTTAAGGCCTAAACTCAATGTTTTAAAGTCTAAACTTGATATTTTTAAGAATGAAAGTGGGCTTTTTATAACTTATGGAAAAACAGATTTCCCCTAAAACTTACTCAAATGAAAATGCTTTCCGGAAAGCATTTTTCGATATTTGGTGAATTTTAAGAAAACATTTTCCGAAAAATATTTTCCGATGTTTGGTAGTTTCATTAAAGTAACTTTCTATAGGTAAAATCAATACAAACAAAGAAAAATGAGGAAAATATTTTCCGGAAAACAACTTCCTTAGGTAGAGGTAAGGAACTCATTTTCCTTAGAAATCAAGCTCATTTTCCAATGACCTGAAAAATGTTTTCCGTTGACTTCATTTTCCGGTGTTTACCAAACACCAGAAAATGGGGAAAATATTTTTCGAAAAATGTTTCCCCCAAACAAACGGAACCTTACATTAAAAACGAAACAGATTAAATATTTTATTTTAAAAATGTGGAAAATGAAAGTTAATTTAATAAATTTGTTGAAAACTTTACGGTCTAAAAAGAAATACTCCCTCCGTCCCAAAATGTTTGTCCCATTTGACTTTTTTGTTGAACTTTGACCACAAATTTATGAGAGATTAATCATGTTCATGAAATTCTAAAAGTTGTTGTTGATAATATTATTAATGGTGAATCAATAGAAATTTTTAGAATTTCATGAACATAATTAAATTGTTATATATTTGTGATCAAAATTCAATAAAAAAGTTAAATGGATAAACATTTTGGGACGAAGGGAGTATTTCTATCATTCATTTAAAATCTTGGCATAGACAACAAGCCCAACTAACTTGAACCTAAGAAAACCTACAACCTGGACTCTACCATGAATTCAACTTTATTTTTGGCCTATTCAGATACGGAACCAAACTTGAACTGTTGGATCTTGCAGTTAATTTAATCCATTTCCAACTAATTCCACAGATTTCTGGTTCAGCCGGATTTGGAACTGCTTTTCCTGCAAAGATAAAATGTAATGTTTCGGTCATTAGTCACGAAAAAGGTCTTGAATATTTTTTTCAAAAGCAATGATCGCGATCGGTTGAGATTATAAGCTTTAACTATGGAGTATACTTTTGACCAAGGTTTTAAAAAGCGTTAGGCGGATCTTGGCGGCGGATGCCTGGCCGCACGGGATTAGTCTGACCTGGCAGGACTTCGGCCCAGGCGTTGGAGAGGCGCTGCGCGCCTGCGCGCCTTTTAGAACGGGCAGCCATGGCCAAGAAGAGACACATGAGGCCAAGGCCTAGGGCCACAAAAAAATGGTCATTTTTAGGGGCCTCCAAATTTATTGGGTATATATAATAGGTAGACCCAATTTTAACCAAAAAACTTAATCCATATCAATATTTGGCCCATACATACTCAACATTTTACATTAAAAAAAGCTCAAATTTAAAATTTTCCCTAATTTCTTTTGTTATTTAAAAAAAAAACGAAAAAAAAAAGATTGGAAGAAAAAAAAAACTTTTTTTTTTTTTTGAAAGGTAGAAAAAGAAGCTACGCCGACGCTTACCAGTTACGACCACCTACCCTCGCTGTCGCAGAAAGCCGCCGGAGTCCGGACGCACCGCCACCGTCAATAATCAAGTAAGTGATTTGTTCTCCTTCTCCAATTCCTATCCCCTAAATCCTAATTGATTTAGAAAATTCTTAATTGAAATTTGAAAACCCAAGACCCGTCGACCGCCTGTGATATTGTGTTTCTTGCTCTTGTTGACCGCCTGTGATATTGTGTAATTCATTTCTTGCTCTTGTTTTGTATTGTAGGTGATAAGTTAAAGTTATAATATATATATTGATGGTAGTATGGTACTGTACTACTCGTTATTTACAGCTTTAGCTTTAGGCAAACAAAGGCAAACACTTTTTGTGTGGTTACTTTTGTTTGATAATTAAATAATGTAATAATTTAAAATTAAATTGTGTTTTTTTAAAAGTTGTGTTGTTAAATTGCAAAATTTATTTTATTTTTTGCTTATTTGATTAATGTTGTTTATAGGATTTTTGCTATGTCAACACGAAAACATAATTCTGAAAGTGAAAAAAGGAGGAAGAAGAAAAGAGACGAAAAATTAACTCAGTCTCTAAGTGGTTCTCTTAACAAGTATTTTACATGTAATAAGTCGTCTGAAGGGGCATCTATTCTCGTTGACAATGTGGTGAACGAGGAACCGGTTGATGTGATTGATGATGAACCACTTGATAGTGTTAATCATGACGAAAAAGGAGAAGAAGGAGGGATCAATAATGATATTCCTATGAATTATCATGAAGAAATGGAACCTCTAGATATATATGATCCAAACAATTGAAAGTTACTCAATCAGGATCTCATTGACTTATTAATTGAGAAGGGGTCTATAAGAGTTGAAATAGAAGACTCTGCATATCCTAGAGATAATGCAAATCGATATTTTTGTAATTCACTTTATACTCGTTGCTTGCCTAATGGAGAGAAACACGACAGGAATTGGCTAGTATATTCTCAATCTTCTGACAAGGTGTTCTGCTTTTGCTGTAAGCTTTTTAAGGACAAAGATAGGGATTCTCGATTGGTTAGTACAGGATTTACAGACTGGCATAATATTGCACAGAGGCTAAGACAACCCAAGAGCATTTTATACACCTTGTGAATGTCATAGTTTGAATCTTGCTTTATGTGATATGGCTAAGTCATCTATTAAGGCAAAAAGTTATTTCGGTGTGGTTCAACGCCTTTACACACTTTTTTCTTCCTCAACAAAGCGGTGGGATGTCTTTAAAAGGCATGTGGATGGTCTTACACTTAAACCTTTATCGCAAACACGTTGGGAGAGCCATATTGAAAGTGTCAAACCAATCAAACTAAATGCCTTAAAAATCAGAGATGCTTTGATTGATTTAGCTAGTTCATGTGAAGATCCCAAAACTTCAAGTGAAGCCGAATCTCTAGCTACACATGAATTTGAAAGCTTTGAATTCCTGGTTAGCACGATGATATGGTATAAAGTGTTATCAGCGGTTAATAATGTGAGCAAGATTTTTCAGAATGAAGATATGCATATTGATGTTGCTATAGATCAATTAAAGGCGCTTGTCTCTTATTTTCGTGAATATAGAAATAATGGTTTCAATGATGCTATAACCGAAGCTCAAGAACTTGCTAAAAAAATGGATATAGAGTCAATTTTTCATGAAAAAAGGCATGTTCATAGAAAAAGACATTTTGATGAGGCTTCAAGTGAGGAGGTTACGTTTTCTGGAAAAGAAAAATTTCGGATAGAATACTTCATGTGCATAGTTGATATAGCTCTTGCTTCATTTGATGAGAGATTCAAGCAATTTTGTGAGTATGAAAAGAATTTCGGTTTCTTGTTTGATTTGAAGAAGTGCACAGATGATGAAGTTTTGAACAATTCGTGCAAGAATCTTTCAAATATATTGACACATAAGGAACAAGTTGATATCAATGGTGATCATTTGTTTATGGAGTTGCAACTTGTTAAGCATGTTTTGTCATCGGACGTCAAAGGACCAAAACAAATGTTGAACTACTTGATGCGAAACAATGGATGTTTTCCCAACATGGAGATTGTTTATCGGATTTTGTTGACTATTCCGGTTACAGTTGCATCCGGTGAAATAAGTTTTTCGAAGTTGAAGTTGATAAAAAATTATCTTCGAAGTACGATGTTTCAAGAAAGGCTAAATGGGCTAGCTTTGATATCGATTGAGAAAAATATAGTTGATAAAGTTGATTATTCAACTTTGATTCATGATTTTGCTTCTAAATATGCTAGGAGAAATGTGTTTATATTGTATCATGTAAGGATATTATGTTATATCATATTTTTATTTAGTATAAAATATTGTTACTTACTAGATTGATAATGACCATATTTTTATTTACATGGTTAAAAGTTACATTAAGGGGACCTCGCCTAAAAAGTTAGCCTAGGACCACAAATTTTACAGGATCGGCCCTGTTTAGAACACTGCTTTTGACCCAATATAATCTCGATTGGTCATGATAAAAAAAATGTTTTATAGGCCGGAAGAATGCATCGGTCATGAGAGAATCCCCAATGGATTTATATCCAAACATTGATTTGAATTAAATTGGACTGGATCCGACCAGATGGAGCAGTGAGTGTGCTATGTATTTTACGTAGAGTGATTTAGTAAGATAAAATTTTAATAGTCAGTTTAAAGTTGCTTTCACTATTATTTAACCTCTAGAGTGTCCATATGTCTTTTTCAGCAAATTAAAAATGTCCAACTCTCATTCTCTGGTAGGTATATGGTTCGAACCCTTTACTCGATTTTTGGCTTATAACATCGTCAAAAAAGAAAATCAAAAAAAAATTAAAAAAATCAGAAATCGTAATCCAATTAGTTTGATGCATATATATCGATTTAGACAGTTTCGTATTGATGTTCAAATTTTCTTTGTCTACTCTTGTTTTATTTTCGGAACCATTTATTTGTCTACGTCATCCTCAATTGACTAGTTAGCCAAACCCTAAGTTTCAAATAAACACGCAATATCTGCATTATTACTCATACTTGTCAAATAAAATAAGGTTAGGTTTGATTTCATGACTCAAATTTTCCTAAGGCAGGCTATAGAGATGGCCGACATCACTTTTGAAACAACTTTTTTCCCATTAGGGCCAGAAGAACTGCTGCTGGAAAAGGTTGCAAAGAGAGTTTCATGTTTTATGCTCAGCTCTACTCAATGTTTTCGTTAGTTAGAGATACACAAGATAAGATATTGACTTCTCAAATTTAGTTTCTTAAATATTTAGTTTCCTACTTTCATTGTAATTAAATATTTAATTTCTTAATTCCTTAAGTTCTTAATTTAGGCTATAATCCTTTTCCTTTCCCTTCAAGGAAAACTTGTATATATATACTTCAAGCATGAGCAATAAAATTCAGATTGCATTTCATAAGTTATTCTCTCTAATTTGTGTTCTTATATGGTATCAGAAGGGTTCTCGATCCCCCTCTTCCGACCTTCCCTTTAATGGCGTCCAACGATGCTATCACCATCCCAAACCCAGCCGAGCCCAATGTCCCTCTTATTGTGGTCTCTCTTGTACACATTATCAAACTTACCTCTACCAACTTTATTTCATGGAAAACTCAAATCCAAGCCACCTTGAATGGCTATGATCTCTTCAAATTCTTGGATGGATCACACCCCGCCCGGCCCCAAAATCTAACCATCACCACCGCTGCCAAACCCGCCACAGACACCACTGCCGCCACACCCTCAACACAAACCTCTACTCCTAATCCTGCCTACCAAAGCTGGTACCGCCAAGACCAACTGCTCCTAGGATCCCTCGCTAGCACCCTCTCTTCTCCTCTTGTCCCCCTTATTTTCCAATGTCAAACCACCCTTGATGCTTGGAAAACTCTCACCAAAACTTATGCCAATCCTTCCAAGGGTCACATCAAACAACTTAAGGATCACCTACGTAATATCACCAAGGGATCTCGCTCCATCTCCGAGTACATGCAAGAGTTCAAAGCATGTTCGGATAAGCTTACCTCTCTTGGTTGCCCCCTTGACCCCGATGATATTATTGATCGTATCCTCGACCAACTCAATGATCCGGATTTTAAAAACATGGTTAGTGCAATGCAAAACCGAGAAACCCCAATCACCTTTGATGAGCTTCATGAAAAATTAATAACACTACCAGAAAAACAGCTTTTAGCGGTGGAAATTTCCATCGCTAAAGCCAAATTTCTGTCGCTAAAATTAAACACCGACGGAAAAATTTCGTCGGTGGTCCGCCGCTATCGTACCGCCGCTGTGGTCCGACGGCTCAAATTTCGCCGGTATATTTTGATTTTAGCGACGGAATTAATTCCGTCGGTGATTTTCTGACATCAGCGACGGAAATTTCCGCCGTTAAATCAATTTAATTTAATTAAATTTTCATTTCAGCGACGGAATATTCCGCCGGTGAAATAAAATTTTTATTTAATTTTTGTTTTCAGCGGCGGAAATTTTCGTCGCTGGAATAAAAATAAATTAAAATTAATTAATTTCAGCGACGGAAATTTCCGTCGATGAAATTAATTTATTTTAATTAATTTTTAATCCAGCGACAGAAATTTTCGCCCCTGAAAACAAAAATTAAATTAAAATTAAATTAAAATTAATTGATATAGCGGCGGAAATTTCCGTCGCTGGAATAAAAATTAATTAAAATAAATTAATTTCAGCGACGGAAATTTCCGTCGCTGATAATGAAATAAATTTAAAAAAATAATTTAAAATATCAATTAACCAAATTTTTTTGTACCTGATATAACAATTCAATTTATAAAACTAAAACTATAAAACTAAAAATCAATATCAGCGTACCAAACTAAAGACTAAATATCATCGTACCAAATCGGGAGGGGAGAGGGGCTCCCTCGGGTACCAAATATCTCAAATGTTTACAAACAAGTATAAAATAGTACAAACAAGTCTAAAATAGTCCGTAATCAACTCGGGGGAGGCTGGAAATTACCCTAGTCCATACGAGCCATCAACATCGCAAATTTGGCATCAGTCTCTGCATGACGCCGATCATTCTCCTCCTGCATCTGCTCCTGAGCCGCCAAAGCCTCCTGCATATGCGCCTGAGCCGCCAAAGCCTCCGCAAGCTTTTCCCTAGCCTCTGCAGCCTCGCATCTCTCCTCAGCCAACTCAGCCTGCAGAGTGTCGACCCTCGAATCATGATACATGGGCGGGACAACATTTGGCCGACGGCCGGTCGACGTCGACGGGCATTGTCGCCCGTAATCCCCCATCCCTAACACTCGGTCTCCTCTCTTTGGATGTCCCTCAGAGGTGACCGAGCGCCAAACATCAGGCACGAAGGGAACGGGCTGGCTGGGAGGTGTTCCTTCGAGAAGAACGGCGGCTTGATATGTACTCTGTCAAAATAAAACAAACAATTATAATCATATACACAATGTAATGTACATAAATAAATTTACTTATTCAAAATCAAGTCATTTAATGATAGTTTACTTACAAATGCATTAGCAGAGCGATCGTCAACCCATTGCGGAGGTTGATCGGGCGCTGTAGGAGTCCGAACATGTGTGCTAACGAAAACATCCAAAAAACTGACATTCGGACCATGATCCCTTTCCTATAAATTAAATAAGCGAGATTATTACTTTGAAATTGTATAAATGCAACATTTAAACTGATTTAAAAGCATGCATACACTACATTTACACTAAAACCATGGATTTCATAGCATCAACATGGCTCCCAACTAACATACGTACATAAACCTATTTAAAAGCATGCATACACTACTACATTTAAACTAACATACATACCATGCGGTAGTGATGCTCGCCGACCGGGATCGTCCCCATGGTATGCTTCGTCGCCGACCCCGAGGAGCCTGCTCTATTTGCCTTAGCCTGTTCGGCCATAGCTTTTGCCGCATCCGACGCCCAATATTCGCAAAGATTGAAGAAACACCTCCTTGGTCATCCAAGAAGGTGTCAAGGGCTGTAATTTCGCCTCGAGCCGCTTAGTATAACATTGTTTCTTCGTGTTACCTATAAAAAATATGAATATCTCGTAAACATATAATGATGACATTATAAAATTAAAAGAGTATAATCATTGTTAATTAAACTAATTAAGGATAGATAAATATGTTACCAATATGATCCCTAAATAACTTCGAACACTGTTTATCGAAAACAAATCTAGCCGTCGCCTCGTCGATTTTCGGCGCCCAACAAAATTTCCCCTACAACATATAATGATAACATTACAAAACTAAAAGAGTATAATCATTATTAATTATAATATTTTAATAACAAACTAACATTTAAGTTTTAAATAAAAACCATTAACACATTACCTTAAACTCCTCCCACGCATCCTCCTTCTCCCCCGGTGGCAATGATTTCCAGTTGGGCCAAAACTCTGTCATGAGCCGAGACCGCCAATACTGCCCGATCTTTGTCCCTGAGCTAGGGTATCCACCTACAAACCTGCCAAGTATATTTATATAATAACATTTTAACTTAAATAATGAATTATATATAAAACAAAAAGGAACCAACTTATATCAAATTAATGAAGAGTTACTTACTGGTCATAAAGTGATGATATCTGGACAAATATCCTCCCATCAGAATCGACAACAGTATGAGTATCAGCCCCAGAGGTGGAGCTAGTACTACTACATGTAGGGTCGACATCGGCATCATCAGTACTGGATCGAGACGGTTGCGTCCCAGTAATAGATGTGTAGATGGGCCGTGTCTTCCTACCCTTTCTACTAGAACTCATATCTAAATACAGTAAAAATATTAAAATATACAACTTTAACAATAGGAAACAATATATTCACAATACATATAAAACTTTAAAGTTCTAATAATCTAAAACATTCACAATACATATAAAACTTTAAACTATTAATAATATAAAACATTCACAATACATATAAAACTTTAAAGTTCTAATAATCTAAAGCATTCACAATACATATAAAACTTTAAAGTTCTAATAATCTAAAGCATTCACAATACATATAAAACTATAAACTATTAATAATCTAAAGCATTCACAATACATATAAAACTTTAAAGTTCTAATAATCTAAAGCATTCACAATACATATAAAACTTTAAACTATTATTAATCTTCGTTGCCATCATCATCACTGGACTCTGAATTACTACAAAACTCAAGTTCTTCATCTTCGTCTTCGAACTCTGATGAATCAAACTCTGGTTCCTCTTCCTCTTCCTCTTCCTCTTCCTCTGATTCATCAATATCAATGTGCGCGAGATGACCTGAACGAGGCGGAGGAGGTGGCAAAATCACTGGTAAGAAATCCTCCTCGGGTTCATCAACATTTTGAGGAATATGAGTGACATCATCTAATGGATGATTTAGCTGATGAAACGTTAGGTGGCACTGGCATTTCATCCTCTTGATAGGGTGTTTCTAATGATGACTCTGTAGTTGTCGACGAGGGTAGGTTGTCAATCATGCTCCTAGCCTTGGTCATCCAGACAGCCCACCATCCGTCGGGTCGCGGACGAAGGTAGGGAGTCATGTATACCTGTTGTGCTTGAGATGCTAAGATGAAGACGTCATCGCCATTATGTCTGGACGAGTCCTTTACATCGACGAGGTCAAATATGGCGTGCTTCTTAACACCTCGCATAGCATCTCGCCAATCACAATTGAACAAGATAACATTGTTTCTATCCAAATACTCCACCTCGACTACTTCTTTCAGGACGCAATAATAATCAAGGTTTCCTTTAAGCTTCACACCTCTATTCCACGTTAATTTAGAGCCCCCATAAGCTTTGGTATGAAACACATAGCCATTCACGAAATAACCGTTGTATAAATTAACGTTCAAGAAAGGAGTTGATGCTAAATGTCTTAACCTCGCAGCTTTGGCATCACCCGGATGTTCAGCTATCTATAAGACAATATATAACCAATTTAATACAATTTTAAGATTGAATGTTTAAAAAAGTGTATAGAATAAATTTGAATGAAACGAAATATTTATATATTTCCATAGCCAGTTTGGAAATTCTCTGTCAGTCCTAGTTGCGATGAGTTCTGAAGATAAATCCTGAGCTAAATCTTCAAACATTCTGCAATAGGGTTAAACAAGGCATTTCATATGCAGGTAATTAAACATGCATAATTTAATTGACGAGGCGTAAACATAACATCAATGACTTACTTGATATATTCCCCAACCTCGTCACAATTAAGAAGAACATAGAGTGAGACCGCGGCAAACTCTTTAGCGGTTAACGTACGCGTACCAACCCGTTTGCCGAGGAACCGACCAGGGGATGAAAATACAGAGATGTTTCCCTTAGACGGACAATCACCATCGTAATTGCGGCCAACCCTAGTCAATCTCGTATCAACATCAGGAGGAAAATATGTTCCGACAAAGGCAACAATCTCATCTATAATAACTGACCTACGAAATTGAGGCCTCGACCATGGCCCTATTGCTCATCTTCCTTTTCAATTGGCCTAGATACCTAAAATTCATTCGTAGATTAAAACATAAATAATGTTAAAGAAGGTATATTGTTAACGCTCAAATTATTTAGAAATAGAATAAATTCAATTACCTCTCAAATGGATACATCCATCTGTATTGAACTGGACCACCGACTCTAGCTTCGTATGCCAAGTGGACCGGTAAATGCTCCATAGAATCAAAGAATGAAGGAGGAAATATCTTCACAAGTTTGTACAAAGTCACTACGATGCTCTCCTCAAGCTTTTTCATGTGATCAACACGCAGTGTGGTCGATGTTAATGCTCGGAAAAACTCACTTAACTCTGTTAACGCCACCCAGATATTGTCAGGCAAGAGACCCTTGAGAGCAATCGGAAGTAGCCTATCCAGCAAAATGTGGCAATCGTGACTCTTCAAACCCTGCACTTTCCCCTCCTCTACATTGACACAGTTACCAATGTTAGACCCGTAACCATCTGGAAGCCTTAAATCCTTGAGCCATTTCAGGAGGAGGAGTTTGTTTTCCTTTGTAAGCACGTATTGAGCCATCAGTCTAACTGGTTTACCATTGACGTATGCCAAGTCTAAGGCCGGACGCTTACAGATTTCCTTAAGGTCCATTCGTGCTTTTTCGTTGTCTTTAGTTGTTACCTTGAAATCCATCAACGTGTTAAAAATATTATCGAATACATTATTCTCAATGTGCATCACGTCAAGGTTATGTCGAATGAGATTTGTTTTCCAGTATGGCAGCTCCCAAAATATACTCCTCTTGGTCCAGTTATGGGAAGTCCCAAACCCTTGTATTTTGGTCTTCGAAAACTTATTCCCCCACCGAGGATCGGGCAATCTAGATACCTTCTCATAGACTGTGTCACCACTTAAACGAATCGGGGCCTCATCATGGTCAATCTTGTTCTTTTTAAACGCATTCTTCTGGGTCCTGAATGGGTGGTCCTTCGAAAGAAATTGTCTATGGCAATCGAACCAACATGGTTTTCCAGAGTGCTTGAGCATGATAGACTTTGTGTCACTCATACAATACGGACAGGTCAACTTCCCGTGGGTGCTCCAACCCGATAACATCCCATATGCAGGGAAGTCATTAACTGTCCACATCAACGCAGCCTTCATGCTGAAATTCTCTCGCTTGAAAGCATCCCACGTTTCGACCCCATCCTCCCAAAGCTGTTTCAATTCGTCCATCAAAGGTCGGAGATAGATGTCAATGTTCCTCCCAGGGCTGTTTGGGCCGGGGATGAATAAAGGTAAGAACATGTAGGGATCACTCATACACAACCAGGGCGGAAGATTGTAGACAGTGGCTATAACCGGCCAACACGAGTAAGATTTTGCCCCAGGACCAAACGGATTGAAACCATCAGAGCAGATGCATAACCGTATATTTCTTGCTTCAGACGCAAAGTCAGGATAAGTCTCATCAAAGTGTTTCCATGCCTCCCCATCACTGGGATGAATCAACACACCCTCTTCACGCAAACTTTCCTTATGCCAACGCATTGCTTCTGCAGTAGATTTAGACGCGTAGAGGCATTGCAGTCTTGGAATCAATGGCATGTAACGCAACTGCTTATGTGGTTTATTTTTCTTGTGTTTTGAACTACCCCTCCGATTTGGCTTATATCTACTTTGTTCGCAAATTGAACACTCTGTCTTCTGTGAATCTTCCTTGTAGAATAGTATGCAGTCATTCTTACACGCATCAATCTTTTCATAACATAGCCCAATCTGCCCAACCAACTTCTTTGTCTCATAAAAGTTTGTAACCATCTTATTCTCTTTCGGCAACATCCGCTTAATTGCTTTCATGATACGATTATAGCGGCGGCTAATATTGCAATCAGCCTTTATGTTAAGGAGCTCAGCCACAGCCTCCAACACACTGATCTCGCAACCTGGATAGACCTTCTCTTTTGCAGGTCCATAGCATCAATAAATTTCTTGGCTGCAGGTGTTGGTTCTTGCTGTTGGTTCTCTGACCAATCGAATTCAGGACCGGCTGCATCCCTAACCATATCTTCCATATTCAAAGGTGGTTCTTCATTGTCCTGAATAATAGGTTCGGGTTTGGGAGGTACATGAATATTCCTGGGGGGATTATTCGCAACATTTGTGCGCAATATCATTTGCTCACCATGACGAGTCCACCGTTTGTACCCAACTTCAAACCCGTTACGCAAAAGATGTTTCTGAGTATCGATCAAGCTTAGATACTTGACATTACAACACATGGTGCATGGACACCTAATCTTACCATCATTATTCATGTGACTGGGATTTGATTTAGCAAATTCAATAAACCCCTTCAACCCTCTTATAAACTTAGGATTGATACTGCTATGATTTGGTAACTTCCACTTGTACATCCAACTACGATCATCGTTAACAGACATCACTCCTGCATTGCAATCCATATATTATACGTACACTCAATTTAATAGACGGATGAAACAAAATTGGGATGTTAATAATTATTTGATTTCATAATATATTAACAGTTTAGAAGTAATTAACGTATTATCATTCCCTAAATTTGAATTACAAACTTAAAAGCAACACAGATCTTCTTAAAATAAATTTAAAGCTTCTAACTCATATTTAACAATATATTAACAGATCTTCTTAAAGTGTCTAGGAACTCGTTCCCGCTCCCGAACTCGAATCTCTACTCTTCCTCCGCCTCGGTCCCCGGGAGGTCTTTGGTCTAGGTATGTCGAAAAAGTCAGTCTGACCTCGTCCTGGCTCAGGTATCGTGTGAGCCGGTGGATCAATCAGTCTGGTAGCTCTCAGTACTGCTCTTTCCTGCCTCAAGGCCTCTCTGCGAGCTATCACTTCGGGATCATTTCTCAAAGCAGCTCTCCGAAGCTCCCGTCTCTCATAATCTGCTGCAATGTCGCCAGTGATTTCATCAGGGTTGCTCTTGGCCTCTATGTCTCTTAATGTCCGGCTGGAAGAATAGTCTGCCCCAAAATACTCTCGGCGTCGAGCCTCTATCATCAGCTGTATAGGACCTTGCTGCTCCTCGTACCATATCAGATACTCGGTGGTTAGAAATGTGCTACCTCTAGTCTAACGGAGTAGTGGTTGTATCGGAAGAAAGCCCTCTAGAAATGCTCTGCCAAAGAAATGTGTAGTCTGAGGCTCAGTCATAATCATCGGCATGGTATTAGTCGTCAACTGCTCTCTCAAAGTCCGAATGGTCTGCTGCGGGTATCCGTACTGTCTGCTCACTAGAGATGGAATGCAAAAGGATGATACATGTAGTCCCGGAAGTCGGACAATCACTGACTCGTCCTGAATATCTCTCATAGTCTGCAATCCCCATGTCGAAATCCAATAGTACAGGTTTGCGGTCTCATATCGGGCCAAGGCCAACCTCCTATGCCAACTCTCAGTAGCCGCATCCCTCAATATCCTGCGCTGTCCAGTCACCCAAGGTAATGCCGTCTGCCCCTCTGGCAGTGGCGAGATCAAGCGCAATCTCTCATACAGCCACAATGATAGTAATTTGGGGCTGCCTGAACCCATGTACTTGGATCCTCCGGCTAATCTATCAATGTCGTGGTATGTCTCCGCTAGCAACAGTGGAATGATGTCCATCGCTCCCTGTCCAAATTGAATATACCGGATGTCAACTCCTCGATCACCTCTCAGCTGCCTGATGATCTCTAAGGACACACTTCGATGTAGCCGCAGAAGTAGTGCGCAGACAGAATGAGCAACATGAATATATCTAAGGAAGTGGATAGATCAAACAGTCTGGGGCTGGTCCGACTCAATCTGGCTATATGAGTCAAGTCTATGAATCTATCGTCAACGACAATTCCCGATACCCAGTCTGCTGATAATCCCAAGAATTCAGATAGTTGCTCCGTAACTGATCGTCTGTCTCGAGGAAATGCCACAGGCCTCGACTCAGCCACACTAGTCAGTGCTCGAAAATCCTCCATCGTTGGCATCAGATCGTTGTACGATAGGGTGAACACATGTCGCTCCGAATCCCAAAAGCATGAAGCAGCTCGGAGCAGATCCCAATCAATCTTCCAATCTTTTAGAGACCAGATGCATGGCATGCTATACCTCCTGTCAATAAGTTTCCGGTGTTGTTTTTGGTGAAAGCGCGAGAGTTCAAGAATGTCTTGTTTAAATTGATACTCTCGGGAAACAATTTCTCCATTGTAATGCTCCATGCTGCCTTAAATTGGGGCTGCTGGGATTTTTTACCTATTAATATTGTGAATAATTGTAAATTGTTAATATTTAAAATTAGGTTTAGAATTGGGGTTGGCTTTTTAGTATCAACAAATCTTGAGCTCTAGTTCAAACTAAACTAAAGGATAATGGTGTCCCTACCTAACCACTTACGCCCCTAGATATAACTTTATACAAATTAATTGTCATATATGTTTCAAATTTTACAATTCTTTAGCATCAATATAATTATTAAGCAAACAGTATATGCTTCCAACCAGCTTTAATCCAGCATGAAACCTAATTAAGCCAGAACATTTACTAATTTATTTTTATCTCTTGTTATAGCAATATAATTATTGTGCACTTTATTAATATATGTTTCAGACAGCTTAGTTGGTTAGGTAGTTGAAATTCAACACTTGTTGACCTGGAATCAATACCTCCTTTAAGTGCCTGTTTGATAAACCTATCCCATCCTGAAATACACGATTATATGAAATGCAAATATCACTTTGTCTACTTGCTTTATAATCGAAAATCAAGAAATTTCGGCTTTTGGATTTTTTAAATTATTACTATTGTTGTAAAATATATAATTTTACAATGATGAATTAAATTTACATTTATAAACAAGATGAGAGTCGTTCTCATCCACAACTATCAAAACCATATCCAATCTTTGGCCAAGAAAGACAGAGCAAACAAGTTCTCGACTGTCTGAGTAAAAGATTTTCTGTTTAATAAGAAATTTTTTCAGTTTCACTGTCCTCTTCTCTCTAAGGATCTCAAACATCACAGCCATGTTTGTGACAGTGCCTGTTTTACTCTTCACTGGTGTTATACGGTCACAAGTAAAAATAAGGTAACAGTATAACACCAGTGAAGAGAAAACAGACACTGTCACAAACATGGCTGTGATGTTTGAGATCCTTAGAGAGAAGAGGTCAGTGAAACTGGAAAAACTCTTATTAAACAGAAAATCCTTTGCTCAAACAGTGGAGAATTTGTTTGCTCTGTCTTTCAAAACGAAAGATGGACGGATTTTGATAGTTGTGGATGAGAAAGGCTCTCATCTTGTTTATATTTTAAGATGTTAACCACCAACCACAATACCCTATAAGCAGTGTCACTAAGAGTTTTCTTCCTAATTTTAGACAATGATTAGGAGTCTAATTCCTTAACAATACTTCCATCCAAGTCTTCCTAATTTTAGACATTCACCCCCCTCCCCCTTTGACTTTACACAAGATTCGACCTAAGGTGCATCTAGGGTGCCAGGATTGATATCAGGCGTTCAAACGTAGGCGACATAATCACCGTCCGCGATGCCGTCAATCGCCCCAAAATGGGATCTAAAACTCTTACAATGAATTAGTGTTTTTTTTTCTCAGTAAGATGTTATGGATTCTATCCCAGTATTTCATTAAGTTTCTGTACTAGATTTCTTCTTTGTTTTCTCAGTTTGATGTTATCAGTGTTGTAGTTTTCTTGGAAATTGTGTTCAAGAAATTATAATGTATGAATTTTTTTTATTTGCATTAACGTAGGCTATAAAGATATATTTATAGCAAACCATGTTAATTGCTCTGGCAAAATATACATTGCTAAGCATGACTAAGTTCTGCATTTCTCTTTTTAAAATCAGCATGCTTGATAATTGTTTAACCATACGACTATAATGAAATAAAATCAGCATGCATGTGGTAGTCTGATTACCAAGTACTAAGTGCATATAAGAGAATAAAGAAAAATAAAGGAAACATGCTCTACAAGGGAAAAATTGTCACTTAAAAAAAACAGTTTCAATCATAATATCATTAAGTTATACAACCTCTGTCCCAAATAAAAATCACAAACTATTATGGAACTAAGATTACAACAGAAGCACTTGTTCATCTTCTACAACGATCAAATTCACCAAGAATAGTAAACATCTCTTCCAAATATGGACAACTGAAGGTACCAAAACTCAAAAAATTTGTCATACGGAGTATGTATCAGTTTTCATAACCAACAAGTATTTCACTAAGGACAATAAGCCCCAAGTATCAATTCCTCTATTTGCTTAATATATGGTTATACAGATAGAACACAGATACCACCATTCTTCCAACTTGAACTTACTTCAAACAAACATATCCCCTCCATCCACATCCATTTAAATCATATTTGACTTGAGCAACCTTTACAACCATATGAATTTCTAATCATATTTGCTAAATCAACAAGAAGATCACATTTATCTTTTTCATCAGACAAGCTCTCAAAAGTGGAGATCAATTGGCCTTCAATTAAACAATTCCTACTACAAAAATCTCTATCTGTATACAAACACATAACTACATCTAGAACACCAACATTGTCAAAGTATACACACGTATTTTGTGAAACAATATAAGCAATCACTTCAATGAATAAATTAACAGCACATAACAACAGAAACTGAAGCTAGCATAAAAGATTTGAACAACATAAACAAAAACACAACCAGATTACAGAAACCAATTCTTTTTTAGTACATTGAAAGAGAAACAGGGGAAATAAGAAGGACGAAAGGATTGGGTGGGGTCCCTATCGAAAAACAGAAACCAATTCTTTTTTAGTACAAATCAAAGACAGACGGACTCAACGGCGGTGCGGTGGCGGTAGCAGAACTCAACGGCGGTAATCACAAATAAAAATCACAAATTGATTTCCAATACAACAAATACAGAGGTAATCGAGGGTTTACATACCTTTGAAGTAACACGGCGGTGCGGTGGCGGTAGCGGTGGAGTTGAGGGACGGTGAAGCTTAAAGGCGGCAGAACTCGAGACGGAGATGGTCGACGGCGAAGCTTAAAGACAGAGTGGAGAGGGACGGCGGTGAGGCAACGGCGGTGAGGCAACGTGGCAATGATGAAGCGACGGCGGCAGCTCGGTGAGGGAAGAGAGATCCAGCAGCGATCTAATTTCAGAGGGAGAGACGAGTACGTAATTAATTAGGGCATAAAATTTCTATTTATATTTCACCACAGCGACGGAAAATTCCGCCGCTGGAAATCCGCCGCTGATAATTACGTAATCACGCGGATTGGTGACTTGGCATGTACCACCGACGGAAATTTCCGCCGCTGGTTTAAATAACCTCAGCGACGGAATTATTCCGCCGCTAAATATTAACTATACCGACGAAATTTTAATTCCGCCGCTAGAATTAATATTTAGCGGCGGAATAATTCCGTCGCTGAGGTTAATTAATTTTAAATTAATAAATATCATTATTTTTATTTATATAAAACATGAAAATTATTTTAAATAAAATAATTTTAAATTACTCTCAAAAAATAAATATGAGTCAATAAATATTATTTTTGAAAAATTAAATAAATCATAAATATTAATTAATTTTAATTTAATAAATATCATTATTTTTATTTATATAAAACATGAAAATTATTTTAAATAAAATAATTTTAAATTACTCTCAAAAAAATAAATATGAGTCAATAAATATTATTTTTGAAAAAATAAATAAATCATGAATATTAATTAATTTTAATTTAATAAATATCATTGTTTTTATTTATATAAAACATGAAAAATATTTTAAATTACTCTCAAAAAATAAGTATGAGTCAATAAATATTATTTTTGAAAAAATAAATAAATCATAAATATTAATTAATTTTAATTTAATAAATATCATTATTTTTATTTATATAAAACATGATAGTTATTTTAAATAAAATTATTTTAAATTACTCTCAAAAAAATAAATATGAGTCAATAAATATTATTTTTGAAAAATAAATAAATCATAAATTAAATTAAAATAAAAATAGAGCTAAACAAATTTTAAAAAATCTAATTAACACTATACCCTATACCCTATATCCTATACACTATACCCTGTACACTATACACTATACCCTATACCCTATACCCTAAACCCTAAACCCTAACCCCTATACCCTATACCCTATACCCTATACACTATACCCTATACCCTATACCCTATACACTATACCCTTTACACTATACCCTATACCCTATACACTATACACTACTCCCTCCGTCCCATAACAAGCGACACACTTTGCCATTTTGGGTGTCCCAATGATAAGTCAAACTTCCTAAAATGGAAAAGAATCTTTACTATTTCCTCCACTCATTCTCTCTCCTACATTATTATAATACTCACAACACCATTATAATTTACTATTCTCTCCACTCATTCTCTCTCCTACTCAACTATCTACACTCACAACACATCAACCTTTTCACTTTTTCCTTAATTTTCGTGCGGAACAGTAACTGCGTCGCTTGTTATGGGACGGAGGGAGTATACCCTATACACTATACCCTATACACTATACCTTATATCCTATACACTATACCCTATACCCTATACCCTATACCCTATACACTATACCCTATGTCCTATACCCTATACCCTATGTCCTATACCCTATACCTTATACCCTATACCCTATACCCTATACCCTATACCCTATACCCTATACCCTATACCCTATACCCTATACCCTATACACTATACCCTATACCCTATACCCTATACCTTATACACTATACCCTATACCCTATACCCTATACCCTATACCCTATACACTATACCCTATACCCTATACATTATACCCTATACCCTATACCTTATACACTATACCCTATACCCTATACACTATACCCTATACCCTATACATTATACACTATACACTATACCCTATACACTATACCCTATACCCTATACACTATACCCTATATACTATACCCTATACATTATACACTATAAGGTTTAGGTTTTAGTGGGTTGTGGTTGTGGTTTGTGGTTTAGGGTGGGAGTTAGGGTTCAGTGGTTAGGTTCGGGGTTAGGTTCGTGGTTGTGGTTAGTGGTTCAGGGGTTAGGGTTCAGGGGTTAGGGTTCAAGGGTTAGGGTTCAGGGTTTAGGGTTTAGGGGTTAGGGTTTAGGGTTTAGGGGTTAGGGGTTAGGGGTTAGGTTTTAGGGTTTAGGGGTTAGGGGTTAGGGGTTAGGGTTCAGGGGTTAGGGTTCAGGGGTTAGGGTTTAGGGTTTAGGGATTAGGGTTTAGGGTTTAGGGGTTAGGGGTTAGGGTTTAGGGTTTAGGATGTAAGGTATATGGTATAGTGTATATTATAGGGTTTATGGTATAGGGTATATAGTATATGGTATAGGGTATAGGGTATATATATAGTATATGGTATAGGGTAGATAGTATATGGTATAGGGTATAACGTTTTCAGTTAGTTTTTTGAAATTTCAGTCAGTTTTTTAACATTTTCAGTTAATTTTTTTAGAATTTCAATCAGTTTTTTAACCTTTCCAGTTAGTTTTTCAAAATTTCAGTTAGTTTTTAGAAATTTCAGTCAATTTTCCAACGTTTCAGTATAATTTTTTTAATGTTTTTAGTTAGTTATTTTGTAAATTAGTTCTAAAAATAATTAAAAATTAAATTTTATAATCACCGACGGAATATTCCGTCGGTGTATTATTTAAAAAAATATATATATTTACGTTTCACCGACGGAATATTCCCGCCGCTGATAAATTAAAAAAAATAATTATTCAGCGGCGGAAATATTCCGTCGGCGTATTATTTAAAAAAATAAAAAAAAATTATTTACACCGACAAAATATTTCCGCCGCTGATAAATTAATTTTTTTTAATTTATCAGCGGCGGAAATATTCCGTCGGTGTATTATAAAAAAAATTAAAAAAAATATTTAATTTTCACCGACGAAATAATTCCGTCGCTGATAAATAAAAAAAATAAAAAATATTAACTTTTCACCGGCGGAATAATTCCGTCGCTGATAAAGAACTAGCGACGGAATATTCCGTCGGTAAATTATGCGCCAAAATAGTGGCGGTAATAAAACGAATATTCGAGGAATATTCGTTTTAGCGACGGAATATAGCGACGGAATTAAATTCCGTCGGTAAATTTTGACGCCAAAATCATTCCGTCGCTAAAGCTTAATTTCCGTCGCTAAATAGCGACGTAATGAGTCCATCGCTGTTGATTATGTCGCTAAAACACCAGTTTCTGGTAGTGTAAATCGCGAACTTACCATCAAACTCAAGTCCCGTTCCACCCCTACTTTCCCTGCCTCTGTCAACCTCACCTCCAAGCCATCCACCACACCCTCTAATTCTCGCCCCTACTCATCAAACAACCACCCCTCCTCTCGACAACCAATCCAAACCACCACCCCTTCCTCTAGCCAAACCCGCCAGCCATACAAGGGCCGCTGCCAATGGTGTAGACAATTCGGCCACTTTCTTTCCCATTGCCCCTCCTTCCGCAACCAACATCCCAATGTTATTGTCACACCACCGCCAAGCAACACCAACAACAATAACCACAACAATTACAACCCTTGCCCCTCTCCAAACTTCAACAATTCCTACTCTCGGCCTTTCCCCACTGTTCATGCTGCCACCGCCCATACCACTCAGCCACAACAAAACTGGCTTCTTGATAGTGGAGCTACCCACCATGCTACCAATGACCTTAACAACCTATCTCTTCATTGTCCCTACGATGGCACAGAGGAACTTTTCATAGGTGATGGATCCGGTCTTCCAATCTCCAATATAGGTTCTACTTCTCTCCTTACTCCTCGCTCTTCATTCAAATTAAATCACATTCTTCATGTTCCTTCCATATCCCGTAATATTATTTCAATCTCCAAGTTTTGTCATGATAATAATGCTTCCATCACATTCTTATCCGACTCATTTGTTGTGAAGGATATTCAAACTGGGGCAATCCTTCTCCAAGGTCCAACTAACTCTGGCGTCTATGAATGGCTTCCCACTCGATCCGCCGTTCACTCTGCTTCAATCTCGTCTACTTCAAATTGGCATCATAGATTAGGACATCCCTCCTATTCCATTTTACGTCACATTAGCAATAGCTTTCAATTAAACATTCCTTGTTCTAGTATTTTTCATTGCAACTCCTGTGATTGTAATAAAAGTCACAAATTACCTTTTTTTAATAATACTATTCGGTCTTTTGGACCTCTTGATGTTCTTTACAGTGATGTTTAGACCTCTCCTCTTCTCTCCCATGATGGATACAAATACTATATTATTTTTGTTGATCACTACTCTAAATACATTTGGTTCTATCCCCTAAAACACAAAAATGATGCCTTCTCCATCTTCTCACATTTTAAATCCTTGGTTGAGAAATTTTTTGGCCGCCCCATCAAAACCATTTATAGTGACAATGGTGGTGAATACATTGGACTACGTCCTCTTCTCTCTTCTCATGGCATCCAACACCTCACTTCCCCTCCTCACACTCCCGAACACAATGGCTACTCTGAACGTCGCCATCGTCATATTGTGGAAACCGGGTTGTCTCTCCTCACCCACTCCTCCATGCCTCAAAAATATTGGTCCTTAGCCTTTTCCACTGCTTGCTACCTCATTAACCGTATGCCCACCCCCACTCTAAACCTTCATTCTCCCTATTCCATTCTCCACCAACAACACCCTAATTACCTCAAGTTACACAGTTTTGGTTGTCTTTATTATCCTTGGCTTCGTCCCTATACATCACACAAACTTGAACCTAGATCCAATCCATGCGTCTTTATTGGCTACTCTCCCACACAAAGCGCCTATCACTGCCTTGATACCACCACTCACAAAATTTTCACCTCTCGTCATGTTAAATTTATTGAACATGAATTTCCCTTTGCCAAGTTCACTCATACCAACTCCTCCTTGCCTAATGCCAATGAATGGTGCATCCTGTCCATTCCTCTTCTTATCCCTGCCCCCTCTCTCTGTTGACCGTGGGACTCCCTTGTCCAACCCTACCGAGTACCGTGCTCTTCTAGGGAGTTTGCAATATCTATCTCTCACCAGACTTAATATATCTTTTGCGGTAAACCGGCTCTCTCAATACATGCATAATCCAACAGAAGAACATTGGAGTGCTTTAAAGCGCCTGCTTCGTTACTTAGCTGGTACCTCCTCCCATGGTTTACTCATCACACGTGATTCTCCTCTCACTCTGCATGCTTTTTCTGATGCCGACTGGGCTGGGGACAGGGACACTTACATATCAACTACTGGGTATGTTGTTTACTTGGGCAAGAACCCCATCTCTTGGAGCTCTCGCAAGCAACGTACTTTAGCCCGCTCTTCTACTGAGGCTGAGTATAGGGCTGTCGCTGCCACTACTGTTGAAGTTCTTTGGGTTCAGAATCTGCTTCGTGAACTGATGGTTCCTTCGACTACTTCTCCGGTTATTTACTGTGATAACTTGGGTGCTACTTATGTCTCTGCAAATCCAAGATTCCATTCAAGTATGAAGCATCTTGGCCTTGACTATCACTTTGTTCGGGAACAAGTTCAGAATAATAGCTTGCGAGTCTCGTTTATTTCGAGTAATGATCAGTTAGCAGATGCTTTAACAAAGCCTCTTGGTCGAGCACGCTTTCAGTTCCATATGTCCAAGATTGGTCTCACTACCCGCTCGTCCATCTTGTGGGGGCATGTTAGAGATACACAAGATATTGACTTCTCAAATTTAGTTTCCTAAATATTTAGTTTCCTACTTTCATTGTAATTAAATATTTAGTTTCCTAATTTCTTAAGTTCTTAATTTAGGCTAGAATCCTTTTCCTTTCCCTTCAAGGAAAACTTGTGTATATATGCTTCAAGCATGAGCAATAAAATTCAGATTGCTTTTCATAAGTTATTCTCTCTAATTTGTGTTCTTATAGTTTCATATATATATTTATATTAAAAATAAATTAATGGTTTATATTATATATATTTTTATAAAACAAACGGTGACATTTTTGTAGTTATATGAAAGTTGGGAGGTAGAATGTTATTTGACCACCACTTTTCAAAATTTATCACGTCATCATTTAAATTACCCTCAAATTTTAGAGTAACTCTTCTGAAAATCTAGTTTTTCTCAAAATGGTATAAAAAAATTAGTTTTCAGAATAGTTTATCACTCTTATTAGTTAGACTTAGTGCTTTAAAACTAGTTTTTTTCTTATGTTACAAAAAAACTAGTTTTTTGCAAGATTTTAGCCAAATTTTAAAATAAAATATCTCAAAATCTATAAATCGAAAAAAAAATTCGAGAACACTGTTTTTCTCGTATAGACGAGGCGAATAAAACTACATCCTTTGAGATATGATTTTAAAAAAATGTTGAATAACCATAAAATTCTTAAAAAACACTTGAATTCATTAGCTAACTTGTTACTAAATACAATGTTCAAAATACATATGGATTTAGTAGTTAATTAGCTAATGAATCCTAGTACAATTTTCAAAAATTTACATTGATTCAGTAGCTAACTAGTTACTGAACATGTGCCATGTTCAAAAATACCCATGGATTCAGTAGCTAACTAGCTACTGAATTCATATGAAATGTTCAAAATACACATTGATTCAATAGCTAACTAGTTACTGAATGCAATGTTCAAAATACATATGGATTCAGTAACTAATTAGCTATTGAATCCTAGTGTAATGTTAAAAAATACATATGGATTCAGTATCTAACTAGCTACAGAATCCATGTGTAATGTTTTCAAAATACACGTTTGCATTTTTTAACATTTCACTTGGATTCAGTTGCTAATTATCTACTGAATCCATGTGTATTTTGAACATTACACATGTATTCAGTAGCTACTGAATCCATGTATATTTTTGAAAATCACACTTGGATTCTATAGCTACTTAGCTACCGAATCCATATATATTTTGAAGATTGCATTCAGTAACTAGTTAGCTACTAAATCCATTTGTATTTTGATCATTGCACATGGATTCAGTAGCTTGTTATCTACTGAATCCATATGTATTTTAAACATTGCACATGGATTCAGTAGCTAGTTAGCTACTTAATACATGTGTATTTTTTTAACATTATGCTTTCATTCAGTAGCTAGTTAGCTACTGAATCCATATATATTTTGAACATTATATTTCGATTCAGTAGCTATTTAGCTACTGAATCAATGTGTATTTTGACATTGCACATTGATTCAGTAGCTAATTAGCTACTGAATTCATGTGTATTTTGAACATTACATATGGATTCAGTAGCTAGTTAACTACTGAATCTATGTATATTTTGAACACTGCACATGAATTCAGTAGTTAGTTAGCTACTGAATCCATGTATATTTTTTAACATTATACTTGAATTCAGCAGCTAGTTAGGTACTAAATTCATGTGTATTTTTTAATATTACACTTGAATTTATTAGCTACTTAGTTACTGAATCCATATATTTTGAATATTGCATTCAGTAACTAGTTAGCTACTGAATCTATGTGTATTTTGAACATTTCATATGAATTCAGAGCTAGTTAGCTACTGAATTCATGTGTATTTTGAATATTACACTTGTATTCAATAGCTACTTAGTTATTGAATCCATATGTATTTGATTAATTCAATTGCATTGTTCAAAATACTCTTGGATTCAGTAGCTACTTAGCAAATGAATCCAAATGTATTTTGAGAATTTCATTGTTATTCAACATTTTTTTTCAATACCCTATATTAAGGAATGTAGTTTGATTCGCCTCGTCGACACGAGAAAAAACAGTGTTCTCGGATATTTTTTTTTCGACTTATAGATTTGGGATATTACTTATGAAATTTTAGGGAAATTTAAATGATAACGTGGCAATACCTCCCACCTTTCACAAAAATTACAAAAGTGCCAACGTTTTTTTATAAAAGTACATCTACTAATATAAATAATTAATTTATTTTAATCCAATGGTTGTGATTGGTTCTCATGATTCTCATTCTAAATAGATTCTTATTTCAACACCTTCTGATATATATATATATATATATATATATATATATACATATATATATATACATATATATATATATATATACATATACATATATATATATATATATATATACATATATATATATATATATATATATATATATATATATACATATGTATATATATATATATATGTATATGTATATGTATATATATATATATATGTATTTATATATATGTATATGTATATGTATATATATATGTATTTATATATATATATATGTATATGTATATATATATGTATTTATATATATATGTATATATATATATATATATGTATATGTATATGTATATATATATATATATGTATATATATATGTATGTATATGTATATGTATATATATATGTATGTATATGTATATGTATATATATATATATGTATATATATATATATGTATGTATATATATGTATGGATTTTGATAGGATACCCCCTTCAAGAGTATCTTAACAAGTGGCCCCATATTTTATGACCAAAATACCCCTTCTTTATTTTTAGTTCATGTACAAGATGAAGGGACATTTTAGTCAACAAAAAATGGGTTAGTTGTTAAGGCATTCTTATATATATATATATATCAAGGTTCTAAAAAGCGCTAGGCGGATGCTAGGCGGCGGAGTCGGGCCTAGGGCCTAGTCGGGGACTAGTCGGGTACTAATCAGAATTAGTCGGGATTAGTCGGGACCTAGGCGGAGCTTAGAACTAGGCGTTGGAGAGGGGCCTAGCGCCTAGGCGGGGCCTAGGCGCCCTTAGGCGGGATCTTTTAGAACATAGATATATATATATATATATATATATATATATATATATATATGGTTTTGATAGGATACCCCCTTCAAGAGTATCTTAACAAGTGGCCCCATATTTCATTACCAAAATATCCCTTCTTTATTTTTAGTTCATGTACAAGATGAAGGGGCATTTTAGTCAACAAAAAATGGATTAATTGTTAAGGTACTCCTATATATATGTATATATATATATATATATATATATATATATATATATATATATATATGTTCGGATAGTTTCTTGTAATTTAAAGTAGGATAATTTAAATTAAAAAATTAATTTAGGACAATTTAAAGCAAAAATCTTGCAAAAAACGCGTATTTACAAACTTAAGAAAAAACGTGTTTTTGACCCGCGGTTCATTTAACAGACGCTAACACACGCTTTTCTGGTCTTGTTCAATTTCCTTTCGTCATTTGCGCTCTCAATTTAATTTTTCGTACTTGTTCTTCAAGGATTCCGAACAGTTTTCGTAGTTTTTCATCAATTTCCACCGATTTTGAACATTTTCGTCATTTGCGATCATCAATTTCCACCGATTTACATCTTCTCCGAGCTTTTTTCAGTCGTATTTTTTCTTATTCTCCGACATTATGTCTGGCCAAACCAAAGAAAACAGGAGCAAGCATCGGAATGAAGGTATGATACTTGATTTTACTTATTTTTCGACATGTTTTCAGTCGTAGTTTTCTTCGATATCCACATATTGTTATTTATTAATGAACTGGTACATTATATTCGTGATGCTGGCACTTTGAAACCCTACCACTGTCACTTTTGATTTCACCTATTGTTATGGATTAATAAACTGGCACATTATATTCGTGATTCTGGCATTTTGAAACCCTAACACTGGCACTTTAGAAACACTAATACTCGCATTTTGAAAACTCTAACATTGTCACTTTCAAACAATGATGCTGGCACTTTCAAACACTAAAGCTGGCACTTTGTAAAACTGATGCTGGCATTTGTAACATTGATGCTGGCACTTTGTAACATTGATGCTGGCTTTTTGTAACACTGTTACTGGCACTTTACAATACTGATGCTGGCACTTTTGAAACACTGATACTGTCACTTTGAAAATTCTAGCACTGGCACGTTCAAACAATGATGATGGCACTTTTAAACACTAAAGCTGGCACTTTGTAACAATGAAGTAATATCAATATGGCTTGCTGCAAATAAAAATAAAAAATTAGATTGGCAATAACATTGAAAAAACAGGTGCTGGCATATTATATTGGAAATACTGGCACTCAAAACAACACTCACTGGCAATTCAAACAACAAAGTAACACTGACATTCCAAACAACACTCACTGGCACATATAATATCAAACACTGGCATATTATAAAATTAATACTGGCACTTTAAATAACTCTCACTGGCACTTCAATGACACTGAAGTTGTTGATACACTGAAGTTGCTGAAGCTACAAATAAGTAACACTGGCACTATAATAACACTCACTGGTACTTCAAATAAGTAATACTGGCAGTCCAAGCAACACTCACTGGAACATATCATAAAAAACACTAGCACATTCAAAAATTAATACTGCACTACAAACAACCCTCACTGGCACTTCAAATAAGATAATACTAGCACTCTAAAACACACTCACTGGCACTTCAAACAACAAAGTAACAATGACAATCCAAGCAACACTCACTGGAACATATCATAAAAACACTGACACATTCAAAAATTAATCCTGGCATTACAAACAACACTCACTGGCACTTCAAACAACAAAGTAAAACTAACAGCCCAAGCAACACTCACTGGCACATATTATAAAAAACACTGGCACTTCAAATAAGTAACACTAGCACATATAAAAATAAACACTGGCACACTCACTGGAACATATTATAAATAACATTGGGATTGGAAAGACAAACAAAACAAATGTACTGGCATTATATAAAAAAACACTGACATTATGAAATTGGCTTACCTGTATCGTGATTATCATCAACTATGTGAGAAATTTGATCGATTACAGTAGCATTATCTGCAAAATCGCCAATTTCATCTTCAAATCGCGTAAGCTCATCAAAACCTAATCAAAAATTGCCAGTTTTGAATGAAAAAAATAGGAATGATTGTAAATATATTGATTGATAGTCTATAATTGACAGTGAATCATATATTACCTCAATCGGCTGAAACAAATTGATTTTCGATTGAATTCTGCTTTTGCTCGATGAATTTCTATGTTGTGGCATCGTAATTGTGTGTTTTACTGTGTGTGTTCGTTTGAATTTGAGTTGATAAATGGCGGATCAATTTTGTTAGTGAACCGGCCTCCGATTCAATACGCATATACTCCCTTCGTCCCGGTCGAAAAGTCACAAATTTTCTTTTTGGGTGTCCCATTTAATATTTAAAATGGCACTTTCCCAAAAAGGAAAGTTTTTATTACTATTCCACCCACTCATTCTCTCTCCTACTTTACTTTTACACTCACAACATTCTCTCTCCTAACTATTCCTCCCACTCATTCTCTCTCCTATTTAATTTTTCATACTCATAACATTTACTCCCTCCGTCCCACGTTAGTTGAGACTAACTTTTTGGGCACACCAATTAAGGAAAATGAATAAGATAATGAAAATGTGTGGTAGAAAATGAAGAGAGAGAATGAGTGGAGTTAATAGTAGGCTTAATAAATTGTATGGTGGAAAATGAAGAGAGAATGAGTGGGTGGGGTAGGTGAATATAAAATATTAAAATTTTTGTTATTTTAGCCTCAACTAACGCACGCCTAAAGTGAAAGCAAGCCTCAACTAACGTGATTTATGAAAGACACTTTTTCTTTTTCCTACATCACTTTCCTTAATTTGCGTGCGAGGCACAAACTTTGTCTTTTTGAGCCGGTACTGAGGGAGTATTGATTTAAAAAGGATTCAAAAACTAGTTTTTTATAATAGCTAATTCCAATTTAAAATAGCAGGAGACGGTAAACATTTTGTTTTTGTGAATAGCAGAGAATTAGAGGATAATTATCCTTCGTTTTCCTTCCAAATACAGTTTTTTTCTCGACTGTCCAGTACAAACCCAAGAACACCACGAAACCTTCTCTCATTTTCAAAAGAATCTCTCCGGACTATTGTTCTGATCATCGGCGCCATGAAAGACCACCGCCGTAAACGTAGTGGGTTTTTTTCATACTGCGCCTTCTTCTTCTGGTTCGCCCTCGCTCTCGTCTTCTTCTCCGGCTTTGCTTTCTCCACTTTTCGCCTATATTTTCAAGGTATTATATTTCCCATTCTCTTTAATATTTTTGCATTAATCTCTTCCCGAATAATAGTACCATTTCCCTTCTTTTTTTAAAAGGTTAATTTTCTGTAATTCTCTGATTAGTGAAATTGGTTAGTGTTAATTCTTGTTATTATATGATTAATTAGCATTTTAAGGTTAATTTGTGGTTTTTAAAATTTTTGAACAGAAGGGTTTCATCCAAAATTGGTGTCTTCATTGAAAACATCTGCTGCAATAGAGGCAATTTCCGGCGATTCGCCGTCGGTTCCGTTAATTTCAGTTCGCGAAACGGTGGTTTTCCCTGACCAGGCGCTTGTTTTCCTAGAATACCCTCCTTCAACTCGGTTATTTACGAAACGTGACATTAACTGCTTGTATTTTGCTCCTAACTCATCTCAACCGCAGCTGAAATCACCGCCGTTGGCCACCGAGGATGATGAGTATCGTGGCCGTCAGATGGTACGGTGTCCCCTCCCGCCACGGCTGTGGATCGTGTCAGTTGGTTTGAGGTCCCACAGCGCCCTCGAACCAGGGCCTACACACGATTGGAATTGGTTAGCTTATGAGGCTGTGATAGACCGCGACAACACCACGGTTGTGTTTATGAAAGGCTTGAATTTACGGCCACGGAGAGCCGCCAATGCCTCGAGATTTGAGTGTGTTTACGGCTGGGATTTCGATCATGGCAAGTTCTTGTTGCGGTCCGAGGTTGTATCCATTGCTCAAGAGATTGTACGTTGTAAAACCCCCTTGAGCTTATTGAATGGTCAACAGATGGTCAATGGTAACTCGATTAAAGTCTCGGTTAGAGCGATCGGACGAGATGCCTTGCACTCAATAGCCCGGTTAGAACATCGGGTTTTACCCGAGGCACCTTCAAAGCAACATCAAATGTGTGTATGTACTATGTTGCGTAATCAAGCGCAGGTTTTGCGCGAATGGGTGTTGTACCATTCTAAAATCGGGGTACAACGTTGGTTTATCTACGACAACAATAGTGATGATCACATAGAAGATGTGATCGTTTTGTTGGTCAAAGGGGAAGTCAACATTACCCGACATATATGGCCATGGATCAAGAGCCAAGAGGCAGGGTTCGCCCATTGTGCATTACGAGCTAGGGACTCATGTGAATGGGTCGTGTTCATTGATGTTGATGAATTCTTGCACTTGCCATCGGGATTGTCACTCGACAATGTCTTGAACAATCAGTTGAGGCCTAGTGAGGTTGCTGAACTACGAACCTCTTGTCATAGTTTTGGTCCATCAGGACTCAAGCGGGTCCCGATGGACGGCGTGACGATCGGGTACACGTGTCGCTTGAGTGCACCCGAGCGTCACAAGAGTATGGTTAAACCCGAAGCATTGGACCCCACGTTGATAAATATGGTGCACCATTTCCAGTTGAGGGATGGGTTCAAGTACATGAATATGGATAGAAATGTTATGGTCATAAATCATTACAAGTACCAAGTTTGGGAAGTGTTCAAGGAGAAGTTTCATAGAAGAGTGGCTACTTATGTGTCAGATTGGCAACTGGAACGGAATGTTGGGTCGAGAGACCGAGCCCCGGGATTGGGAACCCGAGCTGTTGAACCACCAGACTGGTCGAGCCGGTTTTGTGAGGTTAGGGATACAGGTTTGAGGGATCGGGTTGTTGAAATGTTTGCCGACCCGGAAACGGGAATTCTACCTTGGCAAAGGTCAGATGAATGAGTTGATGATTGTTTTGTAGATAGATATGAAATTCTATAGAAAAGAATTAAAGTATAGATGAAATTCAATCATGTAAGTAATTGATGTATATAATCATTTTGCTCATTTTTATTATTGAACATACCAAAAGTGTCGAGTTGGGCCAAACGAGTAAAGCCCAATCACAGATAACATTGGCACTCACATTCTCAATGAGACTGATCCAATCAGAACAAGGCCCACGGCCCATCTCATACATCAGTCGACTAAGCCCATGGTCCGACTTACAGGTCCCGACCTAACTTAGTTCGACCTCATGATCCATGCTACAATTCCCGGGTACGAACCATGCTCTACTCGGGACTCATGTCGACCATTCCACGAGTGGCGACCTCGACCTAACTCAGCAAAGTGACGACCCGACACTTGCACGGCTTATTTGGTTAATCAATGCTCACAACTACATCCCTACAAATCGTGGACCGTTATAGACACGTGCCCACGACCAAGTAATCGCCGCTATAATCTCGGAGGACATGTTGCCTCCCCAAAAATACATCACTCATGCCTATAAATACTTCATCACTACCAAACGGTGAAAGGTAAGCTGCCATTTGTATTCTCGAGTTCATTATTCAATACATTTTGAGCTATATACAACCGTGATCTTACTCACGCCCGAGCGTCTTCGCCGGAGACACATCCGGCTAGTCGTGGGTTCTGCTTTGTCAAGAAGCCAGGTGATCAGTCCGGCCACGTGGAGGAAGATTGATAAGCACATTTCCTGCAGCATCGGTTTGGTTCCATTGCCGAACGTGCTTTTAACTTGACCTCGAAACTTTTCATAACCTACAACGATGGTGACTTCAGAAGGACACGTATCCGAGGCTTCACTAGGGCATGACGAAGTTAACAACAACAACAATACAAACGTTGGAAATGCAGATTTGCCTCCTCCTCCCCCTCCTCAACGACATCATGTTAGGGCGACACGCTCTAACAGCGCGTGGGCCGATGGCAGAAGGGATTGCCCAGTCTGCAAGGAGAGAAAAGCGTCCTATGGAAGGACAGGGAGCTCCACCTCACCCAAAACGTACAACTGGGCAGGCTAATGTGGGAAGCAGGGCAGGTCCCTCCACTAATCCCATGAGCAAGAAAGAAATGATGCCGAGCGAGCCTGCATTCTGGCTGACTTAATAGCCATGGAGGAGGCAGAACAGGCCGACATACGCTCTGAGAGAGTGGCACCCGCTCAGGTTTCTAATGGGCAACAGGCCAGGAGTGCTAGGCCAAACGAAGGTGTAGGACAGAACGGCGAGGACAGAATGGTACGTCGAGCTCCTACTATAGTTCATGTGCCGAGTAATGATTTAAGAGCTAGCCTCAACAGAAACAGAGAGCAGGAGGCTCAATCTGATTTGAGGACTCAGTTAACAGCCAATAGAAACAGACATGTTTCCCCGGCAGAACACGAGATCAGTGGTCTCAAAGAGACGAAATGGGCATAGGTCGCTCTGTGAGAGGGGAAAGGCGCAGGTCGCCACATGGAGATCACGGCGCAGTCGCCGTCTCGCCGAGAGGCGCAGTCGCCTCAAAGAAGTAATGACATAGGTCTCCAATAAGATCGAAAGGACCAATTCTCGCAGGGACGGAAGGAGTAGGCAGTGACTCCCCCGAAGTGAAGGCCAGAGGTCCAATGCTGCTCCCCTCCGGGAGATGAGAGAACCGATGCCAGAGAATGGTTGTGGATGAAAAAGAAATTTGAGCAATGGGAGGAGGAGAAGCAGAAGGATGCTGGAAAGGTCGAACGAATTGATTTTGCTCTTCGACCCTTATCCAAAGAAATCGAGATAGTCGACCTCCTCCTACTTTTAGGTTGCCTCTTACGGAGAAGTACTGCGGGTCGACAAATGCCGGGAGCCACATAGCACATCTGGAAGCCACTATGTGTTTTGTAGCCAATGAGGATGACAACATGTGCAAAGCTCTCCTAAGCACACTTATTGGGGCAGCCTTAACTTGGTTCAATGGTTTGAGCTCTTTGGTAGTATCACCACTTGGGCATGCTTGAGCAAAATTCTTAGACCGCTTCTCATTGCGGGAGCTCGAAAGATAACCGTCAGCGATCTGAATAACTTGGTGCGGGGTAAGAATGAAAGCTCGATGAGCTATTTCACCAAGTTCAAAGAGATGGTTGATAAGATAGAGGAAGACCTCACGAGACGGGGAGGTAATCAATTGCTTCAGAAGTGGTATTTCCTCGAGAAGACATGGACTACGAACTCACGGTCCGAACGGTCACAACTCGACAGGAGTTGTTTGAAAAGGTGTATAATGTCGCCCTGGTCGAGGAAAGAAAAGAAAAGAAGAAGGAAAGAGCCCCGAGGTTGAAGTCCTTGATGATAAAAAGGACTCCAACAAGAATGGGGGAACAATAAAAATGGAAAGAACGAGAACTAGGGCGACAGAGAAGGTGCCGAAGCTTTCACTCCTCACGGTAAGTCGAGCGAGATTTTGAATCTTTGTCGAGCTGGCTCCTCCGGTCCCAATGAATCCGAGGCAACAAGTTTAGGCGGGACAACGGAAATGCTGCGACTACCACAAAGACACCGGTCATCTCACGAGAGGATTGCTTGGGATTAAAGCGTATCATCCAGAGAATGGTCGACCGGGGAGACTCGAAGCTTATGTGAAGAGACCTCAAACTGGGGAGGTGAGCGGCCGACGGGTGGGCAACAAGGACCTAGGCGGCCTAGGCGGAACACAGGGGTCATCACTGAACAAGCAAAGCAACACGGCCATCAAGCACAAGATATTCCGGCTTAATAAGGCCCCACATGTGCCTCGAAGGAGAGAAATAAGAGATGAGGCAATCGGCTTCTACCCCCACGAATTGGCAACAAATATGGCGGCTAGGGAGCAAGTTCTCGTCATCCCAGGTCTCATTGATGGATGTACGACGAGCGGACTCTTAGTCGACACGGGGGCTGCAAGGATATTTTGTTTTACAAAACTTTCAAGGAGATGGGTCTTAACGATGAGCGGTTGGAGAGATATGATGGCGAGGTTGGAAGGCTTCACCAACCATCGAGTTGATGCTAAAGGCCGAGATAGCACTCGACGTTGACCTAGGCCAGCACCCCTCGGGGTTGTTTCGAAGGTACAATTTATCGTAATTGATGTAAATAGTGACTATGCCGCCATCCTTGGAATTCCTGGACGGAGTCGCTCTTGGAATGGTAGCATCAATTCCTCACGTGAGTAAAGTTCCCCACACCTGCGGAGTAGGTTGCGTACGAGGCACAACTCGTGCTTATACGGATCATGTTCTAAGAGAAAGAAAGAAAAGGGAGCTAGGGATTGAGGCTGGCGATGGTTACTTGAAGGCTGTCTCGATCGATCACCAAAACTACCCGACTGTCAACAATCACCGACGTGGTAGAGTCGACCTATCGCTCAAATGACGAGGTCATACTTGAGTCGACACGTCACTCTAACACCGCTGAGGTCGATTCAGATGTAGTTATGGTCGATCAAGTCGTCATAGGGGACCTATGCCTCCAGATAGACAATAACTCGGGGGCCACTACCAACAAGGTTGCAGACAAGCTTGATGATATGATAGCTGAGGAGGCTCCACACTTGGGAGCTGAGGAAAGACAAAAGGTCAGGGAGATCATAGTGGAGACTCTACAATTCAGAGATGGACCAGAGCTAGAAGCTGTGGATGAGCTAGAGTCAGTAATCACCAACCTTTCTTACCCCGATCAAAAAATTCAGATTGGGAAGCAGCTATCAGTTGAGGAGCGAGCAGAAATCATCGAACTACTCAAAGAAAGTAATGATGTCTTTGCATGGAGGGTAGAAGACATGAGGGGAATCAAGGAGGAGGTCGCTGTTCACAGACTGGAAGTCAACCCGACCATAAAGCCAAGACCCCAAAAGTTGAGAAGTTTTGCTCGCGACAAGGAAGAGGCTATCAAAGCAGAGGTACAAAAACTTTTGAGTGCAGGAATAATCAAAGAGGCCACTCATACAACGTGGTTGGCCAACGTGGTCATGGTGAAGAAATCGAATGGCAAGTGGCGGATGTGTGTCGACTTCACTACTCTCAATCTAGCTTGCCCAAAGGATAGCTATCCTCTTCCTAGAATTGACAAGCTTGTTGATTCCATTCTTGGTCACTCTACACTGGTTTCCTGGATGCTTACTCGGGATATCACCGGATAAAGATGCACGAGGATGACATAGTGAAAATGGCATTTCAGGGCATTTGGAGGCATCTCTTGCTACAATATGATGCCTTTTGGATTGAAGAATGCGGAGCGACCTATCAGAGGATGGTGAACAAAGTCTTTGCCTCACAGATTGGTCGAAATATGGAGGCCTACGTTGACGACATGGTCATTAAAACTAAGGCCGGGAGTCACGTGGTCGACCTAAAGGAGACATTCGCCAATTTACGAGCAAACGACATGAAGCTCAACCCCAGTAAATGTGTGTTTGGAGTGGCAGCTGGCAAGTTCTTGGGATTCATGGTATCTCAAAGGGGCATAGAAGCTAATCCAGAGAAGATAAAGGCTTTAGTCGACATGAAGGCTCCCACCACTATCAAAGAGATGCAGCGACTTAATGGAAGGGTAGCAGCTCTTGGTCGCTTCATATCAAAGTCAGCAGAAAGGTCTCTCCCCTTCTTCAAAGCATTGAGGGGGACGAAAAGTTTTGAATGGACGACCGAATGTCATTCGTCGTTCCAACAGCTAAAGGATTACCTCGCTACTCCACCCCTGCTAAGTAGCCCGACCACTGGAGAAACTTTGTTTGTATACCTATCTGCGGGAGACAAGTCAGTTGCAGCAGTGCTGATCAGAGAGGAGGAGGGGCTCCAGAAGCCTGTGTACTATATCAGCAAAGCTTTATCAGATGTGGAAAGTAGGTATTACAATGCTGAGAAGGTCGCCTATTGTAACGATGTGCCATTAAAACGGAGTCGCCACGCCATTTTTGTTTTAAGGGCCAAAACTTTGAAAAATGCCCGGAATCAAGAGATTCGAGTTCGGAGGTCACGTTACGCGCCGGGAAGGACGTTAGTGTGCACCCGGAACGCCTCGTAAAAACGAGTCTTCCGAACATTCAAAATCCTTTGTTGTGTGTGTGTGTGTGTGTGTGTGTGTGTTTTGACCAAAATAATTTGAAACTGGGAAAAGTGAAAATTGGGATCTCTTTTTAAGACTTTAAACTGATCCCATGATTTTTTGGAAAATTTTTGGGTTGAGTCTTGGCACTCAAAAGATTTTTGGATTTGAAAAGCAATTCTGCCAGAATGAAAGAAGGCAGTTGACCCTTGACTTTGAAATGGACTTAAAGGCTTCAAAACCTCAGAATCTGGGGAAAGTCCGAGAATGAAAGTTGCTTAAAACACCCTAAATAGGGTTTCTGCAAAGAAACTTTCCATTTTGGAAGTAATTTGAGGGGTCAAAACCTTCTGGAAATCTCAGATGTGAAATCTGGATTTCCAGAAGCTGATGAACTGGCCTCTAAAAGAAAAATTGAAAAGAGGAGTTTCACTAACCCAAAAAATAAAATAAAAATATGTTTGGAAAGATCTAGATGTTGGATACAAAAAGTGTTTTGTAGTCAACGTCCAATTCCAAGTTTTACTGGGTCCAAAAAATAGGAAAATGGACTGAGGTCTCAGAACAATGCTACTGGACAGCAAGATGTTCTTGAGGGAAAATGTGATTTTTGGGGGATTTGCATCTATGTTCACCCCATTTTCATCCCTAGACTTGATACCACTACTTTTTGTTAAGTGGTTATCATATTCAAGTCATCCTTGGGGAATTTATGGGGTTGAAACATGTCCTTTGCAAAGGGAAAGGGGATGTTTTGTAGAAATGAAATTTAAGAGAAAAATCAACTAGAGATCTAAAATGTGGACCATTTGAGATGGTCATTCATGAAGATGAACTTCAAGATGACCATCTTGGGTCAAAACTTAAGTTAAAATAGACATCAAAAAGACCCAAGTAAGAAGAACAAGATGAACAAGAAGTTAAAAGAGAATTTTAGGGTTTTGAGAAGGAGGGCTTTACCAATGGTGACACCCTATCTTCCTAGGCTTGGAATTTGACTTGAGGAGTATCAAGATTTGGTGTTTTGACTTGAGGAGTATCAAGATTTGGTGTTTGGATTTGTGTTTGGGTGGATTCAAGGCTTGAATGTGTTTAGGGTTTGATGATAGAGTTGATCAAAGAGAAAACAAGTGGATAACACTTAAGTCCTCCATGTTTTCTCCCTAATCTTCCTCTTGAGTAGTGTTTCAAGCTTGAGCTTGGTGTGTTTAAGAGTGATTTGAGAATGTTTGGAGTGGATTGGGAAATATTCAAGAGAAAATGGTGGCAATCAAAGGATTCCCACTGTTTTCTCTCTATATTTCGCCAGAACTTCGTTGCTGTGTCAAAATGTGTTGTTTAAACTGAGAGAGGAGGGTTCAATTTATAGGACACTGTGAGTGACAAAGACATCCGCGCGGACAAGGTCAGTAGGCGTGCACTGTTCATTAATTACAGCTCCAGCCTTGGACAGGAAGAATAAAAATTCAAAAAAACCAAATTAACAGCCAGTTTTTGTGTTTCCAGCATTTCTATTTATGGTTTGATTCTTTTGTTTTGCTTTTTAAGATGCTTTCTTTGGTTTATCTTTATTTGGCAATGCCCATTCTACCCTCACTTTGTTAGGAAAGTTAGAAATGTTAGGAATGTTAGTAATTGTTATGACTTTCGTTAATTTTCTAACGAAAATTCTAACAAGCTCAAATTGGAGTACTTACAGTAGCCTCGCGACGGCGCTCGAAGGAAGCGGGGTCGTCGATAAGAGTAAGGCTCCATATTTGGCAGGATGATCAAGTGATCGAGTGGCTGAACCTATTTAATAGGCTACCTACGTATCCTTAAAAGGAATCAAGCCAGTCGTAGTTCGGGTCTTTCGACTATCTTTAGTCGTCGACCCTACTGCTTTAGGAAGGTCGCCCTAAGATTTGACTATTTTTGGGAAGTCACTCTATGATCTGACTGTTTTTGGGAAGTCACCCTATGGTTTGACTATTTTGGGAAGTACATTGAAGTCCTATGGTTTCCGACTATTTTTGGGAAGTCGCCCTATGTCGACTATTTTTGGGAAAGTCGCCCTAAGGTTTATTTGTTTGGGAAGTAAGTCACCCTATGATCGACTATTTTTGGGAAGTCGCCTGTGATTTGACTATTTTTGTTTGGGAAGTCACCTATGGTTTGACTATTTTGGGCCCTAAGGTTTTGAGGGGAAGTAAGGTTTTTTAAGATCTGACTATTTTTGGGATGTTTTGGGGAAAGTCGCCGATTTGACTATGTTTTGGAAGTCACCTATGATTTGACTATTTTGGGGAAGTCACCTAAGGTTTTATTTGTTTTGGGGAAAGTCACCCTATGACTTGACTATTTTGGGAAAGTCACCCCTATGGTTTTGGTTTATCGAATTAGGGGATGATTGCGATTTATCGCTTTCCTAGTGTTGTGGCCAAGTGGTGATAGCGCTTTAGGTGCCTCAAACCTTAATGATGGCGTCTTAGGTGCCTCGAACCTTCATGATGGCGTCTTAGGTGCCTCGAACCTTGATTTGAAATGATTTCCCTTTGATGGTGTGGGATGGATGGTCCTTTGGTGGATTTTAGTTCAGGAATATGAACCTAAATGGGGACTTAGTTCAGGAGTATGATCCTAAGTTGAGGTTTTGTTCAGGAGTATGAACCTAAATGGGGACCTAGTTAGAGTATATGATTCTAAGTTGAGGTTTGGTTCAGGAGTATGGACCTAAATGGGAACTTAGTTCAGGAGTATGATCCTAAGTTGAGGTTTGGTTCAGGAGTATGGACCTAAATGGGAACCTAGTTCAGGAGTATGATCTTAAGTTGAGGTTTGGTTCAGGAGTATGGACCTAAATGGGAACTTAGTTCAGGAGTATGATCCTAAGTTGAGGTTTTGTACTGAGGGATACTATTTGAAGGTGTTCTCGTGGAAGATTCGGGCTTACGAGAACTATCGGGAAAAAGGGTGACCGTATTGGTCAAGCGGCTGGACCTATGGTAGGCTACCTACGTATCCTTAAGAGGAATCAAGCCAGTCGTAGTTCGAAAATTTCAGGGGACGGTCTTTGATGGTTTGACGGTATTTGGGAGTCACCCGAGGTTTGATGATAATGTTCCTTTTTAAAAAAGTAGTTGACTAAGATATGCTTACATACCTGTGCTGTGCTTACCTGTAGCTGTCGGAAGGACTGAGGCTACGGCCGATGAAGAGTTGTTAGGTTGCCGTTCGTGGACGCTTCTCGTCGACGATTGGGTCTGTCTTTGGAGGCATTTTGACCTGAAGGAGGAGTTTGGTTGAGTCTGCATCTTGCTGGTGATCGTCAACCTTGTAGAGGTTGTTGAGCTTGTCTTCTCATTGGGACTTCTTGCTTTTGAGAACTTGGTGTCTCTGACCGCATTGTATTTGAGAACTTGGCATCTTTGTCCGTACTGTATTTGTGAACTGGGCGTCTCGTCGAACCGTATGTGAGGACTTGGCGTCCCCGATCTTCTTTCCTTGGGAGAACTTGGCGTCTCCGACCAAACCGTATTTGAGAACTAGGCGTCCCCGACTCGATTTGTATTTTGAGAACTTGGGCGTCTACGACCGACTTGCCTTTGAGAACTTGGCGCCCGACCGAACCGCATTTGAGAACTTGGCGTCCCCGACCGATTTGTATTTTGAGAACTTGGCGTCCCTGACCGATTTGTATTTTGAGAACTTGGCGTCTCTGACCGATTTGTATTTTGAGACCTTGGCATCCCTGACCGATTTGTATTTTGAGAACTTGGCGTCTCTGACCGAATTGTTTTTGAGAACTTGGTGTCCCTGACCAATTCCGTATTGGAGAACTTGGCGTTCTCGACCGATTCGTATTGGAGAACTTGGCGTCTCTCGACCGATTTGTAGACACCTTGGAGGCCGTCTTCATCCATTGGAGGTCGTCTTCATCCATTTGTGGACATTGGAGGTCGTCTTTTATCCATTTGTGGACATTCGGAGGTCGACTTTGGTGAAGATCATCCTTGCCGAATTCCTACATTCGTTATTGAAGAGGAAGATGCATATGCGGCATTCATGATGACGGATGCATGCATAGAACCAAAAATGATTATGAGATGATGCATTTACTTGCTTTCGAAGATGCACCTAGCTTATGTTTTTGGCAGGGAAATTACGATTTATGATTTTCAATCACCTAGGATTTTTCCTATTGATTCAAGTTTTCAGGCATGCTACATGAGCCCTCGGGAGATTTTTGTGGGGATGCATGGTGATGTATGTGTCGGAGACCTGTTTGGGACAGATTTTGAGCAAGTGGGGGATGAGAACCCTTGATCGCGATTTAAACAGCGGTTGTTGATGAGGTTTTGTTAATAGTATCACAATGGACCTTAATTTTGATGAGATTGGATTCAGCATTCCGGGTCTTGCTGGAATTTTCCCTCTCACTCTTGGTCATTTGAAGCTGATGCTGACAGTCTCTAGGGCACGTCGATATGGTTGAAGCTTCTTTCATTCGGGTGAGCTGTGACTTTGGCCGAAACCTTGTGTGGAGAATGATTTGATGGAATTGCTAATGCCGGGAGAAACCCTGATCTTGAATTCCGATGCTACGGGAAGCTGCCGTGTACCAAGTTCTGAAGATGAAATTCTTTCTTGCGACTTGATAAAATTTGGGTCCAAAAGACCACCTTGACAAAGCCCCGGATCCTGAGTAGGCAAAGTCCAAATTTTGAAGAAGCGACTTGGCGAGTCTATCTCGTAGTGAAGAACCCAACGTGGACCCAAAGATGACTATAGAAGCCCCAGCTTGAAGAGCCGATACAGGAGAACCTGGGAGAACCGCTTAGCAAGCCCCAGCGTGAAGAAATTCAGAGCAGTCTTACAGAGGAGGTACCCATCTTTTCAGGCCTTAGTCAACCAGTTATTTGGACAAGACTCAGAAATGTTTACGTGCAGGGGCACATCTTTTGAAAGGTGGGAATGTCTCCCGAATTTGTGTATGACACTCTTGTTTTAGGTTTGACTCTTTTGAGAGAGTATAAGCATCACAAGGTGTGGAAAAGTGTATGGAAGCCCCTGCAGATAGAAAGACAGTGTTTGGCTCTACTTTCCTATGATGTAGAAAGAGAAGACTTTTCGAGACACTTGAAAACTTGTCTTATTCATGATGATCACAAGGCTGCTTAAAACTCTTTGTGAATGTTTGGGTTATTCAACTCCTAAATCTGATATGAACAAATATTTTGATTAATCACAAGGAGAAAACCAACTGATATCGAGAATCAAGCTCGGAAGGGCGGAAAGTGTATAGGGACGATCCTTGATGAGATCGGACCTGTGTTTTTTTTTTTTTTTGAGATTTGTTTGTGATTTCGACCGGACCATTTCTGGTTGCCTACGTTCCCTCCATTATGAAGAGCCTCAGTCGCCGTAGTTCGGGCCTATCCCGAATGAAAAGAGAATGGATGTTGAAATTCGAGGGTCTGAGGACCTTTGGGGATTTTGAGGATTTGGAGGATTGAATAACATATCCCCTTAGAGTGTCCATGAAAGACACGGATGCAAAGCCCCAGTGGGACATCCACGGCAAGTGTTTGTGAGGAGAAATGAAATATGCTCACATGAAGGGAAGGGTTGAATTTGCACAATCTTTGATTGGTAATTTTGAACCAAAATGGATTAGATTCCAATTTAAGCAAGCAATGAAGCATTAATTTGATCCTGACATCGAGGATATTAGGAATGAAACCGCTATCCTAAGTAGGGACCGTAGTTGGGGTTTCCGGCTTCGATCGGCTATCGGGTGATTTGGGAGATTATGACCTCTTGAGATGAGAGGTCGGCTAGGCCTTTTACCGACCGAACCTCTAAAGATGAGAGGTTGGCTCGCGGGGATGTGTTTGGGAAATCTATGGCGAGGAAGATTGATTGCCTCCAAGAATGAGAGGTCGATTTTGACATGGCCAAGGGCAAGGGTAATGGTGATGGGAGTATCCTCTAAAATTGAGAGGATGGCTTGGGATTGGTTTAAGGTAATGATAAGAGGAAGTCCGAGCATCGACAACTTTTTGCGATCTTGCGAGAATTCAGCTCCTTTTTGATCATTGGAGAGCTTCTTGAGATGTCTGGGACTTTTGAGTTCTTCTTCTTTTTTTTTTTTTGAAGGCTTCCGAGGAGCTTGGAATTATATCCGAGATCGTGAGGATTTCAAAATCCTTCTTTTTTTTTTGTTTCTTTTTTTGTTTTTTTTTTTTTGTTTTTTTTTTGTTTTTTTTTTTTTTTTTTTTTTGACTTGGAAAGCTTCCCGAGGAGTTGAGGATTATCTTTGTCCTTCCTTCATGGCTTGAGATAATTTGCGCATCGCCGATTCTCGAAGCTAACTTCTCGGGCTCGCTTGGACTTTCTCTCGCATGGAGCAAAAATGATGGCTAAACCGGGTTTCAAAACACGCCGATCTTGAAATGAGAGGGTAGTGTTTAGTAAGGGTGAGGTAATGGCTTTCCTATGGGTGAAAGGTTTCAACCGCAATCCCTACTGGATGACCTAAACGAGATTAAGTCTTCATTGCTTGCTTAAGCTTTATATGAGAAAAGATCCATGCAAATTCATCGAGCAAACGAGATGATGATGATGAAAGGGATGTGAGCATATGAGATGCAAGATGGGAGTTGGTAAGCCCCCATTCGAGAAGGATATCAATTGGTTTTCTTACTCCGATTAGTTTAAATATTAATCATTTTCGAAGAATTAGTGGTCGAGCAAAGACAAGTGATCATTTTGGATAAAACCATTTCAATTAAGCGTAACGTGGGTGCGCAAGTGATGTCTCGAGTCTAGCAAGAAGAGAAAAAAGACTTATATTAAAAGTTAGGCATTTAACCACTATGTCCAAAATGGACTACAACGACAAATGTCCAGGAAGGACTTAGGTGAAAGAAAAGTACTAGAACCTACGAAGGTTGACTCAAAAGACTATTTTAAAGATAGGTAGCCCCCAATCTAGCCGCTCTTGCCGTTGAACCATGCATCTATTCTTCGACGCCGGAGACGGGAGCTATTGCAGACCTTTCCATCAGGATTTCCTTGGCAATCTCTTTCTTAATCCAACCACTTTCATCGCCTGCGATGGCTGATTCACCGACCTCACAAAGGGGCGAGTCAAATTCCATTATGCCCACAAGTCTTGGATCACCAAACTCGACCATGTTGACACTCATGTTGTTAGGGAGCGGGTTATTGATGGTATTAGGCCCTTCGTGCATCTCTAACCTCCCTTGCTCAATCAAATTTTGGATTGCCTTTTTCAGGGGGACGCAATCATCCGTCAGTGCCCATGGTACCGATGAAAGGCACAATGCTTGGAGGTATCCAAAGGAGCGCTGGGGTTTCTAGGCCGATAATTTTCCAAAGGCCTGGAGTAAACCTTCTCTCACCAAACCTCTCGAAGATATCACTCAAAGGCATCCCAAAGTTTCTCAAGTCTGAGCCGGATCTCGGATGCATCAGGCTTGGGAACAAAGGAAGTGGCATTGTTACGCCTCCCGTCCCGCGTAGCCGATCGCCTCTTTGCCTTTAGCGAAAGTGAGAGTAGTTTTGGAGGGAGGAGCCCGATATCCGTAGGCGTGTGCAGCACTGGCCGCCGATTGTAAGCCTTTTCAAACTTAGCCCCGAATTAACCATTGCACGCAAGTCGGGCCGTAGGGAAGTGGCCGAGGGAAGCTCTCAAATGCGGCTTCAAGCATGACCGAAAGATGTCTAACCGCTCTCTCGTCCGAGGGAGGAATGGCCATTTCACCGAGCTTTAAGTTCCATCTCTTATAGAAATCCCCAATATTCTCATTGTGGCGCCGCATCGTTGTTTGTGTGTCAACTCGTTTGTCTCCCACTCCAAGTTGGCTTTATACTTATCTCGTGAAAGTACCGGTAATTTGTTCCCAAGTAGCCCTAGCTTCAGCCGCAATCGGAAAAACCATTTCAAAGCCCCCGACTTCAAAGAGAGACTAAAGTAATCGGCCAACCGCCGGTTCGTGCATCCCTTAGCCTTCATTGCCAAAGTATAGGTGTCCAAGTGAGTTTTAGGGCATGCACTCCCGTCAAACAATTCCAGAGTGGGCATCACAAACTTGTGAGGCAGGGGGACAATCGAGTCGGGATCTCGTAGGCCGAAGAGCGTGTTCTTTTGGCGGTCAATTCAGCAATCTGTGCTTTCATTTCCTTGTGTTGCTCCATAAACCAAGCCAATCGGGGATCCAAAGGTGGAGCGGGAATTCCCGAGCCGATATTTGAGCTAGGAAGAGGACTAGCCGCTGGTGGTGCATTGGTGGAAGGAATACCATATCCCTGAGCATAGGTGAAAACCTCGTCCGGCCCAAATTACCCCGGGGAGCGTAGGTAGGAGCTGGGCAAAAGGATAGAACCCAGCGACTTGCCGTTGGCTTCCAATCGGCAGAGAAGATGGAGGCAGATTCGAGGTAGCCATATGGCTTGGATTTTCGGAGCGAGGCCCATAAGTAGGCTTAAGTGCGGGCCGCCGTCCCCGGTTGTTGAATTGCATGGCCGGTTGTAGCGAGGAGGCATAACCGAGAGGATACCGTAGTCCCGGTGATTCCGATGAAACCGGGATGGAGGTATTCTCGAGGAGGGATTCCCGACCGTGGCCCGTAACTGCATCGCGCGCATTCCAAACCTGCCGTGGCACTTTGAACCGTTGCCGTGAAGGTCCGCATCGATCGGTTCCAAACCGAGGTGGGATCCCAATTAGCCGTGGCATTCCGGGTAGCCCCAAGCGTGAGAAAACATTCCGTACCGATTTTGTCCCCACCGAGGAATTATGAACCGATTCGTCCCCGTCAGCCGCATGGACCCAGGGTCTCAGCAATGGGAGAGCCGGCCGACCTGCAGGTTGAGAAGCATGGGCTCGGTGGTAGTACCGCTGGAGGCCTGGTGGCATCCTCGGAGTAGTCGTTGACCAAGAGCGGGATTGAGGTCTTCCTCTTCTTCCACGGTGAAGGTGCCATCGGGCCGAGGCCGGCGGCCAAACCATGGCTCTTGATAGCCTCCATAAGGCTATTCACCGCGCTTCCGTCGCACTCTCATCCGTTCTCGCTAACCGATTCCACCGCTGTTCGTCCGAGGAGTCCCGGGAGGCGGAGTGACGTTGTCCCCTCGTTAGCACGGATGCGTACATTCTCAAACCCGGAGTTGAAACAAACGGCGAAGCCGATGAGGCACTCGACTCTTCCCAACCTGATCAAACGGTGACCCGTGCCCGAAACCAAGCTTGTGCGTGAGTCATGGGGAAAGACACGAGGGTTCAGATGGTGGGAATCGAAGGAGGGTAGGTGTTTGGGCTCTTAGGCTCATGCAACATGCAGTTATTTGTTCATGTTTACTTAAAACACGCTTTATTAACCTAATCGGTTGGAAAAGATTGCTCTTCTTTTTTTTTTTTTCGTGAACTACTCGATTCTCGGATCGCCGGGCCCCGTCACTACGTCTATAAGCCCCTCGTGTTCCACTCCGTATTTCGACCTCCCAGGGTGGACACCCTGGGCGAGGGTCCTATAGGGCAAGCGGGTCCCACCGACCGAAAAGAAAACGATCCTAAAAGTCCGGCGGGTAATCGAGTCTTAACGAACATTCGATGTAAATTACGGACAAAGCCGACGTCAAAGTCAAGATCGTGTCCGAGGGCTCGACAAAAAGCTCGGCATGATTTGACCGATAAATGTCCGCAATTGATCTTGACTTGTCGTCGCTAAGCCGTAATTAGGCATGGAATAACCGTTAATCCTTGATGACTCTGTCATGCCGGGAGTCGTTGTATAATTTGTGCCGCCGTAGCCAAAGTCAAGGCGCCTGGCCAATATCTTGGTCAAAGTCCGCGGCGGAAAACCGGCATGACTTCGACCGATTAGGGACCCGAAGATATTGAGCCGGCATGCCGACAAAGGCTTGAAAGGAAAGGTCTATACACTGTACAGGCATGACACGCACTGACTAAAAACCAACCGGTCTCTGACAAAGTGTGTCACTGACGAGTGCATGGTCGACACGAGGCTCCATGGGATGTTTGGGTAGTCCCGTGCTCATCCGAGAGGCGTAATAAGACCAAACGGACCGCGACAAGGATTTCCCGGTTAAGGACGTAGTGTGCAAGGTACGGTCAACGTGCGCGTAGTGTGCAAGCAGTCTATCTTCTTTTTCTGAGTAAAATAGGAATTTTTTTTTATGTGTCTTAAAAAGGCATGATGCATGATTTTTTTTTTTTGAAAATTTTCTTTTGAAAAATCTATTTTTTTGAAAATCTCTTTTTTTTTTTGAAAATTAATGAACACATAAGCACATAAGCACAAAATTTCCAACAATTAAGGACATTATTCCGACAGTCAAAATTTTGACTTTTTTCCGAGGCGGCCAAAACAAACACGAAAAATGTGCAAAAATCAACACACACAAAACAAAGGATTTCAAATGTCGGGACGGAAGCTTGACCCTCAAAAGTTTTTCTTTTTTTTTTTGAAAAGATAAAACTTGTTTAGTCCCCAGCGGAGTCGCCACTGTAACGATGTGCCATTAAAACGGAGTCGCCACGCCATTTTTGTTTTAAGGGCCAAAACTTTGAAAAATGCCCGGAATCAAGAGATTCGAGTTCGGAGGTCACGTTACGCGCCGGGAAGGACGTTAGTGTGCACCCGGAACGCCTCGTAAAAACGAGTCTTCCGAACATTCAAAATCCTTTGTTGTGTGTGTGTGTGTGTGTGTGTGTGTTTTGACCAAAATAATTTGAAACTGGGAAAAGTGAAAATTGGGATCTCTTTTTAAGACTTTAAACTGATCCCATGATTTTTTGGAAAATTTTTGGGTTGAGTCTTGGCACTCAAAAGATTTTTGGATTTGAAAAGCAATTCTGCCAGAATGAAAGAAGGCAGTTGACCCTTGACTTTGAAATGGACTTAAAGGCTTCAAAACCTCAGAATCTGGGGAAAGTCCGAGAATGAAAGTTGCTTAAAACACCCTAAATAGGGTTTCTGCAAAGAAACTTTCCATTTTGGAAGTAATTTGAGGGGTCAAAACCTTCTGGAAATCTCAGATGTGAAATCTGGATTTCCAGAAGCTGATGAACTGGCCTCTAAAAGAAAAATTGAAAAGAGGAGTTTCACTAACCCAAAAAATAAAATAAAAATATGTTTGGAAAGATCTAGATGTTGGCTACAAAAAGTGTTTTGTAGTCAACGTCCAATTCCAAGTTTTACTGGGTCCAAAAAATAGGAAAATGGACTGAGGTCTCAGAACAATGCTACTGGACAGCAAGATGTTCTTGAGGGAAAATGTGATTTTTGGGGGATTTGCATCTATGTTCACCCCATTTTCATCCCTAGACTTGATACCACTACTTTTTGTTAAGTGGTTATCATATTCAAGTCATCCTTGGGGAATTTATGGGGTTGAAACATGTCCTTTGCAAAGGGAAAGGGGATGTTTTGTAGAAATGAAATTTAAGAGAAAAATCAACTAGAGATCTAAAATGTGGACCATTTGAGATGGTCATTCATGAAGATGAACTTCAAGATGACCATCTTGGGTCAAAACTTAAGTTAAAATAGACATCAAAAAGACCCAAGTAAGAAGAACAAGATGAACAAGAAGTTAAAAGAGAATTTTAGGGTTTCGAGAAGGAGGGCTTTACCAACGGTGACACCCTATCTTCCTAGGCTTGGAATTTGACTTGAGGAGTATCAAGATTTGGTGTTTTGACTTGAGGAGTATCAAGATTTGGTGTTTGGATTTGTGTTTGGGTGGATTCAAGGCTTGAATGTGTTTAGGGTTTGATGATAGAGTTGATCAAAGAGAAAACAAGTGGATAACACTTAAGTCCTCCATGTTTTCTCCCTAATCTTCCTCTTGAGTAGTGTTTCAAGCTTGAGCTTGGTGTGTTTAAGAGTGATTTGAGAATGTTTGGATTGGATTGGGAAATATTCAAGAGAAAATGGTGGCAATCAAAGGATTCCCACCGTTTTCTCTCTATATTTCGCCGTAACTTCGTTGCCGTGTCAAAATGTCTTCTTTAAACCGAGAGAGGAGGGTTCAATTTATAGGACACCGTGAGTGACAAAGACATCCGCGCGGACAAGGCCGCAGGGCGTGCACCGTTCATTAATTACAGCTCCACTTTGGACAGAAGAATAAAAATTCAAAACCAAATTAACTGCTTTTTGTGTTTCCAAAGATTTCTATTTATGGTTTGATTCTTTTGTTTTGCTTTTTAAGATGCTTTCTTTGGTTTATCTTTATTTGGCAATGCCCATTCTACCCTCACTTTGTTAGGAAAGTTAGAAATGTTAGGAATGTTAGTAATTGTTATGACTTTCGTTAATTTTCTAACGAAAATTCTAACAAGCTCAAATTGGAGTACTTACACCTATGCTCTAGTCGTGGCTTCAAGGAAGCTGCGAGCTTATTTTCTAGCTCATCCAATCGTGGTTCTTACTAATGCACCTTTGAGAAAGATATTGCACAAGCCTGAGAGTTCAGGTCGACTGCTCAATTGGTCAATTGCCCTCACTGAATTTGATATTGACTATCGGCCTCGAAAGGCGTTGAAGGCTCAAGCTCTAGCTGACTTCTTGGTCGAGCTTACGTTCACCAAGGAAGACAACGAACAACGAGTTCCTAAAGAAAAAGCTAAAGGGAAAGAACCAGAGTCCCAGGTCGCCATTAGCCTACCCGACGATTGTTGGAAGGTCTATTCAGACGGGTCAGCGACCAAGAATAGCGTGAGCTGGAATAGTGTTGATTGAGCCGTAAAGCTGGGACCGTGTATGAGGAATCACTAAGGTTCAAGTTTGATGCTTCCAATAACCAGGCTGAATATGAGGCCTTGATTGCAGCTATTGAGTACGCCTGGTGCTTCTGAGCAACTAAGATCATGGCTTCTTGTGACTCACAATTGATAGTCAACCAGGTCGAGGCGAGTACGAAGTGCTTAGTTCTACTCTCATCAAATACCGCGACTGGTGAAGGAACTAATAAAGGACTTAGAATTCTCGGGAGATTCAAAGGATTGGAAGAGAAGATAACGAGCTAGCCGATCTCCTTTCGAAACCGGCTACTTCGTATGAGCCACATGGCGAGCCTATCTCCTTCCTCGAAAATCCAGCTTATGAGAGGGTAAAAATTCAGTGCATAGATGAGCCCGCAAGAAATTGGACTCAGGAGAAGTGTTGGATCGAGGAAATGAAAGCATACTTAGAAAGTGGCGAGCTGCTGAGGACGAGAAGAAGGCTCGAGCTATCAAAAAGAAAGCTCCGAGATATGTCATTCAAGGAGGCGAATTTCTCAGAGATCTTATACTCGGCCATTGCTAAAGTGCATCCATCCCCAAGAGGTCGCCTATTGATACACGAAGTGCATAGTGGAATTTGTGGTGGACACCGGGGCCGTGGACTCTTGCCGACAAGTTAATCACATTAGGATACTATCGGCCACACATGAGAGCCGACACTCACAACTTTGTTCAGCAATGTGATCAATGCCAAAGGTTTGCCAACCTTCCCCACGTGCCTACAACAGAGCGTGCACTCCGTGATCGCAGCCTGGCCATTTGACATGTGGGGCGTCGACACGATTGGACCCTTCCCTCCCGCCCGAGGAAACCGCAAGTACGTGATAGTGGCCATAGATTACTTCACCAAATGGGCCGAGGCCAAACCACTAGCTCGCATCACGAGAGGAGAATGCTATCAACTTCATACACGACTTCATTTGGTGTCGGCTTTGGTTTTCCTCGAGCTATAGTGTCTCGACAATGGGTTACGCTTCTCCCGGACTTTCGAAACAGAGATGAAGCGAGTGGGAATCAAACATTGGAAATCCTCGTCGCCTATCCTCAAGGAAATGGGCAAGTCAAGCAAAGAAATAAACTTGTTCTATCTTCACTCAAGACTCGGGCTCGTAGGTCGACGAAACAATTGGTGGACGAACTCCCCCTTGCTCTTCGGGGCAGTTCGTATAACCACTCTGGGGCCTACTGGGAAACCCCTTTGCTCTCACATATGGGTCGAGGCCACGGCACCCGCCGAGCTCGCATTCCCTACGGCTAGAGTGACCTTCTTTGATCAAGAGCAGAATGACACCAACAGGTTGATCGACTTGGATCTGATCGACGAAAAGCGAGAAACAGCCTACCTCCGAATGGTCAATTACAAGCAGCGGACTAAAAGTTATCACGACAAGAAGGTCAAGGCAAGGTCTTTCCAAGTTGGAGATTATGTATTGAGAAAGATTGAGGCAACGGGTAGAAGGACCCAGCAGAACAAGCTATCTCCAAACTGGGAAGGTCCCTATGTGGTCACTCGAGTCGTCAAAGAAGGAACCTACATGATAGCTCATCCCGGAGGTGACGAGTTGAAACATCCTTGGCATGCTACTCACCTCATCAAATACTACTTCTAGTTTCAATTTCAAAGTTCAAGTTTATGTTAAAGCTAGTTTCGAATTGATGTAAAGCATGATTCCCACTTCAATGAAAAGAGCAGTTTATTCGATCAAACATAGTGTTACATTAATATCAACAAGCTCGACTCTTAGTCAGCTTCGTTCCAACAAAGCTCGATTCTTAATCAGCTTTGATTACTTAACAAGTCCGACTCTTAGTCGACTTTGTTCTAATGAGCTCGACTCTTAGTCAGTTCATCTTAGCTCGACTCTTAGTCAGCTTCACCCTAATAGGCTCGACTCTTAGTCAGCTTCGTTCTAACAAGCTCGATTCTAAATCAACTTCGTTCACTTAACAAGTCCGACTCTTAGTCGACTTCGTTCCGACTGACTCGATTCTTAATCAGTTCAAATGATATGAACAGGTTCGACTTATGATCAATCTCGTTCACAAAAAGTTAATCAAGTCTGAGGTCGACTAAACCAACAAGATCAAGTCGCCTCTAGGCTCAAATTGACTCATTTATATTATCTACATCTAGCTCGACATACAATATGGAATGAAAAACATACAACATTCTGAAAACAAATGTCAGCTATGATAGAGAAGTCTCCCAAAACGGGCTAAGACTTGGACAAAGTTAACTTACAAAAATATTTTGCCTCCCAAAAAACTGGGCCAAGGCATTCGAACAATGTTAAAGCAAAAAACAAAAATATTGTTTGGAACTTGTTCATTACAAATCCAACTAAATAATTCAGGAGTCCTGGCCAACATCTGCTTGGTCGTCAGTAGCAGCTCGACCCTCTTCCTCTCCTTGTTGCTGAGGGTCTAAAGGTTTACCCGACTCCGAATAAATTTGTTCATCTACTGTCTCCATAGCTTCAGCATCATCAAGCTCCGCCAAGACCACATCAAAATTTCTGTCAAGGACAGGGGGAGCCTCCCACTTCTCACAATGATCTTCTTCATCTTCCTGGGCAATAAAGGCCAAGTCGTTCTCAAGATAGGGAACAAGCGAATGACCTTGGCGAGCTGCCATGTCGTACTGGGACTCAGAAAACCAACGAGCTAATTGCTCGATGGTAACTGTAGCTGAAGGATCCACCAGTGCTCGACGGGCCATGTGCCTCTTCCCAACCTCGAGAAAGTCTTGTGCCCTGGCCACTATGGCATCATAAAACTCATCTCCCTCCTTGAACTTCTCCACAGCATCAGGGCCAGCCTTCTCCAGAGACTCCTTACTGGGAGGAAGGAAGGCTGGTGGAGGCAATTGGCTCGAGGACACAGACTTGCCCTTCTCAGATCGGGACCTCTTCTTCGAGCTTATAGGACGATCGTCCTCTTCCTCCATATCATCTTCATCAACGTTGACGACCAGTAAAGGGCTAGCCCCCACCATCCCAGCTCCAGAGGTCTCCATATTGGTGTCTTGATTTGGGTCGGAGCTCAGACTTGCCCTTACTGACCTATGGGAATCATCACCTCCTTCATTGGCATCATTGGATTGGGTGCCGCTTTGCAAAGGGTCTTCCAGCTCGACCTCTTCCATCGGGATCATTCCAGCAACATCCTTCGGAAGCAAATTGTTCCTAGCAACAGCTTCTCTCTCTCTGCTCGCCTTAGCATTGGCAGCCCCATGAGCCCTCTTGGCTTTCCTCTTGTCAGAAACCCCAACAATACGCACCATATTTGCTTCTTGTTCGGGAGTTAAAACTACACGACATCAAAAGAATCAAGTGTTAGCTCGACGATTCAAAACAGTCCTACGAGTAAATCATTGACGAGGTAATTGATACAATTCAAAGCAGTTCTATGTACGAATTGAATAACTCTACATACGAGCAGGCAATTTGATAAAGAGTTGCAACTCAAAATAGTTCTATGTACGAGCTAACTAAGTTCTACATACGAGCAGACAACGGACGATCTAAGAGTTGTATATGCAGCTAAAAATAACGCTATGTGCCAATGATAAGTTACTCATGCAAGTTAACAATGGACGAGCTAATGAATGCAGGTCAAATAAATCCTTACCACCAACATGCTCTCCGCGGTCTTTGCGGTAATTTTCATTCTTCGACAAAATTGACAGCTTCTCCTTCAACCTACCCAAGGAATGAGTAACCCGGTCAGGATATACCTGGCCTCTCAATACAGAACAAGGGGTTCCACCACTCCATCCTCAGTGCATCATCCGGCTTGGATGTAGTTATACTTGGTTGTCCCTAACACCTCCCGGCTAATGGGTCTTTTTCGCGACCAACGCACACAACTTCCTATACAAGGTGCGGTGCCATGGAGGCTCCCGTAGTTTTCCTCGTCAATAGTGTCGGACTCACTACCCGGCAAGGGGAACTCCCATCCCACTACTCTCTACAAATACCACATAGGAATTCCAGTGCTATGTTTGTTGGGAAGGTTGGCAAACAATTTTGGAGAATTGGGTTTGGAAGGAGTACTAATCCCCCAATACGCCTTGTCGAGCTTTGGAGCGAAAAATTCTTTGAAGACTCTCATGCAAGGTTCATGGCCTAGAAACCCGCATACCATGGCAAAGCACACTAGTACTCTACAAGTGTTGGCCCCCAGTGAAGAGGAAGAGCATCCATGCACTCCGAAACTCGTTGATGAAGGGATCTAAGGGCAACCTCAACCCCGCCTCAAACGCGTCCATAAAAGAAGGCCACCCTAGTGGTATCGGTAGTGAAGGCAGTACGGAACTTGGCCATAAAGTCCGCCTTACTAAGGATGGTTATCCTATAATCCGCTCTACTTACTCCACAGAAATCATAAATCATATTGTATCGGGACTCCATATTCTTCTTCCCTCGAAGAGGCCTACTGGGTATATATCCTCTCTCATTCTTCCCCGGTACAACAGAGGAGCCAAACGCATTCACAGTTCGGGGGCCGGAAGAGGTCGAAGCAGCATTTCCTTCTTGAGTTGTCATATCTGTACAAGAAGAAGGAGAAACAGGGGAGTCAGTCCTATGATCACATTCAGTCAACCTACCTAAGGGCGACCTAAACTCCCCTGGAAAACCTATCCTATTTCTAAGGAAGGAGGGCTTTTGGACGTCCCTAACATAAAACAAGGTAATATGGTCAAGCAGTTCATGGAATAAATGAAAAGCGACAAGTGAGTCGTCAATCACCACATTCTCAATTTCTCCTACAATGGGCAGCCCTATCTCGGTGTAATTCAACCCCAACTAGTCAAAATGGAGGCGCACTCATCTAAGGACATCACTCTCCACTCACCGTTCACATCCTTGCATGCCCTACGGTTAACGATGCAGTAGCCATACCAAGCTCTGGTTCACTACTAAAGGTCCTAGCCATGGCGGAATTGAACACAAAGCGTAAATTAAAGCCCTAAAACAAAAATACAAGGGAAATACCTCAATTGATTGAAGAAAGGAAGTTCGTTCTTTGGCCGAGAGCCGAATTTAAATCTTCCGAAATCCCTTGATTATCGCGGAGAAGAAGAAGTTCTAGAGCGATAAAAGTTCTAAACGAAGAGGAATTTCTCTATTTATATTTTCCTAAATTTGGAAGGGGAAAAGAAAATCAAAATTAATTTTCCAAAATTAAAGATTGAGGCGGTTTTCGAGAAGGAGTTCCAAACGTCAGAACTGTAATCATTACTAAAACCGGCGCTCCTTCATCTCCAACCGTTCATCACCAACGATCAGGATATTGCCACGTCATCATAGTCGACCTACTTCAAAGACTAGTATCGACCTTCGAGTAAAGCAATTTTTGGCAAAGAAATCTTCTTAACTTCCAAGTCGACGAAGTCAACTCGAAAGTTGGGGCCACTGAACATACCAAAAGTGTCGAGTTGGGCCAAACGAGTAAAGCCCAATCACAGATAACATTGGCACTCACATTCTCAATGAGACCGATCCAATCGTAACAAGGCCCACGGCCCATCTCATACATCGATCGACTAAGCCCACGGTCCGACTTACAGGTCCCGACCTAACTTAGTCCGACCTCATGATCCATGCTACAATTCGGGTACGAACCATGCTCTGCAGACGGTCGGGTCGACCATTCCACGAGCGGCGACCTCGACCTAACTCGGCCAGTGACGACGACACTTGCACGGCTTATTTGGTTAATCAATGCTCACAACTACATCCCTACAAATCGGGGACCGTTATAGACACGTGCCCACGACCAAGTGCTCGCCGCTATAATCTCGGAGGACATGTTGCCTCCCCAAAAATACATCACTCTTGCCTATAAATACTTCATCACTACCAAACGGTGAAAGGTAACTGCCATTTTGTATTCTGAGTTCATTATTCAATACATTTTGAGCTATATACAACTGTGATCTTACTCTCACGCCCGAGCGTCTTCGCCGGAGACACATCCGGCTAGTCGTGGGTTCTGTTTTCAGGTCAAGAAGCCAGGTGATCAGTCCTGCCACGTGGAGGAAGATTGATAAGCACATTTTCTGCAGCATCAATTATAATAATTAAATTACTTTAAAATTATAATAATAAATTATAGAAAGATTATACGAAACAAAAGAGATGAATTTATAACGTGAAACAAATGGAATATTATTGAAAATTCTGGTTGAGAAAGATTATTGTCCATCAAAAACTCTATAAAAGATAAGGAATTAAAGTGTGTATGTAATTCAATCAAATAATAATAATGGAGAGAATCATTTGGTTTATTTTATTGTTATGTTATGGTCAATCTTCTTTAATATCTTTATTATCGACATATCATATGGTCCATATCATTTCATGATAATGTATTTTTTTTTTTTGGCATACCTAAATTATTATTTAGTTGTTGTTGTCTTTAAATGAGTGGTACAGTGATAAAGTTAAGTTTTACATTCGATTCGATGTTCGAACTTTCTTGTGATAAAGTTAAGCTTTACATTCGATTCGATGTTTGAACTTTCTTCTCACCCCTTGACTTAATTTGAGATATCGTAAAATTAAAATTTAGTTCAAAAATTAATGGTTACGGAGTATCTGTCAATGCTAAGTGTTAACAAGAATATAGGAATGTCGATCAGGCAAAACAAAACTATCTTTTTCTCTTCTACTTTAATATACTTTCTCCGTCCGTTTATAGCTTCACACTTTTGAGTATGATACGTAAATTAAGAAAAAAGATTAGTGGAGAAAGTGTTGTAAGTATAAAAATAAAATAGGAGAGATAATGAGTGGAGGGATTAGTAAAGTTGATTGGTGTTGCGAATATAAAAGTAAAGTATGAGAGGGAATTAGTGGGTGAAATAGTAAAGATTCTTTGTCATTTTAGGAAAGATGAAGCTTTTAACGAAACACTCATTTTGACAAAAGGTGAAGCTTCCAATTTGACGGAGGGAGTATATATTATCTCTTTCACCAAAATTACTTTTCACAATAATAGAATTAATAAATCCCAACAACTTCCGATCCGATGTAAGGGTGAAAGAGTCATTAGAATACTTTTTTAACCAAAAACAACTATTATTTTAAACAAAAATTTTGGTAAAAAAAAACAACAAATATTTGAAACCAGAGGTAATATATTTTTCGTCTCAACAAACAAGTGTTACATTTCTCTGAATAAAATAAAAAATGGTTAATTTAACCATCACATGAAATAATACTTCCTCCGTTTTTGAAAGTTGGTCCCACTTTAACTTTCGTTATCGATTCAATCGAATTATATCATAATTTTATGAAAACCTAATAATCACTTAAAATTTGTTATTGATAGTATTTCTATTGATGAATGCATAACAATTTTTAGAATTGAATATAGATAACTAAATTTTTATAAAATTGTGGTCAAAATTTTATTGAAATGAACATAAACAAATTTTTCGAGACAATCTATAGTATAAATCAAAGCAGGGTGGGCACTGTTCAATGAACAGTTCCATCCGCGAACTTTACCATTTTGCCTCCACTATTTTGTCACTTTCCCATTTTGTCCTCCCTTTAAAAAAAAATTCTTTTTTTTTTAAAACACACACATACCCACGCTTTCTCTTTCTCTCTCTCTGTTCATTCAGTTTGAATTTCAAAATGGAGGAGTACTCTCTACAGTACCAAGTGGGTGTTTTACCATTTTGCCCTCACTATTTTATCCCTTTCCCATTTTGCCCTTAAAAAAAGAATTTTTTTTTTTAATTTAAAAAAACAAAAAAACAAAAAACGTGGCCTTGAATACGGGCTTAGGCTAGTGAAAGAATAAGTAAAACAAGTTTTTACTATAACACTTATTATTATTATCATTATGAAATGAAAAGAATAATAATAAAATATAGATTACTAAATGTCAAAACAACAGAATAGTGTTGTGCTGGAAGCCTGTGGGCCTTTTCTTGGGCCTTGTACAACATTACCAAACTTGGGCCCAGGCCTTTCTGTGACCTAAAAATAGCCGTTAAACCCTAAAATGAAACATTCAAAATTCGACCGTTACATCAATTCATTCTTCCTCTTCTTGGTCACATAAGCTGCTGGCTCTTTCTTTGCAAGATTCGATCAAATATGATTACTGAAGATCCAATCAGCCCCGAGAACCCGAATCGAAAACAAATCGAAAATGGGGATTCGATTTTCAGTCCCAGGTTTAGATCGGTTGCTGCAATGGCCGGTTGGGATGAAGAGGCGCTATTGAATGCCAGCCTTGTTGTTGAAGACACACCCGATCGAGATGCAAAACAGAAGAGACGATTTGGTTTACAGATCAAGACTCCCCCAACTAATAATTCAAGAAGGTATTCGACTCGATTTCATACTCTATATTGACTGATTACCCTGCTTTCAATCTAATTGAGTCATTAATTTTGTGGGTATATTGGATTTATATGCAATTGATTGATTTCCATTTCTTAAATATGATAAAGTTGATAAATTTGTGGGTACTTTTTGATTTAGGAATAGAAGGTACCAACAGAATATATTTCATATGCCATTGATTCAGGGGCGGATCCAGGGGGGGGCAGGCGGGGGCACTCGCCCCCCCAGCGGCGGAAATGCAGTGGAATTTTTTTTTTTTTGCCCCCACCATATTTTTGTTATATATGTATATATATAATTAACTTCAAGATTAACACCAGTGAGTGGTGTGGTTCAGCGGTAGAGGGGGTGAAGTTTAAAGCCTTTGGTGTTTCCTTTCTAATCCATGTTCGAACCCTGCTACCTACATTTTCAATTAATTTTATTTGTCTTCAAACTTTGCTATTCTTTCTCTTAACAGTTTTGTTTTTCTCTTTCTCCTAATTTTCTCACATTTTTTCAATCTTAATTAATTAGTTAGGCTTTTCCCATTTTTTTTGTTATTGGTCTTTCTTCCTATTATCCCAAGTTTAAGTAGCAAATTTGAATTTCTTTTTTGTACGAGTAATATATTTTAATAAATTGTTTGCGTTAAATACTTCAACATTATTTCAATCGTTCTTTGAATTATTTACTTTTATCATTTTTGTTAACTAAAATACATTGTATTTCATGGATCCGACCCATTTTTTACTTGTCCGACCCGAAAAAATTTTGGGGCGCGCCCCGAACCCCGTGTAATCTTGCCCCCTCGGCCAATTCCTGGATCCGCCCCTGCATTGATTTTGTGGGTTCTTCCTGCTTTAAGAAAAGAAGAAATAGGCGTAATAGTTTTCACACTATTGACTGGTTTTTCTTGTTGTTGAATATAATCGAGTTGGTGATTTTGTGGGTACTTGTACTTGCTTTAGAAAAGGAAAGTACTGAAATAATAGATCTCAGAAACTATTGTTTGATTACCTTTTCTTGAATCCAATTTAGTCTATTATTTCTGAAAAGCAGTTGTTTTAGGAATAATAGATATCATACAGTAGTGGTTAATTCTGATCGAGTAGCTAATTGTGTGGGTACGTGTTGCTTTAGGAAAAGAAAGAATAGAAGTTATTAATTTCAATCATTATTGATTATTTACCTTTTCTTGAATCTAGTCGAGTCAATAATTTGTGGGTACTTGCTTCTTTAGGATAAGAAGGTATTGGCATGATATATTTCATATGATATTGATTGATTACATTTCCTGAATTGCATCAAGCCAATAATTTTGGGTACACTTGTTGCTTTAGGACAAGAAGGTAGCAAGATGAGAGATTTCACACATTATTGATTGATTGATGTTATGACCCAGCTCTGTAAATTGCGAAATGCCGACGCTAAATTGGAAATTGGATTCCAAATTAACAAAGAATTATATTCAGATTGGATGAGAGAGAGAAATTAGACAGAATTTAGAATATGAGATGAGAAAGAATATAGAAATTGGAGAGAGATAGATTGAGGAATTTCTGTTATTTCATTCATAGTCACCAACAATGGCGAGCTCAGCTAATAAGGAGAGAGAAATGACAACGACACTTTCTCTCTCTATAAAACGACTACGTATTAAGTAACGGAATTAGGAATTAACAAAAAATCTACTTAAGATAAAACGACAGCGTCTTAATTAAATGATAACGCATACTACCAGTCACGCTATTGCCCAACGATGTCGTATCCTTATTATCCAAACGCAACGGTCATCCCCAAATCCCATTCGAACCCTAGGACATTACAATTGATTGATTTCGATTTTTGTGGGTACTTGTTACTTTAAGAAAATAAGGTATTACGATGATAGATTTCATATGGTGTAAACTGATTACAATTTCTTGAGTCTAATCAAGTCAATAACTTTGTGGGTGAATGTTGATCTAGGAAAAGAAGGGCTCAGAGGAAGAGTCCAGTTTCAATACCTAATGTTGTTCTTAATCTTGAAGATGATGAAACTTCTAGAGAAGGTACCGATTTTCCTCTTAGTTATTGTTGATGATTTGTTGAGTGGACCATGTAAAGTGGCTAATATTCACGGGTTTCTGGCATTTGATAAATAGTGAGTCTGCAAAATAAGGAAGAAGCAAAAGCTGTTGAAAATGGTGAAGTGAAGAGTCTACTTTCAATGCCTATTGTTGTTCTTAATCTTGACGGTGATGAAACAACTTCTAGAGAAGGTAAAAATGTTCTTTTATCGATGATTCTTTGAGTGGATTATGCAAAAGTGTCTAATATTTATGGGTTTCTGATATTTTTGATGAATAGAGAGTCTGAAAAATAAGGAAGAACCAAAAGTTGTTGAAAATGGCGAACTGAATAAGCCAGCAGCTGCAGTAGACTCTCGCTCAAGCTCGGCTATTCCATGTATGGATAAACTCCGTGAAGAGCTTTCTTGTGCAGTATGTGCTTCATCATTGTTCTTGATATTCATGTTCTTGGTTTCAAGAATCAAATTGCATATTTTTATTTTGATTTTGATTTTGATTGTGTTTGATTGATATTTGCAGATATGCTTGGAGATCTGTTATGAACCTAGTACCACTTCTTGTGGACACAGGTACAAAGCAAACAGAGTTCTCTCTATTTCATGTTAGTAGAACTGTAGAAAATGGCACAATTGACTAACTACTTTTGATTCAATTTGGATAGTTTTTGTAAGAAATGCTTGAAATCTGCTGCTTATAAGTGCGGGAAACGATGCCCAAAATGCAGGCAACTGATAAGGTAACCTTTTCATTTCCACCCCTTTCGTAATCCTTAACAAATGATTGTGAAATACGCATTTATTTCATTCCATTTTAATGTTTTTCCAGCAACGGAAGATCTTGTACTGTGAACACAGTTCTTTGGAACACCATACAACTCTTGTTTCCACAAGAAGTAGAAGCAAGAAAGTCAGCTTCAAAAAGTCAAAGCCCTCCCATTAGAGTTAGTCGTAACCGGACTATTCAAGCCCTGAATAGTCCAGAAGGAGAAGGTTTAAATTTAGAGAGGAGAAGAAGCCGAAACATTAGGCCTCCTATGTTGACTAGAAGAGAAGATCCTTTGACTAGGAGGAGAACACGGGACCCACCTAGTCAAGATGAGGATGCTGCATTGGCTATGAGATTGCAGCGAGAAGAATTTATGGGAGCCTTTAGGGTTTCTGACGAGCCACAACAACATCAGAGCTCGTTCGTGTTGGCGTCAGAAAGCTTGAGGGTAGCAGAAGAACGAAGACGACAAGAACAACAAGAACAGCATAGAAGAAGCTCCGTCTCATTGGCTAGAACAAACTTAAGAGCTATGGCTTCAAGAGCCGTTAATATTCGCCTTAGAGGTAGACAACCTTAGCTAGTTCATGTTGTTTTATTACTTTCTTTGTATCTATACTGTTGTATTATGATACTGATTGATCTGATAAATTTTTCTGATGTTTTCTGATAAACATGTCCATTAGTGTCATACATTCATGCTGACCGTGTTATTCTCATTTTAATGGTCGTTATTTTAATCGTTGGTTGACTTTGACTTATCGTGTATATACCTAATCCGTAAGCAGGATAGATACATTTTGAATAATCATAACCTTTGAAAAGTATCAGCGTGGCTCTTAGTATCATCTATCATGTACAGGCAGTATACTGTCCGCTTGTCAGAAGTTTTTTGTTTTGCCAATGGTAGCGATATCTCTGAGCTGGCTAGAGACCATTTCTCTTATGAATCTACGCTTTCACATTTTCTGCAGAAATCACAGAAGGTCGTGAGGTAAATGATAACGACCATATGTACTAAACTTGAATATGTCTGACAGACTGACAAAAGAAAGTTGCAACATGGCTTGTAGGAAGAAATATAGAAACAATATATATATATATATATATATATATATATATATATATATATATATATATATATATATATATTGAATAATTATATGTGCTAAACATGTTAGAACGCGCACAGACTTTAGGTTGGATCGGATTAGCTTATGAGTTGGTCATTTTTCCAAATGATTCTGGCTTTCAGTAGCTTGATGCACAATGTACAAGCTGTACTACAGCCCCCAAATTTAGTCATGGCATCTATAGAAGGTCGTGAGACAACAGATAACGACATCTTAACAACTTTGAACAAGTCTAACGAAAAAAACTGCAACAGGAAATACCCAGAAGAGTAAACAACTTGGCTCAAGAGTTGACTTTGTTAATCAGGCATTAATTAATGGTTAAAAATGATGATTAATTAGTTTTTTCTTTAAAAAAAAAAAAAAAAGAATGCTTGGATTGTGATGAACTATTCCAGGTATTCTCATCGATCTTCTGCTATAAAAAATGGAAACAGCTTCCAACTGAATAACTAAGCAGATTGCGTAAACATCTGAAAATGGCAATTCAGAGGTTATTTGCTCGGTCTGCAATGATCTGCATAATGTTTGTTATGATTGTTGTGATGGGAGTCTCGGAAGGGCACGAGGGTCATGATCATGGTGCCAAGACTCCAGCTCCAGCTCCCCATGGAGGACACGATACCCCTCCTTCTGCTGCTGCTGGCTTCTCCCCTTACTTCATCGTCTCAGTTTTGTTTGCTTCTTTGGCCTTGGTTTTGCCTTCACTCTCATTCCATTGATGATTCATATCAGTGTGTGCCCGGGTCATTGAGCTGATTATGGTTGTGATTCGATTTTCTCTTCCATGATTGTTATTCCTCGTAATAAATCTTTATTCAAATTTGTTGTTTATATCTTCAAATAGTACATAACCAATCTGGCAATGAAATCATTCTCCTGTGACAAGTTTGTACATCATGATATACATGCATAAAAGAATTGGTGAACAGAGTTCAATGTGCACAACATCCAGAAAAGATAACTTTTGTTACTAAAACTTAACAACACTAACGAGAATCTGATGTGGAAAATGTCTTAACCGACGACATCCAAAAAAGTTAAATCCCGTTAATAAAACTTAACAAAACTAAAAAGAATCTGACGTGGAAAACGTCTTGACCCACAAAATCATAAAGAGTTAAGTTTCGTTACTAAAATTTAACCCACAACTCAGAACTGCCATAACCGCTCCAGATCCGCCGCCAAGCACCACCATCGTTCACTAAGCTCAATCATCGCCCTCTGGCCCTCTCGTCCAATCATCTCAAGAGTTGCAAGGAGGGTGTCTACTTCGACAAGATAGGGGGGAATCGAAGTCCAGGTTGGAAAAGGAATTGAACACCACAAAGAAGGGTATTGGAACTGTGAAGACCGGAGAAAATATTCAGAGGATAGTGGCAGCTATCCAACAAAGCTGTCATAGATGTGCTGGCCGGAGGGGACCTATAAGACATTGCTATGGAGCTTGGTGTGGATAGCAGTTGATACCTTTAGTTGGCGCTAATGGTGGATCAGAGTGGCGGCTATGGTGGACCTGGGTAAAACCTACAAGGGACATCGGCATGGAGAGGTTGTCTTTGTGCAGATCCAATAGGAGTTTGAGAAAATGCTATGGTGGACGGATGGAGTGAGTCCGATTGGAGGAGAGGGCTAGAGGGCGTTGTTCGAGCTTGGTCAATGATGGTGGTGCTTGGCGGCGGATCTGGCGTGTTTATGGCATATCCGAGCCAAAGGTTAATTATTATTAATGAAAGCAGGGGCGGATCCAGGAATTGGCCAAGCCCCGAAAATTTTTTTTCGGGTCGGACAAGTAAAAAATGGGTCGGATCCATGAAATACAATGTATTTTAGTTAACAAAAATGATAAAAGTAAATAATTCAAAGAACGATTGAAATAATGTTGAAGTATTTAACGCAAACAATTTATTAAAATATATTACTCGTACAAAAAAGAAATTCAAATTTGCTACTTAAACTTGGGATAATAGGAAGAAAGACCAATAACAAAAAAAATGGGAAAAGCCTAACTAATTAATTAAGATTGAAAAAATGTGAGAAAATTAGGAGAAAGAGAAAAACAAAACTGTTAAGAGAAAGAATAGCAAAGTTTGAAGACAAATAAAATTAATTGAAAATGTAGGTAGCAGGGTTCGAACATGGATTAGAAAGGAAACACCAAAGGCTTTAAACTTCACCCCCTCTACCGCTGAACCACACCACTCACTGGTGTTAATCTTGAAGTTAATTATATATATACATATATAACAAAAATATGGTGGGGGCAAAAAAAAAAAAATTCCACTGCATTTCCGCCGCTGGGGGGGGGCGAGTGCCCCCGCCTGCCCCCCCCTGGATCCGCCCCTGAATGAAAGTCAACTTGGATGCCGTGGGTTGTCATTTTCCATGTCAGATTCTTGTTAGTTTTGTTAAGTTGCATTAACGACATTTATTTTTTTGGATGTCGTTAGGGGTAAGGTGAAATTGAGTGCGTAAATATCAAGGTTCTAAAAAGCGCTAGGCGGATGCTAGGCGACGGAGCCGGGCCTAGCGCCTAGGCGGGGACTAGTCGGGGACTAATCGGGATTAGTCAGGACCTAGGCGGGGCTTAGAACTAGGCGTTGGAGAGGGGCCTAGCGCCTAGGCGGGGCCTAGGCGCCCTTAGGCGGGGTCTTTTAGAACAGAGGTAAATATAGTAGGATGGTTCAAACTGCTAAAAAAGTACTTAGCATGTGCCGCTGGCGCTTTCTTTTCCTTCGTCTGGTCTAATCCGAAGTGTGCGAATCCACGGGGATAGTTAAAACTGGAACTTCATTATAGTACAACGGGTAGCAGCAAGACAGTCCACCAACTTTCATCCCAACTGCAGATATCATTTGCAACATAGTAGGGATTGTGCTAGTAGAGATTCTGGAAAATGTTACAATTATCTCCTTCTAATATGAATAGTCGTGACCTCGAAGAGAAATAAACTTCTTCGCCCAAATGGCAATGCCCTCTGAGCAGGGCTTCAGGGGTCTTGAGAAGCAGAAGAGTGAAGAACACAAGAACAACATAGAAGAAGCTGTCACGTTGCCTTCAACAAACTTTAGAGCTATGGGCTTCAAGAGCCATTAATATTTGCCTTAGAGGTTGACAACCTAGCTAGTCCATGATGTTTTGTTCCGTTCTTTGTATCTATATTGCTGTATGATATTGACTGAAATAAGGAAACAATCTCTCTCTCCCTCTCTCTCTCTCAGACACACACACACATGTGCATGTGCGCGGGATAATAGTCTACTCCCTCTGTTTCCCGTGAAGAGTCCAGTATCGGGTTGGATTTTGACAAGCTATGAGTGCTAAACATGTTGTAACACGCTCTTTGACTTTATGCTGGATCTGACTAGCTTATGAGCTGGTTATTTTTCCAAATGATTCTGCCTTTCAATGGCTTGTACTACAACATACGTTCTGTACTACAGCTCCAGAAAGTCGTGAGGCTACTGATAATGACATCTTAACAACTCTGAACGCGTCTATCAGAGGAAATTGCAGCAGGAATTACCAAGAGGAATAAACAATTCAGGTCAAGAATTGACTTTGTATTTCGGAAGTATCTTCTGCTATAAAAGGTGGTAAGCTTCCAACTGAACAACTAAGCAGATTGCGTATACATCTGAAAATGGCAATTCAGAGGTCATTTGCTCGATCTGCAATGATCTGCATAATGTTTGCCATGATTGTTCTGTTGGGAGTCTCGGAAGGGCACGAGGGTCAAGATCATGGTGCCAAGGCTCCAGCTCCGGCTCCCCATGGAGGACATGACACCCCTCCTTCTGCAGCTACTGGCTTCTCTCCTTATTTCGTCGTTTCAGTGCTGCTTGCTTCCTTGGCCTTGGTTTTGCCTTCACTTCCATTCCATTGATGATTCATATCAGCGTTTTTTTTTTTTTTTTGCTTGTTCCTCGGCTGTCATTGAGCTGATTTCTGTATTGGCAGCGTGATCTATGATTGTGATTAGATTTTCTCTTCCATGATTGTTATTCCTCGTAATAAAATCATTTGTTTTTGTTGTTTATATATTTAAATGGAGTACACAAACAAATCTGACAATGAAAGCATGTCTGAATTGCCTGGGTTATCGATTCAGAAGCATGTCTGAATCTCCTGCGTTATTTATTCAGCAGCATGCCTGAATCTCCTGAGTTATTTATTCAGCAGCATGACAATCATTCTCAATTTGATGAACTGGTCACGATTCTGTGATTTTTGTTCTACTAACACTTGCACACTGACAGAACTGTCAGAAATCATATTTAAGCTTCACCAAGAGCAATTCCAACTAAAGACGATTTTAAACCTTAAAATCTTCAAATACGCAACTCATTGAAGCAATAAGGAAAACCGGGCGGGTGGGGATGAATTAGTCAATTCCATCGCCCACCCTGAAGTTTGGTTTTGTTTCACTGACCCCTAGTCCACTTTATTTGAACAGAATACTATTTGCGACACTGAATCTTTGAACTAATTGTGTATTTGGACTATATTGAGAAGATTTTGGGGTGAAATAGTCATTCAAGACGAAACCAAACAGCGTGGGGGCAGTGAGACTAGTCCGAACGGATGAATTGCGGTACAAATAAGAGTGACGTTTCTTCAAAATACTGTGTAAAGTCATAATGGTATACAAAGAGAGATCCATTCATTTAAACTCCATTTCTGACAAGTTTGTACATAATGATACACGCATAAAAGAATTGGTTAACAGAGTTCAATGTGCACAACTTACGCAGAGGCCATAATCCCATCTCATATCTCAGTTAAATTCTACTCATGCAAAAGTTATCTATATTACAAAAAGAACAGCACGAGCAGGGGTATATCTGGAAAAAAAAACAGATAAACAAACCTCAAGCAGTAGCAGCAAGCAACTGCATATCATTTGCAGTATAGTAAGCCCCACGCTAGTCGAGATTCCTGAAAATGTTATAATAATATATCCGTTCTAATACGAAAACTCATGACCTCGAAGCGAAATATATTTCTTGACCCAAATGGCAATATCCTCTGCACAAGCCTGGGCCTCGGGGGTCTTGAGAAGCATATCCAAGGTAGCAAACTCATGAACAGCATCTTTGTATTCCAAAACGGGTGCATCAACATTTACCCTTCTCAGTTCCTCTGAGTAAGCAATGGCACGGTCCCTCATCCAATCATGTTCTGCCACCACAGTTAGTGTAGGTGGCATGCGTTTCAAAGGTGGGCCCTCTCTGTTAGAGATGAGGGGGTTTGCGGCAGGGTGGTCAAGGGTAAATCCGTCCTCGGGTAAAAAGAGTTTCCATGCAAGTATACACATTGCCTTGTCGAAGAAATAGGAATTTGCTAGTTTTATCTCGGAATGTGTTGGAACACCTCCTATGAAGAAGGGGTACATTAGTACTTGTGCAACTACTTTGACTGGGTCAAGGAGCTTGCCGGCTTCTGCGGATTTTCGAGCCACGTAGTCTGCTATATTTGCCCCACAGCTCACGCCCAGGAGGACACATCTGTTTCAGTATTGTCAAGAAAACATTTTAGTACTACATATTTTGAATTTCTTAGTTTGTCAAAGAGGAGGGAAATGCAACTTTAATAAATGAATGTGCGCAGCATATACTTTAACTTATGCTTCCTCCTTTATGCGATAATAGGGCTTAATCTACTTCAGGTGGACAAGTAAAATGTACTTGGAGTTAATTAACATTATAAAGCGATAAACTTTTGCAATTCTCAACAATCTAACCAAGACTGTAACAACCATCCATATATCCCATATATATAAGAATAGCAACACATTGTCCCCCCCCCCCTCCTAAAAAAAAAATAATTAATTAAGTGTATTATGTTGTAAAAAGCAGTCATGAAACTATACAACAGAAGAACCGCCAAAAATCAGAGACCATAACATTCTACTTACCATGGAAGTGCTAGTGTTATTTCCCAACGGGGTGTCCCATTTAAAGGTTCACTTTTCCTAAAATGGAAATGGGTCCCGCTAATCATACTCACACAAATAACCCACTTACTCTCTCCTACTCAACTATCTACATTCACAACACATCACCTTTTTCACCTTTTCCTTAATTCTTGTGCCTAAACCAAATGGTGAACCTATAAATGGGACGGATGGAGTACAATATTATATTAATTAGTACTACAATTGTTGTCTACTTGTCCTAATCTTGGCCATGGGAAATGGGGGCTCATGAGAGAAAAGAAAAGAGGTGCTTATAGCTTATCAGCCAATGCTGAATCAATGAACTGATAAAACTAGGAGAGTTTGCTCCAAGGATATTCACGCTGCTTCAAAAAAGCATTTGTCAAACACCTGAAAATCTACCGAACCAGAGTAAATTCAGAAAATATACCTGAATTGAAAGTATCGATAGAGTGTGCCGCTCCAAGTACGAATTAGCACACCAAAAGTGATCACTAACAATTTGCACATTTGCATTTCAAAATTACTACATATGATAGTAAAAGGAATAGTTTCGCATTTCATCTCTCAAGACATTCTGCTACCATCTTATTGTTGTGAAATTGGTGCTCTCCGTTTGCAATCAACACAAAGAAATTAACACACCCACACGTACAAGAAAGAAACAATCACACACAAGAACACAAGAGTTGTTTACCCGGTTCATTCACCAACTCGTGAACTACGTCCGGGGGCAATTGCCAAGCCAATATGTTATTAGTCTCTCTAATATGTTGCTACAATGTGTTCTAGGCCGAAATTATGCTTATATAGTTACAAGGAAACCCTAAATCTAATTTAAGAAGAGTTACAATCAAATAAGGAAACAAATCGAAGCCCGGAACTCGGCCATGCTTGAGGCGCCCGCCTCAAGCCTTCCATGCGGCCGCCTCGCGAAGGACAGACCAAGCCCAAAACTTCGGCCCTTGAGGCGCCCGCCTCGGCCAGACCAGGCGCCCGCCTCGCGCTCCTCCCGGCCCGTGCTCGAGACTCCTTCTCCGTTTTGAATCCTCCTTTGATCTCACCAAAGACTCCTCCGACTTAGCCCCTTTTTCCTTGTAGTTTAGGACTCCTAAACCAACAATCTCCCACCGGAGACTAAACTAACAAACATAGAATTACCCATCAACTCCCACCACGGAGTAAAGACCTTCGAACACATTTCCCCTCATTCCATATTGGCTTGACACTGCCTCACCTCTACTCAAGTACTAAGGCGAGTTGAAACCAAGCGACGTTTCAACCTCCCCGTGTTAGATCGTTCTTGCCTCCCCAAATCAGCTTCTACCTTGATTTCTCCCCGCAAGTCTAACTTCGCCTTCTCCCTCCAGACCCACCTTCCTCATGATGCCTCCCCTTGAAACTTGGACACACCTTGTTTCTTGCATCGACTATTCTTGGTCTGAAACCGCTCTCTGTTAGGGCCCTTGGACATCCACACCGCGTTGATCAACTTTGAGTCCTCCCCAACATACCGTTTCTTGATGTCTCCCCTTTTCACACCAACAGGCCGGTTTTTAAGCCTCTTGCTCCCACCTAACGAATGTCGACATTGTAGGTAGAATACAACATCTTCCCTTAACCCAGCGAGCCAACACCTTAGCCCCTTTTGTGACTTCCCAAGACCCACCAATGAAAGAAACACCGTATCCTTCACTGTCAAGTTGTCCCACGTAAATCACCCTCCTCTTCAAATCCGGAACATGCATCACGTCGTGTAGTTGTAAAAACGACCCCGTTAGGTGTCTTCATCATTACATCCCCTTACCTTTGATCTTGATGGTTTGACCATCACCAAGATAGAGAACCCCAAAATCTCCGATTTTGTAACGCCTCATTGATTCCGCATCCCCACTAGCATGACAAGAAGCTCCAGAATCCAACACCCAATCTTCACCCGACTGCTCCTCCCCTAGGATTAGTACATCACCACCATCATCCACCACGTGCGCACCACCACTTTTTCCGGACAATCATAACTAATGTGCCCCAATTCACCACAATTGTAGCACTTGACCTTTTTCCCCTTAGGTCCACCCCTTTTTCTCTCCACCCTAAGTGCGGCCCCATCTACTGACGATTCTCCCCTTTTCTCCTTCCTTCGCAACTCCTCTTGCGGGGATGAGATCTCTAACCTCCGTATACACCAATGCCGCTGACGTACTAATCGTTGTGACAAGAACCTCCCAACTATCGTGCAACGATTTTAGAAGAAAACAAGCTAGCACTTCATCGGAGAAAGTAATATCAACACTTTTCAATTGGTCCACCATACCTTTGAAATTGCCGATATGACTTGCGCTGTCGCCCTCCGACATCTTCGCATTCGCAAACCTCTTTATCAAATGCACCTTATTGATATTCGACGGCTTCTCATACATGTCCGATGGCGTTTGTAGCAACTCCACCGTTGTCTTGGCCTCCATGGCGTTCCGTGCAACGTCGTCGGTTAGTGGCACTCCTTACCGCTCCTAACGCCTTCCGATCCAACACCTCCCAATCCCCTTGTGACATGTCTTCGGGCTTCTCCTTGAAGGGCTTATGAAGATCCTTACAATAAAGGTAGTCTTCAATCCTCGTCTTCCAAAACGTAAAATTCACACCGCCGAATTTCTCGATATGGTTCTTCATCTGATCGCTTCACCAAAATCCCCAAGAACGCGATTCAAAATTAATCAACTAATGAAAGAATTTTGAATCCACCAAACCAAAGCTCTGATACCAGTTGTTGTGAAATTGGTGCTCTCCGTTTGCAATCAACACAAAGAAATTAACACACCCACACGTACAAGAAAGAAACAATCACACACAAGAACACAAGAGTTGTTTACCCGGTTCATTCACCAACTCGTGAACTACGTCCGGGGGCAATTGCCAAGCCAATATGTTATTAGTCTCTCTAATATGTTGCTACAATGTGTTCTAGGCCGAAATTATGCTTATATAGTTACAAGGAAACCCTAAATCTAATTTAAGAAGAGTTACAATCAAATAAGGAAACAAATCGAAGCCCGGAACTCGGCCATGCTTGAGGCGCCCGCCTCAAGCCTTCCATGCGGCCGCCTCGCGAAGGACAGACCAAGCCCAAAACTTCGGCCCTTGAGGCGCCCGCCTCGGCTGCAGACCGAGCGCCCGCCTCGCGCTCCTCCCAGCCGTGCTCAGACTCCTTCTCCGTTTTGAATCCTCCTTTGATCTCACCAAAGACTCCTCCGACTTAGCCCCTTTTTCCTTGTAGTTTAGGACTCCTAAACCAACAATTTGCCGCTCCAAGTACGAATCAGCACACCAAAAGTGATCACTAACAATTTGCACATTTGCATTTCAAAATTACTACATATGATAGTAAAAGGAATAGTTTCGCATTTCATCTCTCAAGACATTCTGCTACCATCTTATTTTCTATAATTGGTAGACAAGTACATGTGTGTCGACATAAGCAGGTGGTGCTGGACATAGACCTTCCAAATGTAAGACACGAGGACATGGCCCAGTATATAATATCTTAGTAAGTACATAAACACAGATGTGTTAAGTACTCTAAGATCTTCAAAAATTACTTCCATTCTATCTTTACCTAAACATATCTTTATTCTTATAATAACACAATAAATTGAGGGAGATTGATGTATTAGTTATTTAGTTCATGAAGCAAATTCAATTTCTTATTTAGAAACACTTAGTACCCGCTTGGCATGGAATAATTGTGATTCCTTTCCATAAACTATCATGGAATGAATTTTTTACTAGAAAAAACATAAAATGAAAATGTCCTTATTGCATACGCACCACCAAACAAGCACTAATTTCATGTCCCAACTGTCAGCACTGCCATTTTACGTGATTTTCAGTATCCTAGATCATTGGGAACTACTATTCTGCCGCTCTTTCTCTGCTTAAGCTCTGTGTAATCTACATTACACCACTCACCCGCCAACGTCCCCCCTTCAAACTGGAAAAATATTGAAAGGATAAATGTTTTATTAAATTCCTCTGTGCCAAACCTCATGTTCTATGCAATCTTCCTGAATTTGATATTTAATGTATGACATTCTTATACTTAACTTGCTAAATTAGCAACCTACATTTTCAGGGAAAGATCACAGCCGATCTTGACTTCGTTTCAATGAAAGCCTAACAATGTAAAGCGAGATCAGTGATTGCATAGAAGTTCCTAAAGCATATTAATTGATAACACCACGTTTGAACATATTGGAAAGGAAAATCTGATAGTAGGCAAGTAATTGCTAAGAATGGAAGCTAGATGCTAATGCAATCTAATTCTAGATTATGGATAAGTTATGTATGCTACTTGCATGTTCACCATCATGCTAAACTGTTACTTTCTTAAATCAACTACTCCCTCTGTCCGGAGAGATGGTCCCACTTTTTTTATTAGTCAATTTGATTGAACTTTGACCAAAGATTTAGGAAACAATAATTATCTCAATGAAATTATTAAAACTTGTTATTGATACGCCATCAAAAATGCCACCAATAACAATTTTTTTTAGACTTCCACTAGGGTAATTAAATAACATAAATTAGGTGAAAGTTCAATGTAATTGACCACTAAAAAGTGAGACTATATTTCCAGGACGGAGGGAGTATAATACGCTATGATACAGTAAGGATGCATCTTGCACAGTTCAGTGTTTGTAATGAAAACTTACAACATTAAGTTTCAACTATATGGGCAACAATTATCCCCAGAGCAAACCCTTATTATACTTCTGTCCCAAAATTCAACTAGTCAAACATGTGACATATTCTAACATGACTTCATCAATATTGTGCAGCCTCCTTTACAGATCTTACTGACCCGAAGATGTCTATGCCACTAAAGGCAATGAACAGAAAGAACATAGAATGAATGAAGTATGGCAGCTCTAATTGTAATTATGTAATGCCTCTGACATTAAGTACAAAGCCTAAATTTACTTTCTCTAGCTATAATTTTCTCATACGTTTACATCAAAAGAAATCACACTCTTCAATTTCTTAACCATACAGCTTTGATGGAGAACCTCAAACGATAGGGAAGGAAAGGAAGAGGTACGAAAGAAGAAAGGGAAACATTTGACAACTCTATAGTTTAGCAGATTCATCACAACCTGCAAGGTATTATGACAGATTGATCTGAATTACAAACATTTAACAGTTCAGCTCGCAATGAGTGTGCGAGTTCCGCATTTCAGCTTGTTTACTAAATGAGTTCATATATAAGTACTTGTAGAGGAGGATGAGATAAAAAATTAAATAAAAAATGGTGATGTTATTAAGGGGATGAGGTTCAGAAAGATATTCTATACAATACGATTTATTCAGTTTCTCTAATCTACATAGTCGCATACTCAGTTCCTATAACCCATCCAACTACTTTTTCCGATAAATGAGAAATGTAGGGCAATCCTTTTGCTATATCTGCAAATCAAAGCAGCAAAGCGGCCATGGAGTCCCAGTTGTTGATGTGCGCCCATCGCACAACTGTGCGCCACGATAAAACCCCCTCCCGTGGAAGACCACCCCACCCCTTTTCACAGGGGAAGCGCTCGGCCTTGGGCATTTTTTATTTTCAACTACTCTTTTAACATTATTACCATATGAGTAAACTCAATCCTGAGTAACATACTGCAAATATTAAACATGTTCATCTAAAATGCATAACACGTGCTTACTTATTAAGCCTTAGATACCTAGTAGAGTATGTCTGATATAAGAGAGTTATAATATACTCCCTCCGTCCCATAATGTTAGTCCAATCTGACTATTCAAACATTTTTTTATGGGAACAAACAGATTAACAACCCAATTTCTTTTTTATCACTACCCTCCTCTCTTCTTCCTTTTTCTTTCATTCTCCCTCACCCTCTCTCTCTCTCACCTCGCATCCTTAGTTATGAAAGCTTAATGAATTTAACCCCTCAATTATGGAAATGGGACTATCTTTATTGGACTAACAAGGATGGTAAGTAGGACTATCTTTCCGGGACGGAGGGAGTAATGGATAAAGAGAAACTTACACCCTTCCCTTCATAAAACAGTTATTCCTAACATCCATCAAGACTTACTGCTATTTTATTTTTATTTTGATAGAAAAAAGAAGATTTATTAGATGGGAGAAATTACAAAAACAAGACCGCAAAAGTATTAGTATCAAGAACAAGTCTACCTTTCTCAGCTGAGACCTTGTCTTACCTAAGCTCATTCACAACCCTAATCAAAGTTTTGGGATAGTCATCTAAAAGAGGAGATTTTAGGGGATTTTCACTTTGTTGGAGAATAAAAATCACAAAAGGACTAAGAACTGAGTTTGTTTCTCATGCTTGATCCACATCCTCTCTTGGATATTAATATACTTCTTCGTGGCCTTTAAATTCCAGGGGTCCGCTCTCTACATGACTTTCCTTTAGAAGCAAGGTTTCACTACCACTTAAGAGCATTAAGGCTTGGAGGCAGATCCAAAGAACTCATAATGTGCCTTCTGCCATACTTAGAATTATAAATATTTCTCAAAGCTATTATCTTGTAGAGAAGCTTTGACTAAGAAACTATTAGATGAACTAAATGTCACAAAAGAAAGGAGCTAAAGCAGAAAACTCTAAATTTAGAACGCCTAACAGATTCCACAAAATTAAGCAACGACATGCAAGTAACAAGAATAATGAATCATCCAGTGTACAGAAGATATTAATACATGAGTTGCTCCGAAAGGAGAGACTAAAATAACCATGAAAAATATCCAAAGACTAGGAAGTTTCACGTATATAGAAAGTTGAACACAAATTATAATGGAAGCAATCAAATGCCACAATATAGATAATATTCCAAGAAACATACAACTAGTTTTCTTGTTGATAGGAAGTTCCAAAAGAAACAGAAGACCAAAATCAATCAACTCGAAAACTCCCAAGTCTATTATTTAAGACTAAAACTTCCATTACATCTAACGTGCAGACATGGAAACAATAATAGAACAACTTCTACTATTAAATTCAGAAGTGATTATAACAAATTTAATAAACATAGCTACCAGAAATAAACAACCTTTTTCCGGATTCATGAGCCATACACTCAAATAAAGTAATTTTTTATAAGACTCAAATGAAGTAATAATATAAGGATTAAGCTATTTCGTAGGACTTCATACTACAAAGATCATCACATTCTTCACATTAGCACATATAACCATCATCTTAAATACAACAGAAGTAACATTAATGAAATTTAGCTCCCATATCTTTATGAATGTAACTTAAGCGTGGTGTTTTTTTTATTTTATTTTTTAAACCTTTAAAAGCAATAGACTAGAAATGTCAACAAAAGGAGGCAAAATTTTACCTGGATGGATCACCATGAGCAGCCAACCAAGGCTCCACCATGGATGCCCCGAAAGCATCTGCAATATGCCTATGAACATCTGATTTCCTCAACTCAGCTCCGCCGCCTCGATTACTCCCCAATGACTTGCTACATTCTGCTAAATTAGCTTGTTTAGCCAGCCAATGCAGTACCTTCAACCCATCCTCAAAAGCTGCAGGGTATCTATTCTCCGGTGCAAGCCTATAACCAACAGCCAAAACAATAACATCACACAATTTAGAAATCCGGCGACAGAAGAAATCATTCGCCACCGAATCACAACTCCCCGACACAAAACCCCCACCGTGAAACTGCAACATCACCGGCATTTTCCGATTCTTTTCAAGAAAAGGAGAATACCCTCTGTACGCACCGTTCTCCGATTTCATATTGGCCTCATCCGGCGAACACCCGTAACTATTCCGGCGATTACTCTCCGTCCGCGCTAAATGAATCCCCATTTCCGGCGATCCAAGACTACTGCGCCTCGACAGAACATTCCCATTAGCGGACCCCAATTCAGGATCCGATCGTTTAACTATTGTCCTAGCCCTAGCTTTAACATCCCCATCAGGTGAAACGAGACAAGTATCAGGAAGAAAAATCCGAATCGTTAACGAGGTGGAAGGATCAATATGGATATTCTTGGTGGCAACACCGTCGGTGAATGACGGATTCGCCGCGGCGATTGATTCTTCCGGACGGGAAGTGACGCCAAACGAGTTGTTCTCATCGAGGGGATTCTGGATTCGATTATGTAAACGATGCTTCAACAAGAATTTGAAGAAGACGCTGTACAATTTCACAGCAACGGTAGGCATCTCTGTCTTTTTTTACATCAAGAATCTATTTATTTATTTTTACTTCAAACGGTGAATGACCTGACTGGTAGGATTAGGGTTTAAAGATTGGAATTGGGGAGGGAAATGTGAGATTTGGGAGTTGTGAGGAAGATGATGACAAGGAATTAGGGAGGAGGACATTAATGGATTTTACCAAGGGTGTCGTGTCGGGAGTTCGCTTCGTGACAGAGGCAACATGTGACGGCCTAGACATGTTCGAACGGTTTGGATTTCGGTTTTCGATTTCAGAATCGTCGGTTCTCGGTTCTCAAATAGTCGGAATCGTATTCAAATTATATTAATTCGATTCTCGGTTTCCGGTTCTATCTGTCGATTCCGATTCTCGATTTCCGGTTCTAACAATATTTTTAGAATTTAAATAAAACAACATTACAATACAAGTACAAATACTAAATAAATGCTAAATAAATGTTAAATATTACATTTAACTTATATTGAGTTCCGGTTCCCGGTTTCGGAACCGCCGGTTCCCGGTTTCGCCGGTTCCTCGGTTCCCAATAAAAAAATATGGTGGATTCGTATTCGAACCGTTTCAATCCGGTTCCCGGTTACATTCGGTTCCCGATTTCGGCGGTTCCCGGTTTTCGCCGATTTTCGGTTCCGGTTCTGTTGGAATATTTGCATATGTGGTGTTTAAGTTCATAGTCATATTGCCTTGGAGGATAATTGGCTTGTATTGAACTTGGCAAGGAGGAATTTCACG
>JAFEMH010004376.1:42500-212622 GCA_022495995.1 Adenophora triphylla var. japonica | reverse complement strand
CTCTCGAGGCACTCCCGGCCCCTTTCGGATCCTTCCGAGGCCTTCCGAGCTCCCTTGTGGTGCTCCGAAGCCTCTTCGAGCGCTCCCGCACTGCCCCGAGGCACTCTCGAGGTACTTTGAGGCCCCTCGTGGTACTCCAAGGCCTTTCCTGGTCTTTCCCAAGGTGTCCCGGCTCTTTCCGAGTCAAACCGGTGATTCCGGCCCACGCCGAACCTCTGCCCGAATCCAACCGACGATCCCAACGCACGCCGAACCTCTGCCCGAGTGATCCCTGTGATCCCAACGCACGCCGAACCTCTGCCTGAGTAATCCCTGCAATCCCAACGCACGCCGAAACTCTGTCCGCAGACAACCGGCTCATCCCGAAGCAATCCCGGTCCGTACCTAACACTATTCCATCCTCAAACACTATTCCCCGGAAGACAGACACACGAACCAACATTGGTAAGGCTCCTTCCTATACTATTTCAATACATTTCAATAAGCAAAGTGTACAATGTAGACATCCGACACAACATGCATTTTTAAAAGCACATACACACACACACACAACAGCTTAAAAGAATATAAGGGGTACCGAAAGACTCGTTTTACAAGGCGACTCGGGTGAGCTCTAAGATTCTAATATTCTCTTCCCGAGGAGTCATCCGACCTCCGAACTCAAAATCTCATCACACAAAAACAGTTTATTTTTAAACTGATGCCCTTTTTCAATGTTTTCGGCTTAATAAAAACGGCGTGGCGACTCTATAAGCTAAAACACGGCGAGACACCTCCAACCCGCAAAACGGAATAAGACAGATGCCGGGCGCGATCGAGCCGCCTATCGGATTCGGCCATTTCCAAAACGCGAGCGAAATGCGAGATGCCGGGGCCAAATACGCGCGAGCCGGATCCGGGTAATTTCAGCGGGACATCCGGCTTAAGGCGACATTTATAATGTCGCCCCCTTTCCTTTGGTTGTCGCCAGCGCGACATGGGAACTTAGGCATTCCTGGGGCTTAGTTCCGGTTGGCGCCTGCGCCCCTAACCCTAGCCGCTTGTGATGGGTGATTGATGTGACAAGGTGAATAGTGAAATCCCACTAACTTGAGGTTGGTTGGGAACCCTACTTGGATGATTGACAGTGTCCTCTACGTGCAAGACACATGGGGGGCTTGGGAGTACAAAAGGATGAATAGTATCATTTGCATGGGTATGTCTCTCCCTCTACTCTCTCTCTCTCTCTAGGGTTTCCATTGATATTGTTACCATCTTTGTTCATCTAACCTTATTCTCACGCCGGAGGGGGTTTGCTGGAGTCACCCCCGACCTAGTTTACGTGCGTTCTCGTGTGTAGGCGAACAACCAAGCAAGGAGGCGGCCGGAGTATCCAGTCCTCTTCAGTTTCCTGTGCAACCACAATTTCTTATGGTAGCATTAGTTGGTTCCGTTTTCGGGACTGAAATCTTTTCCTTTGTTTGGTTGATTCAAGTTTGTTATTGGCTGAAGACTCGCATCAGTTTCCAGTTGCCTAGGCTTGTGTTCTTGGGGTTCCGTGTTTAGGAGGGTGAATCCAGAAAGCGTGTTTCAAGGCCGTTGTTTTGGGTGGATTCATTTGTATTTCAGTTCGTGATTGTTTGTGAACCCAGAAAGTTACCAGAATTGTTCAAGAAAAGAATGCTCAGGGAAAGGAAACCAAGAATCCGGCATTGGAGACACCTAACCCGAAGGATGGGACACTCGCAGGCGAGATCAGTGGACGGCGCGGGAAGGTGAGGTGCATACTTCGAGACTGATTCGGCCATCAGGAGCACCAGGAGGCGAGAAGAGAGGGAGCGAGTTGAAGCAAACAAGAGAAAGGTTGGCGAGCAGAATCCCACTCCATCGAAAACTGATGCGGTGGCCGAACAGTTAAGGAAAGAGATTGAATTCATGATGAAAGTTCTAGCCAATAATGAGTGGTTGAGAAAGATGGGTCAGGCACCCACGACGATCCCGCCTGAGATGTCGGTGGAAGTTGATGGGCGAGACCAGGGAGGAGAGCGGAATGTTAGCCATAGTGCGTCAAAGAGGGATGATAGGCGCGCGAAGGATATGCCGCCGCCTAAAGGTGATAAAGGAGGCCGTAGAAGGCGGGATGTAAGCAAGGAGAGATCTGGGGGTGATGGAGGCAAGAGGAAACACTCAGATCGAGATGATGAAAGGAGGAGGATCTATCACAAGTCAGGGAACTCGCGTGATGATTCTTATTACTATGGATATGAAAGTGACGAGGGGTCGACTGCAGACAGAGATTATGTGCCAAGTCGCTCAAGATATTCTGACGATGAGACGTATGTAAGAGAAAGGTCGCAAAGGTCAAGGCATTCTGATAGAGCTCGCCGAGATGAATTACCACAGCGTGATATAGATCGCAGGCGGCGAGAAAGGAGGGATAGGGAAAAGGCGGAAAAAGCCGCAGAAGCCGCAGAGTTGGCTAAAGCCGCAGAGTTAGAAAAGGCCAAGAAAAATGAAGGTGATAAGTGGAAATCCGAGATGGCAGAGGCTTTAAAAGTCGTAGAGTTGGCTAAAGCCGCAGAGTTAGAAAAGGCCAAGAAAAATGAAGATGATAAGTGGAAATCCGAGATGGCAGAAATGGCGAAGAAAATTAAAGAGTTAGAGGCGGGATCCAAGCCCGCTGAGGTGAAAGGCTCTTACTTGGCCCCATTTGCAAAGAGTATTCAGATTGTCGCCCCCGATCCATCATTCCGTATGCCCAATTTGCCAAGTTATTCTGAGATTTCAAGGGCGAACACTCACATTGGAGGATTTGAGGTAACGTTGTCGCTATCGACTCGATAATGAAGCCGTAACCGCAAGGCGTTTGCGAGCACTCTTGCCGATCACGCATTGAGTGGTTTTTGGCACGGCAAGGAATCGATGCTCTGATATCGTGATCTTAAGGATAAGTTTCTAGCGAGAAAAACCGAATTATGCAAAACCGAAGCGTAATGAAGGGGAGAATATATCGGCTTTACCGATAGATTTAGGGAGTTGCAAATAGGATTGCTGATGTCAGTCATGGCGAGATCATCATGTTATTTAATTCGGGATTGTTGCATGGGCACTTCAAAGCGAAATTTTGTATGCGATTGCCGAAGATAACTGGCGAGTTGTACGAGAGGGTTAGAGCATACTGCAGCGGTAGTAAGGAGGAAGTAGTCAAGGTCGCCTATGCAGCAGCGGGCTCTGGTAAGAAGAATGTGAAGGAAAGGATTGAGGTTGTGAAAGATGATAAGAAAGTTGATAAAGGAGATCGCAGCGGGAATAGATCCTATGGGAGCCGGGATAGCCGTAATGGAGGGCAAGACCAGAGAAGGATTGTCAGGTTCAGCAGGTTGAACACTACTCTGAGCGAGATCTTGAGAAAGCAGAATTTCCCAGCGCCGTATAAAATCAGAGAAGGATCCTATGGTTCCAGTGGATCGAATAGTTATTGTGAATTTCATAAAGACAAGGGGCATGTGACAGATGATTGCTATAATTTGAGAAAGATAATCCAGTAAAGAATTGATAGGGGCGATTTCAAGCAGTATCTCGAAGGTAGTATGAGGCGGGATGAAGGGGTGCGTCAAGAGAGAGCTCAGGATCGAAACGTTGTCGATGTTATTCAGGATCCATTGCCCAGCGTTGCCCAGTTGGATAATCAAATTATGATGTTGTCGCACAGTTTTGACATCCCTCCATTTGTCGCTAGCGAATACAGAGTTATCAGTTTTTCTAGAAGCGAGTTGGCAGCGACAAAGGGTCATGGGAGCCAACCAGTGATTATAACCATTTGCCCGAGAAATAACATTGTTCAGCGCGTGATGGTGGATTCAGGAGCGAGTAGGAATGTATTGTACTACGAGGCTTTCAAGAGGATGAATTATACTGAGACACGGTGTAAGTACCCCAATCTGGATCACCCTCTTCCGAGTACACGGGAAACACTGCAGACTCACAAACGCAGTCTCGAAGACCTTTGACACTCACAACCCTCCAAAAACCCCAGCCAAACCAAGGGAGGGGCCTTTCTGGGACAAAAAGGGACAAAAGGACCTTTTAGGAATTTTTCAGAAATTATAGAAGCATACATGGTCCGTACGGACCTCTTTGCTTAAATGATTACTGAATCCCCTTAAAGTCCAACTTATTCCCTCAAATCCCTAAGTGATCATTACCCCTACATGGTTGGTCCGTACGGACCTTTACGCATGCAAGGTTGGTCCGTACGGACCTCTTTGCAACCAGATACCATCATGGCTAAATCTTCTTAAAGTCCACTTATTCCCTCAAATCGAGGAAAACCAAAAACTTGGATTACCTGCAAGGTCCGTACGGACCTTATTGCACATTTCTGAGTACTATAAATAGAGGGCTCCCCCTCTCGAAATTCAGACACCTCCCTCTTCTCTCCTCTCCCCCCAGCCTTCTGGCACCCCTCTAAGACCTCTCGAGGCACTCGCGACCCCTTTCGGATCATTCTGAGGCCTTCCGAGCCCCTTGTGGTGCTCCGAAGCCTCTCCGAGCGCTCCCGCGACGCTCCCGCGCTGCCCCGAGGCACTCTCGAGGTACTCTGAGGCCCCTCGTGGTACTCCGAGGCCTTGCCTGGTCTTTCCCAAGGCGTCCCGGCTCTTTCCGAGTCAAACCGGCAACTTGAACGCACGCCGAAACTCTGCCCAAGTGATCCCTGCGATCCCAACGCACTCCGAAACTCTGCCCAAGTGATCCATGCGATCCCAACGCACGCCGAACCTCTGGCCGACTGCACACCTGGCAATCCAACTTACGCCGAAACTCTGTCCGCAGACAACCGGCCCCTCCCGAAGCAATCCCGGTCCGTACCGGAACACTATTCCATCCTCAAACACTATTCCCCTGCGAAAGACAGACACGAACCAACATTGGTAAGGCTTCCTTCCTACACTATTTCAATACATTTCAATAAAGCAGTGTACAATGTAGACATCCGACACATCATGCATTTTTAAAAGCACATACACACACACACAACAGTTAAAGAATATTAGGGATATCCGAAAGACTCGTTTTACGAGGTGACTCGGGTGAGCTCTAAGATTCTAATATTCTCTTCCCGAGGAGTCATCTGACCTCCGAACTCAAAAATCTCATCACACAAAAACAGTTTATTTTTAAACTGATGCCCTTTTTCAATGTTTTGGGCTTAATAAAAATGGCGTGGCGACTCTACAAAGCGAAAACACAGCAAGACACCTCCAACACCGCAAAACGGAATAAGCCAGATGTCGGGGCGCGAACGCGCTGCCTATCGGATCCGGGCCATTTCCAAAACGCGAAGAAATGCGAGATGACCGGGGGGCCCTTCGCGCGCGAGCCGGATCCCGGGTAATTTCAGTTGGTGACTCCGCTGGGGATATTTTGTTTAAAAAAAACTTTTAAACAAAACAAAAGATTTTTTTTAAACAATGATGAGGGTCAAACTTTCATTTTACCCCTTTCTTTAACTGTTGTGTGTGTGTGCATGTGCTTTGCCTTTTTTATTTTACAAAAAAAATAAAAATACAAAAAATGCATCAATATACATCTCTGTACATATATTTAAAATTCTTCAAAAACTTTTGTTTTACTTAGAAAAAGAATTTTAGAGACCGCACACTATTCGCACTGCTGCCTTGGTACACCGCACGCTACTCGCACTGCTGCCTCGGTACACCGCACGCTACGCGCACTGCTGCCTCGGATACACTGCACACTACAACCCTCAACCCGGGGTGGTCTCCGTTGCAGTCCGTTTGGTCTTCCTAGGCCTCTTGGATGCGCACGGGATCATTCCAAACATCCCATCCTAGCCAAGTGTCAACCCCGCACGCTTGAGTCACACTCTGTCCCGTACTCGGTTGGTTTTTACCACCCAGGTGTCATGCGGCTGATACATATCCCATGCCGGCCATTTTCTGAGTCGAAGCTCGGAACTCAAGATCCCTTGCGCAAGCAAAGCGATGAAAGGTCATGCTAAAATCTTGACCTGATCTTGATTTTCCGAAGCTACGCCCAGACGATGTTCCGTCTCGGATATACATCCATGCCCACATGACACCATGTCATCAAGCCTTTAATACGTCAGCTATGATGATATGACCCCGCCAATGCCTAACGTCACAGATCCCTTGCGCAAGCAAGGTAAAGAGAGGTCATGCCGAACTCTTGACCCGATCTTGACTCAGGTGCCGGCTCGGCTCACTATTCACATGGCTAACGCATTAAAACGAACATGACAGGCTCGGTCCTTAGGTTCGATTTTTCTTTTAGGCCGGTGGAAACTGCTTGCCCTATAGGACCCTCGCCCGGGGCTGTCCATCCGAGATGTCGAAATACAGGTGCAAAACGAGGGGCTTATAGCCGCACAGATGGTCTCCACTGACCCAGGATCTAGCATAGTTGCGAAAAAGAAGGGCAATCTTTTCCAACCTACCTAGGATTCTGAGAAAACACTGTTTTAAGTAAATTAAAACAACAAAAAAATAAATAAAAATAAAAGCGGAAACCGCATGTCACATGAGCTTTCCCCCCTTTTTATCCAAAAGGCCTTCCCGTGTCTAAACCTTACCCGCCACCCCTCCAGCGAACCGAGAGTGGTTGAGAGTACCCGAGAGCCGCCTTTTCAGTGTCGAAGTTACAAGGTCCGACAGCCCTTCCAGTTCAGCGGTCTGCACTGTCCGCTACTCCCCCATGGCGGGATCAATAGATAACAGTAAGGGAAACGGAACCCCACCACTGACAAACCTCCAGACAATTGAGGAGGTGATGCGAGCCTTCGAAACTCTAAAGAAGCGCCAGGAAGAGCAGCAAGCTTGGATCGTAGACACTATGCACCGCCGCGGAGCCGTTGCTGTTCCCCAAACAGATGGGACCTTCATTCTCATAAAAGATGAAGAAATACCAGCTCCCCCGGGTCCTAAATGCTATCAGCAGGTTCAAGCAGCTCCGATATGCCCGCCTCAGCACAGTCAATTTCCCGGCCCTGCACCCCAAGCTCAGTATCAACAGCACACATACGTGCCTGCTCTGCCAGATCCTAATGCATCTCGGTATCCCCCAGGATTTAATCCTCTGCCTCTATACGAGCCTCGCAACCATAACCAAAAATCCCAATGTTTACCCGGGACTGGCATCCCAAGCGGATATCCCGACATTTCAAACCTACCACCCGCTGGTCTGCCACTTGGGGCTAATGAAACATTTCCCCAATTCCCAAACACAACCCTTAGCGGACCTGGCAATCACGCCCCTAACTTCAACACTCCAGGGTACGGGCTGGTATACATCAACTACCTCCCCAAGACTCCCGAATGGCGATCCCATCAGCCAATCCACCTCTATCTTCGGTTGCCATCCCCGAAAACGGCAACCCGCCTCAACCTGCCGATCCCCAAATGGCTTGGCTGATCGAGCAAATGAAGGACATGCAAGGCAAGCTAGCCAGTTCTCGGAAGGACTTCCTCCTGCCCATTGATCCAAGCAAGGTGGTCCCGCTCCCTCCGAAATTCAGGATGCCGGAAATGGAAAAGTTTGACGGGACAGAATGCCCAAAAACCCACATCGACACCTATGTCCCGGGTATGAGAGCCAAAGGGGCAACCCCTCAACAAATGGCGGATCACTTCCAGCATTCTCTTAAGTCCACAGCGCTAAGGTGGTTCCTCAACGTAAAGGCAAAAAACCGCTCCACGTGGGACCAAATCAGCGAGATCTTCCTAGAGAAGTACCGCGCCAACCTGGAGTGGGAGACAAACCGCCACGATCTGCAAGCCACCGAGCAAAAGGATGACGAACCAGTAGGCGAGTTCTACAAAATATGGAACTGGAAGCTTAGTGAGATAATGGATCCACTTTCCAAAGAAGAGCAGATGGACATCTTCCATTCTTGCCTCAAGCCATCCCTGAGGACCTTGATTAGCCATCACTTCTATCCGGATCTCCGTGCCATGGTCAACGCCGGAACTAAGTTTGAGAAGACTCTGAGCCTTCAGAAGACAATGCAGAGCCCCCTCGCCCGTCTTACCGCTATCGGACAAACCTGTCAACTTCAGCACCTGTCCCGAACAAAGGAAAAGAAGCAGCCGGAACGGTACACTACATCCAGAACGGAGCTCAAGTAAACCGTGATCAAATAGCCCCAAGGAATAACAATCTTCCTCGCTTCCCACAGTTCCAGCATTTTGACAACCTCGAAATGCCCCTGGGCCAAGTATTTGAATCTTTGGTAAAGCGAAATCTTCTCAAGCCTCTCGAGAACTTCCAACCAAAGACTCCCAAGCCCAACATGGATATAAGCAAGCACTGCGCCTTCCACAACTACCCCGGCCACACCACCGACAATTGCTTCGTGCTAAAGCAGGTGGTCCAGGGGCTAATCGAAGAAGGAAAGTTGGAACGCCCTCGTGGCCCCAATACCATCGGAAATCCATTCCCCCGAAATGACAGGGTGGACTCAATAGCCTTTGACGAAACTCCAAGCGAGAGCAGACCCCCTGCAATTTCAAAACAAAGCATCGCGTCTTTGTCTCGCTATATCGGGAATGTGAAACCAGAGTCAAAAGGTCTCTTGACCGGGAATCCAGACAAGAAAGCGCAAGGGAAACTGTCTCCCTACGATCTTTGCCCCGACCAAGGCACACCAATGGATGGATCGAACGCTCTCCAGAGGAGACTGAGTCAAATGGTAGCACAGGAAGCGGTCTAGCCTTCACAGACGATGACTTGCCGATATGTGAGAATCGACACAACGAAGCCCTCCTCATCCTCATAAAAATAGAGATGTTCTTCCTCCCGAACGTCTTGATTGATAACGGCTCCGCAGTCAACATCATCGCTTTGAGCACACTGAAACGACTCCGTATCGATCGCTCCCTGATAAGGCCTTCACCCCGGGTAATCCGAGCCTACGACTCCACTGCACGACTAATCGTAGGAGTCATCAATCTGAGGATCCAATTCGATGCACAACTGGAGTCGGTAGAGTTCCAAGTCGTGGAAATCAAACCAACCTTCTCTGCCTTGCTGGGACGACCTTGGATACATCAGATGAAAGCGGTATCATCTACTCTTCACCAATGCGTGAAATTCATCAATGCCAATGGAGTGCTCGAGGTGATCCGCGGAAGCAGTACAATGGCAAGCGCTTGGCCGGCAAGCTACGACCCAGAAGAAGGTTCCGACATGACCGAATACTCTTCTCCAAATGAGTCTCCAATCCTTTCCCGCTACGAAGTGGATCCCTACATCCACGCTCTAAGCCGTGACGAGCTAGAAATCGAAGAACTCATCGGTCAAGACGACAACTCTGACATATGCGACTGCGAAGAATGCTTAAGAGAGGATCAAGAGATGGATGCCCAGATGGAGATTGACCGAGGAGTAGACCCTTACTTCGCCGAAAACCCTCTTGCAACCGGCTCATCACCGATCCACCGGTACAGACAACCCTCCGGCCGACACTCTCTGGATCTCACGGGGACAAAGCATCACAAAGATAGTCCAATTCAACATCCCTGTCGACCTAGATGAACAAAGTGGCGCAACCTCCTCCAAGGCCTAATCGTGGAAGGAGATATAGCATGCCCCCTCGAAACAGACATTGTAAATGTCATCCAAGCAAAGATCCCAGATAAAGAGGCGGATTCTATGAAAATGATCAACATCAGCAAGAATCAACTCCGAATCAGCGAATGCTTCGCCCTCGTGGAAGTAGCCCTCAATGACTTCTACTGTCCAGGACCCCCAAAATCTGGTAGCAACACCAATGGAGGGACATCATCAGAGGAGCAACCAAAGACCTCCGCGATCTGGTTTGAAATTGAACCACATGCAAGCTATCCTCCGGGATCCGTGCCAACTGAAGATTGGCCACCAAGGCCATTGCCACTCCCTCTAGAGCTACAGCCTGCCAAGAGTAATGAAACCTGGTCCAATCCCTCGTCGCCCATAGTCTAGCTTCGAGTCATGTTGTCTGTGAATTCATGTCTTTCGAGTCATATGATGGCTCTACGCCGAAAGATCGTGAGTCCATAATCAACAATGTACAGTCTTTACGCTTTCAATAAAAGGTCCGACCTTTCTAGAATATCTTTTCACTGCATCTTTAACAAATGATGAATTAACTAACATACAACCGTTAATCACAATTCATCTAAACAAAGAAGCAAGCACATTAATTGAGTAAATGCATCAAGCAAACATTTAAGCATGTTGTCAAACGAGAGAAAAACCGGGCCCAAGCTGCCGAGAAGGTTTTAATCACAGTGAATTTTGGAACTGCTGAAGAGCCAAAGAGACGCAAGTCAGAAGCCTCTTCATCAGCACAGTCCAGACCTTCCAATACCTCAAGAATGGGGAGACCGCCTTCATGAACGAGGAAGGTCAACGCAGGGAAGGGGTCAAAGCCAAGAGCATCATGGCCCTGAAATGCCTCGCCTCTCACTTTGTCATCCTTGGGGACATGATGTACAAGAAACGCTACCAAGGACCACTCCTACGCTGCATCAGCCAGGAAGAAGCAAACAAGCTCATGAACGAAGTCCACAATGGGGCTTGCGGTCCCCACATGAACGCCAGAGCCCTGATGCAAATCATTCTCAGGATGGGCTACTACTGGATCTCCATGGAGGCAGACTGCATCCACTTTGTCCGAAGCTGCGACAAGTGTCAACGATTCTCCAACCTCAATCATCTACCTCCTCACGATCTCTACTGCATGACTACGCCCTAGCCCTTTGCCACTTGGGGAATTGACGTCATCGGGAAAATCGCTCCACCGGGCAGCAACGGTCACGAGTTCATCTTAGTAGCCATCGACTACTTCACCAAATGGATCGAAGCCAAGTCTTACAAGGTACTTACCTCCAAGAAAGTCTCGCATTTCCTCAAGGAAAACATCATCTGCCGATACGAAATCCCGAACGAGGTCATATCAGACAACGGCTCACACTTCGAAGGGGAATGCGACAGACTGCTGGCCGAATTCAAGATCACACGCCACAAGTCTTCTCCCTACCGGCCACAAACCAATGGCGCCGTAGAAGCAGCAAACAAGACTCTTGAACGGATCATCCGAAAAATGACCACCCGAGGACGAGATTGGCCCGAGAAGCTGCACCTTGCACTTTGGGGCTACCAAACATCTGTCAGAACGGCCATGAGGAAAACCCAATTCGCCCTGACATACGGGATGGAAGCAGTCCTTCCCATTGAATTGGAAATTCCCTCACTCCGAGTGCTGCTGGAAAATGACATCAACAAAGTCGAATGGCTTCGAAGCCGACACGACGAATTGGCTCTGCTAGACGAGCGACGACTAAAGGCCATGGAACACGTCCGAGCCTACCAAAGCAGGATGGCTAGGGCTTTCGACAAGAAATTCAAGTCCCGAGACATCAGGGAAGACGACCTGGTACTCAAAGAAAAGCCTCCCACTCGAACCAACCCACTGGGAAAATGAAAACCAACATGGATCGGCCCTTTCGTGGTTCAAAAGATCTTCTCTGGAGGTGCCATGAAGCTGACAGACCTAGACGGCAATCCCTTCATGAATCCAGTCAACGGAAGCAAACTCCGCAGATACTTCGCCTAAGGAAGAACAACTGTGCATCTCTTGGCACTCCATGTAGTGTCGAACTACGCAGACCTGAGCCCTCTAGTCCGGGGGGAACGTAGGCAACCTTAATTGGCCCGGTCTAAAAACACACAAAAAAGTCAAAAGTTTGAAGGTCAACCAAGACCTCCATCAAGCTGCACACTTTCCGAGAGCACGCCCCCACCGTCACCTTGACCAAGTCAAAACAACGGCGGCAACATCAAAGGATATCCGAAGGTCACTCAGCGTCAAACGACTGACCCATGTCTGCTTCCAAGCCAGGGGCTTATCTTCGCCCTCACGCGGATAAAAAAAAAAAGAGCTCGAGCAAGGGCTCACAAAAAAAAAATAAAAAAAAGAAGCTCAAGCAGAAGCTGCAAAAATGAGGTCAAGAGCCCGACGCCAACAAGAGGCAAGGAAGCTACGGAAAAGACCGTCAAAACGGCTTGTCAGGGGATCATCCAACCTCTCAGCCAAACACAAAGCCCAAGCAAAAGGGATTGCCGTCAGGGCCCAGGCCGTTTCAGTCCGCGAATGCAACAGAAAAGTCCAAAAGACGGACGCCGCCAAGGTGCACAAAGAAACGAAAAGAAAACAAGAGATATTACGTCTCGACAAAGCTTTAAAAGTAAATCACAAATCACTAACGATTACAACATTTCTTGATGATTTCAAGCACGGTCTACTCTCAAGTTCACAACATGCTAAAAGACAGCTTAATACATTTAACAAATAATGTGTTTGCAATGCAATGAATGGATACCTAGGAGGTCATTCCGCGCCATCTGCGCTTGTCCCCTCGCCATTCTTTCCTTTCTTCCCTCGTCCCCGAAGAGTTTTCTTTCTCTCCACGTGAGCCAGCTCTGCATCTCTCAGTCCGAGATTAGGGGTCCTCCCCGTAGAGTCAAACAATCCAGCAGCTCTCTGGGCTTCATTCGCCCGTGCTTCGGCTCAGATCTCCTCCCTGCGAGTATGCAAAAGAGGACCTCTCCCCGTCAGTCGATCAAATCTAGTCTCATAGTCAAACAAAGTGTCTCCCGTGACATCCTGAGGGTTAGACCAGGCTTCGGCACTCCTAAGGCAATAGCTACTACGGCAATCGGGCCCCAGAATCGCTCCACGCCTGCTTCCCAAAGCCACTTGAGACTGCCCAACACGCTGCTCATACCAGGCCAGGTATTGGGTTGTCAATACGACACTCTCCCGATGTCTAAGGAGCACCACAGGAGGGAAAGCGAAATACTTCCATACCCTCAGAAAATACAGAAGAACACCTGGAGCTGCCATACAAAGAGGAGCTACCTCCGCAGTCGCAAGGTCATCCCAGCCCAACAAAGGCTCCTGCTTCATCCCAAACTGCCAGGAAACAAGCGACGGAATATAGAAGGAGGACCAAGACAAACCTGGAACTCTGACAACATAGGACCCTTCCCGAAAGGCCCTCCTAGTCTCAATCCCCGCCGCGGAACCCACCAATGGATCTCGATGCGTACCAAGCCGTGCCATCCATCTCTCCCAGCGTGATCGATCCATATCCAACACAAGAGGTCGCCGAAAGCAAATGACCACGGGCTAAACGACGTCTGAGCCTCTGGGCATGGCCTCGAAGTCTCCTCGCAGCCACAAGGTGAGCAAAGCGGGGCTTCCTCTCATGAAACGATCCCTAGTCGCTGACGGCCGATACCATGAAGAGTCTCCCCTAGCACCAACGGGACGATATCCTCTCCAGCTCTGCAGTGCCCAACCACATCTAGCAAAACGCCATCGCAAACCCCAAGGGAGCTGACCATGAAAAGCGTCGCTATCACGCACAAGGCAAATGTATCCCACGAGACATCACTCTCATCATCAATCATGAACCGCTTCGGCAGCACAGAAATGTCAATATGACCCGAATCAAGGATCATGCCCTGCACTTCTCCCAACAAAGTACGAAGAAAGCCTGCAAGCTTCACGCTCACAGTAGTACCACCAATCAAAGGAAGCGAGATGGCCTCCACCTCCGGTCCTCCAATCAAAGCCCGAAAATCCTCAAAGGTGGGCACTACCTCATTGTAGGAGAAGCAATACACATGCCTCCTAACATCCCAGAACTTCGCGGCAGCCCGCAACAAATCCCAATCAGGAACCAACTCCTTAAGGGACCAAACCGAGCAAAGTCGAAACCTTACCTCGAAAGCCCGCCTTTGATGCCTCATACGGTGTCGCATCCACATTTTCAGCCGCTCAAGGAAGTGTGCTTGCCGCTCCTGCGAAAGCCTTGGCAAAATTCTTGGAACGTACGAAGAATCCATGGCAAAAATGGAGGTTCCTAGAGAAAATGGGAAAGAAAGCTCGAAAATGGCTGCAAATGGGGAATGGGGAAAGTCCAGACATCCGGAAAGCATTTATCCCTTCCCAAAAGCAAAAGTGATCCGTACGGACCTCTTTGCACCCCATGTTGGTCCGTACGGACCTTGTTGCAACCAGGTCCCACTTTTCCAAAGAACAAAGACAACAACCACTGCTCCCAAAGCAGGACCTTGCTCCAAACTGCCCAAACTCAGGCCAAAGCCATTTCCGGCAAGCATACACTACCCACAAACGCACTCCCAGCTCACGTGGCATGCACAAATAATAAACTAGCAACAATTCCTAGGACAATTCTCGGGAATCACAAAAGACGACATTACATCTTAGAATAAAATACTTTGCGATACAAATGCGAATGTTTTATTACAGGTACATATAATGTTTGTTGCTAAACAAAAAAAAAGAGAGAAGATATGGAAAGAGGGAAAGCAAATGAACCCTAATCCGACTCTTCAGCATCATCATCATCACCAACATCCTCAAGCGAAAAGTCGGGCACCCCGGCAAACTCGCCAGTCACACCCTCGTCGTCAGAATATTGAACCCCCTCCTGGGGTAGGTACTCAAGATACTCGGAGGGGTCAAACCCGGCAAAAGGATCAAAGTAGGCAGGCTCTGACAAACTCTCTCCCTGTGCTTCCTGCGAAGGCATGAACTGGTGAAAGACCGGCGGCCTCTGGACTCCCGAAGACATCCCCGCATCCATACTATGCCGCCCCCGCAAAGGTCCCTCCTGCTGTGGCTCTGGCTCGGCTCTCGGTGGGGGAACATCTACAGAATGCCTCGAGGGCATCGGCTCATACGCTGGCACACGCCGCGAAGACCGGCAAGACAGCTTCCCCGCCATCTTCTTTGCAAAGGACCTCATCGCCACATAATGGCGGGTCAGCGTTTCGAAGGCTCTCCCCGGGACCTGCACAAGCAAGCAGCCAAAGAAACGCTCAGCTAAAGAGATACAGGCATGGTCAACAAAAGATAAAAATACAGAAAAGATGCCAAAATGGAAAAGAGTAAGCACACTCACCGGCGCATCCGGGTCAACCCGATAAGCAGCAGGATCCAGCTCAGGCACGGGTACCGACACCCTACGCCTCGACAAGTCGCCCCGTATGTATGTAAAATCCGGCCCAGGCACCGGAACCTCTGGGGGACCTGGCGGGCCATCCTCCCTCTCCCTCGCCAACACCTGTGGCATCCTCAACTTCCTCCTCACGAAGGTCCCATACTCCTCTCCAAACAAGACAAACTCATCGGCACTCACGCCGTCCAGATACCTCTCAAACTCCAGCACATCCATATCACGGGAATCCATCATCCCGAAAGGTGGGTCCCTCGGAGCCAAAAGGAGCATACCCGTGCCATGCTGCCAGAAGACCCTCTCTCCCAAGTACATAACGTCGCAGGTCAGGCCCCGCAGCATCTTCCTCTGCGCCGTCACCGCGGGAGCACCCTCAAGCTCATCAGCCTCATACCGAGCCCAGGGGTACAAAGCAAACTCCACCGGGCTATCTCTCCCCAGATGCTCCTGCACCTCCCCGTAGGTAATGGTGAGCTTACCCCTACTGGTCCTCCTCCTCCTCGCCGGACGGGTCCAGCCTAACATAGTAGGATAGGCCGCTATGGCCCCAGGATCTCGATCCCACGGGAAACACAGAAAGATCTCGTAGAACCATACCTGTGACAAAAGAAGAAAAGCCTCAGTGCAAAAGAAAACGGAGAAATGACAGGTTGCTAATCAAAAATAGCAATAAACTCATACCTCCAAAGCAAAATCAAAGCAGGCCAAAGAACTGGCCACGCCTCTGCTGAACCGGTCCAAGGAGAAATAAAGCTCGGCCAGGCCCGCCTCGCCCAAAGCTATATCACAGACCCTCTCCAAATCAATCAAGCTCTCCAGCAGAGCAAAAGGAGCCATCGTCGCATGATTCGAGAACAAAGTCTCGGAAAGGGCAAACCACATAAACGAGCGTACCAGCTGATCCGCCGTCACCAGGCCGATGCCACGACAATAGGCCCCAATATTGGTCGTAATCCGCATCTCCACATCGCTATACAGCATGCCCAGGCCCCTGCGAGGAAGAGGCTCAAAGCCCAAGCAGCCTCGCCCAAGACCTCCGGACATCCCGTCCCTCCACCGCACCGGCCCTCCTTTCAAGGAAAGTCCGGTGATAGCAAAGAAAATCGGTGGGAGTCACCGTCACCTCGCCCCCACTCAAATGGAAGGTGTGGGTGGTATCCCACCAATACTCGACAAGCCCAGGAAGATGCTCTTGTTCTTCCTCGTATCGTAGATCCCGCCAAGTTCTCCACGAACACGCCCAAGCCTAAGCATACACCAACCTCCTAGGCTCGGCCCCGCCCCCATAGAGATGTCCGCAACCGCCGCCACAGCCTCCACTACAGCCTCGAGCGATCCCCGAGTCTTCATCTTTTTGGCTTTCCCACCAAAAGCCCATCATCCTCGCAGTAAACACAAAGAAAGGTACGTCGCCACGCACTTAATACCAAAGCATAAAAAAGGTCCGTCACAAAACACGGCACACATTGCACAAAATTTTCACATGTAACCCGTCACAAAACACGGCACACATTTAATTTTCACATGTAACCCGTCACAAAACATGGCACACATTACACATAATTTTCCCCATGCAGTCCGTCACAAAACACGGCACACACTGTACAAATTTTCTCAACGGAGGGATTAAGCACTACACGACACATTTTCAAAAGACCCGTCACAAAACGCGGCACATATTGCACATAAACTCCCCACAGAGTCCGTCACCAAAAACACGGCACACGCTGCATAACACATTTTCAAAAGAATAGTCCGTCCCTACACGACACATACTTTCAGACAAGACCCGTCACAAAACACGGCACATGTCACATTTTCCACAAAATTTGTCCCTACATGGCAATTTTCTCACAATGTACATACAGAATAGCATAAGGTACAAAACACCAAAGCATGCATTTCATAGAGAGGCACTTTATTTTTTCAAATAAGAGCTAATCTACACATTTTTGCACAAAAATCACATACCCACAATTTTTACATGCTTAATTTCAACAATTCATCACGAATTTCACAAAAAAGCATGGCAAACAACAAAAGCCCCAAATATGCGAAAAACTAAAACCTAGTTCTAGCATTCAAAAATTCAAGCGAGGAATCAAGACGAAATTGATTTCTTACCTCCCCGGCGTTCCTAACTCGCCGATTATGCACCTCCGGATTCGGGTACAACACATCCGGGTTCTTCGAAGAAGGCACGAAGGAGATGCAATTTCTTTGAAGCTCCATCCTTTGATCGATCACCTCTCGGCTCCGTTGACGACGTCCTCTCCTTGATCCTTCCGCCATTACAAGAAAATCAAGCTAAAAATGGAGAATTTTCTAAGGATTTTGGTGCAAAATGGAGTTTTCTCCCTCTCTCTCTCTCTCGCTGGTGCACGAACTGGAAGAAGAAGAATGGAGGGGAGCCTCGGTTTTCTACCCAGTCAAAATCTGGGAATTGTAAAATTCAACGCTGGTCTGTACGGACCTCTTTGCAGAGGAAGAAGATCCGTACGGACCTTCTTGCAACTCGTGACCAAATTACTTCTTTGCCCTTATAATCTTTGCCCCTGGCTGTCCAAATGCCTATTTCAGCAGATTCAATGCAGTTTGGTCCTTAACCCAACAAAACCAACCCCGACCGTCATCGTAAGTCCGGATTTCGCCCACTAAACGGCAACTCAAAGCACCGGCCATCAAAGTAAGCCCGAGCTCCTTCCCCAGCAAGTCAAAAGGGAATTCTTGCAAACCCGTACAAGACTGCATATCTGAATGTGCGCTCGCCCGAAAATAATAAAAATAAGGAGTCGCCACGCCGTTTTTAAGAGGAAACATTGAAAACCTTTTAAATGAGATTTTTGGGTCCGGGGGTCAGACTACGTGTTGGGAAGAACCGAGAGTTCACCCAACACGCCTCGTCCGTAGACGAGTCTTTCTAACATTCAACATTTAATTCATTCAAACGTGTGTGCTAGTGTGTATGACAAGATATGTACGGAATGCATAGAAGTGCTTTATTTTATTGCTCAAAGGGAGGAATAAACAACTTGTAAGCCACTGACCATGGGAGGCTACTTACAACTAAAATGAACCTACTGCAGAGGCTAGTTGTGTCGCGTGACACAGGACCTGAGAGGTCACTTGTGTTGCGTGACACTACAGACACTTTGCAGAGATTTTACATTATTGAACAAAAGGGAGGTAAAGCTATCTAATCACTTCAAAATGAATGTGGATATGGAAGATCCACACCCTAATTTGAGTGACAAACAAAAGGGGGAAAAGAGGAACAAACTTACAACTGAAAGATGATTCTCTGCAGATAGGTCACTTGTGTCGCGTGACACAGGACTTGATAAGTCACTTGTGTCGCGTGACATAAGTAGACCATCTCATAGAATCTCACAATTTAAAATCGAAGCCGACAAGGATCGATTCGTATCTAATTAATATACCAAATCAACTCGGAATAGCACGTATTAATAATGTATTACCCAAGGGAGCATGGATATGGGAGATCCACACTCCCTTGAGCACCAAGCAACCAAGGGAGGTACAATTACAACACCAACATGCAATTAAACCAAGCAAAACCAATTAAACAGAGATATAGCAGTTGCCACTTGATAATCTAAAGCAGATGGAGCTTGATTATCAAGTGGAGGAAGAACAATTACAAATAATCAAGTAAAATGAGAGAGAAAGGGTGGAGAAACGCGTTACCCTTGTAGTCCTCTACTTCTACACCAAGTTAGGTGTGGAAGCCTTCAATTCAGCTGTTAGGAAATGCAAATGAACACCAATTGGCTGCTTCTCTTCAGATCTTCAAAGGGAGGTGGGTTGTATGAAGGTGGGTTTATGGTTTGGGTGAAGAAGAGATGGAATTGAGGAGATTTGGTGTGGTTTGAGGAGAGAGAGGGTTTTCTGTCGTCAATTGGGCAGAGTAACTTTAGGGTACTGGAAAGGGATCTTGATATGAGAGGGGGAGGGTCCAATTTATAGGCTGCATGGAGGAGGTCACTTGTGTCGCACGGCCTTTCGCTTCGCTTTTCCATGGTCAATTGTGTCGCACGACTTGTCTAGCCATGTAACCGTTTTTGGCGTTAACAACTGATTCTGGAACCTTCTGTGATAATTCCCAATAGGTCCAAATCTGATAATTCCTGATAGGTCCTTTTATGTGGAAAAATCCCTCACAAGTACCTCCTTCATAAGAACTTTAAGATAAGTTTTCGGAAGACTTGGAATTGATCGGGAATTTACCAAAACGCCCCTAGTGCCATTTTTTTACATTAAAAAGCACTTTTAAAGGGTCGCGAATTGGATTGGCGTACTCACAATATCCCCAGCACCGGCCGCCATGGTAAGCCCGGACCTCGCCCACTAAACGGTAAAGCAAGCGCAAAAGGAGCCAGCACCTCCAAACACAAATCTCAAGGCACAAAACGCCTCCAAAACGCCCAATGGTGAATCAACCACCGGCAATCAAAGTAAGCCCGAAGTCACCTTCTCAGCGGAAAAAGCCCTACAAGGCCACATATCCCCAGCAGATGAACACCGGCAATCAGAGTAAGTCCAACCTTTTCCCCAGCGGGCAAAACATGAGGCATCCACGCCTCTCACAATCAAAGCACAAGGCAGCCACGCCTCCGCAAACCGCAGTCAGAAGATGAATCAAGTCCTCATACATGACACAACCGCAGTCAGAAGACGAATCAAGTTCTCATACATGACACAACAGCAGTCAGAAGACGAATCAAGTCCTCATACATGACACAACTGCAGTCAGAAGATGAATCAAGTCCTCGTACATGACACAACTGCAGTCAGAAGACGAATCAAGTCCTCATACATGACATACCTCCAGCCCGGAAGGCTTTAAACCACTCGGTCCGGAAGACCGTATAAACCTCCCAAATCACTATTTCCAGCCTGGAAGGCTTTAAACCACTCGATCCGGAAGACCGTATAAACCTCCCAAATCACTATTTCCAGCCCGGAAGGCTTTAAACCACTCGGTCCGGAAGATCGTATGAATCTCCCAAATCACTATTTCCAGCCCGGAAGGCTTTAAACCACTCGGTCCGGAAGACCGTATAAACCTCCCCAATCACTATCTCCGACCCGGAAGGCCTTAAACCACCCAATTCGGAAAATTGTAAAATTTCCATCTCAGGACGCCACCACGTCCTCACAGTCGACCTCGGCGGTCACACGACACTTCAGGGCACCATCACGCCCGCATACACTCACAATTTCACGACCTCTGAACTACGATTATGCTTGATTCTCGCTAGGGATACGTAAGAATCCTATCACAGGGTCCAGCCAGCCGACCTATACGGTCACCCAGGACGCCACCACGTCCTTACCACTGACCTATGCGATCACCCAGGATGCCACCGCGTCCTTACCACTGACCTATGCGGTCACCCCAGGACGCCACCACGTCCTTACCATCAACCTATACGGTCACCCAGGACGCCACCATGTCCTTACCATTAACCTATGCGGTCACCCCAGGACGCCACCACGTCCTTACCATCGACCTATGCGGTCACCCAGGACGCCACCACGTCCTTACCATCGACCTATGCGGTCACCCAGGATGCCACCACGTTCCTTACCACCGACCTATGCAGTCACCCAGGACGCCACCACGTCCTTACCATTGACCTATGCGATCACCCAGGATGCCACCACGTCCATATCGCTGACCTATGCGGTCACCCCAGAACGCCACCACGTCCTTACCACTAACCTATGCGGTCACCCAGGACGCCACCATGTCCTCACAGCCAACCCACACGGCCACCCACGGGATGCCACCACATCCACACACAGAGTTCCATTCAGAGGACATCTCACATCCTCGTACACAGCAACACTCCCCCACACACGAACTACGATCAGGCTTGATTCCCGCTAGGGATACGTAGGAATCCTATCACAGGGTCCAGCCAACTGACCTATACGGTCACACAACAGGACACCGCCATGTCCTCACGCACCAACCTGCACGGTCACTTCCTCTCCCAGTACGCGATCCAGATTAGGACCCTTATCTTATCGACGACCCTACTTCCTCCGTAAGTGACGTCGTCGAGGGGCTTCTGTAAGTACCCCAATCTGGATCACCCTCTTCCGAGTACACGGGAAACACCGCAGACTCATAAACGCAGTCTCGTAGACCTTTGACACTCACAACCCTCCAAAAAACCCCCAGCCAAACCAAGGGAGGGGCCTTTCTGAGACAAAAAGGGACAAAAGGACCTTTTAGGAATTTTTCAGAAATTAGAGAAGCATACATGGTCCGTACGGACCTCTTTGCTTCAATGATTACTGAATCCCCTTAAAGTCCAACTTATTCCCTCAAATCCCGGAAGTGATCATTACCCCCTACATGGTTGGTCCGTACGGACCTTTCTGCATGCAAGGTTGGTCCGTACGGACCTCTTCGCAACCAGACACCATCATGGCTAAATCTTCTTAAAGTCCACTTATTCCCTCAAATCGAGGAAAACCAAAAACTTGGATTACCTGCAAGGTCCGTTTGGACCTTATTGCACATTTCTGAGTACTATAAATAGAGGGCTCCCCCTCTCGAAATTCAGACACCTCCCTCTTCTCTCCTCTCCCCCCAGCCTTCTGGCACCCCTCTAAGACCTCTCGAGGCACTCCCGACCCCTTTCAGATCATTCCGAGGCCTTCCGAGCCCCCTTGTGGTGCTCCGAAGCCTCTCCGAGCGCTCCCGCGATGCTCCCGCGCTGCCCCGAGGCACTCTCGAGGTACTCTGAGGCCCCTCGTGGTACTCTGAGGCCTTGCCTGGTCTTTCCCAAGGCGTCCCGGCTCTTTCCGAGTCAAACCGGCAACTTGAACGCACGCCGAAACTCTGCCCAAGTGATCCCTGCGATCCCAACGCACGCCGAAACTCTGCCCAAGTGATCCCTGCGATCCCAACGCACACCGAACCTCTGCCCGAGTGCATACCTGGCAATCCAACTCACGCCAAAACTCTGTCCGCAGATAACCAGCCCCTCCCGAAGCAATCCCAGTCCGTACCGGAATACTATTCCATCCTCAAACACTATTCCCCTACGGAAGACAGACACGAACCAACATTGGTAAGGCTTCCTTCCTACACTATTTCAATACATTTCAATAAAGCAGTGTACAATGTAGATATCCGACACAACATGCATTTTTAAAAGCACATACACACACACACATAACAGTTAAAGAATATTAGGGGTATCCGAAAGACTCAATTTACGAGGCAACTCGGGTGAGCTCTAAGATTCTAATATTCTCTTCCCGAGGAGTCATCTGACCTCCAAACTCAAAAATCTCATCACACAAAAACAGTTTATTTTTAAACTGATGCCATTTTTCAATGTTTTGGGCTTAATAAAAATGGCGTGGCGACTCTACAAAGCGAAAACACGACGAGACACCTCCAACACCGCAAAACGGAATAAGCCAGATGTCGGGGCGCGAACGCGCTGCCTATCGGATCCGGGCCATTTCCAAAACGCGACGAAATGCGAGATGATCGGGGGGCCCTCCGCGCGCGAGTCGGATCCCGAGTAATTTCACACGGGTGTGTGACCGTCAAACAAATTGATAAGAAAGGGGACAGAGGGTTCCTATTTTAGAGCCCTACAAATCACTAAGTAACATGTGAGGACCCTAATAGCATTGGGGTGAAGGTCAACAATAGCTGCGTGGGCATTGAACAAAACGGCAACAAGGAAAGGATCGATGGGAATTCTTAAGCCGGCATCTAACTGGGAGGGATAAACTATGACATCGTCATTCCTATGCCGCATAGCGGCAAGAGACAAGTCTCCAGTGTATGGCTCTACATGGTAAATATCTGGGTTAATTCCATACTTGACGTGATAGTGGGTTTGGAAATCTGTGTAAGACGAGCTGCTAGATCCGGCGACCTCAGGGTTGGATGAGCCCTGCGAGACGTTTGGTCGCGTTGAAGTCTCAACCGCCATGGTATCCGAGACATCATGGCTGGAGGTGGAGTTGGAGGAAGACATGACCTGTGGATAGAAGGGAGGACTAAGTAAATTGGGGGCTGCGGGATAATGTCAGAAAATTCAGTTTTAGGGAAAGATAGAAGTCGCAGACATGAGTGTGGAGTGCAAAGTTATGTAGAAAGTGTGCATGGGAGCAGATTCGTGCGAGAAAGGGGGACCCCTAATTTCTAAGGCATTTAAACGGGCGACATTCGCTCCATGTCGCCTAAGCATGAAGCTGAGATTCCCGAGCGAGATTCGGGCCCATGTCCCTATCTCTTTTCTCTAAACCCCCCCCCACTTATTTTGCTTTGGCCAAATTTGACAGTTTTTAGAAAGTAATTTTATCTTAGCCATTGCGTGGGACAGGTAGAAGCGAGAACTCAAGCGAGAACTCAAGCGAAAATACAAGCGAGAATTCAAAATCTTGAAATAATTACCTGGAGACTTGCAGAACGGAAGGAAAGCTTGAAGAAGTAATCGGTAAGAGGATCGAAAGGCTCTGTACGCCACCGATTTTCCTCGAAAATACTCCAAGACAGTTTGAAGTATACAGAGCGTGCGGAGAGATGGTCACCGAAAATTAGAACTCCACCGGACTCTAGGAAATGGAGGATCAAGTGAATGAAGATGTGTGAAATGGGTTTGGAGGAGGGTTTATAAGTTCCAAAATGGCAGGAGTGGAAAGGTTATGGGGGATTTCCAAGGAGTAGTTAAGAGGGTGTGATTTTTGAAATTCCCCCCATTATTGTGAGTATTAATTGGAAGAGCCGGCTCGATTTCCAAGGAAAATGTTCGGCTGCCAAACCGTCTGATGTGACCCCGAATCGACACGTGTCATACAGATGGCGGTTGAGCCTCGTTTCTCGCCAAAACGGGCAAAAAACCGCGAGAATCATCCGGCAACTGAGGAAGTTCTCGCCTGGACCATAAATAGTCCAAGGCTTAAACTTGGGGACTTATGATGCGAGCGTATAAAATGGATTGGGCCCAAGTACTAGGGATGAGGCCCACTAGCTAGTCATGGGCCGAGCCCACTGGACTTGGGCCATCCAAGAGAATTGTGGCAGCGGAGCAACATTAAAGGAATGGGCGACACGAGCTTAAATGAGGCAACGATAAGAAGGCGCGTAAGAGTACAGCCACGTATGCAATAGGGTCATGCGAGAAACATAGTAGAATGGCTGCAGCTTATTATGATTGTGGGTATAAGGGGGGATCCGTTTCCCGCGGGACATCCGGCTTAAGGCGACATTTATAATGTCGCCCCCTTTCCTTTGGTTGTCGCCAACGCGACATGGGCACTTGGGCATTCCTGGGTCTTAGTTCCGGTTGGCGCCTGCGCCCCTAACCCTAGCCGCTTGTGAAGGGTGATTGATGTGACAAGGTGAATAGTAAAATCCCACTAACTTGAGGTTGGTTGGGAACCCTACTTGGATGATTGACAAGTGACCCCCCATGTGCAAGGAAAATGGGAGGCTTGGGAGTATAAAAGGATGAATAGTATCATTTGCATGGGTATGTCTCTCCCTCTACTCTCTCTCTCTCTCTCTAGGGTTTCCATTGATATTGTTACCATCTTTGTTCATCTAACCTTATTCTCACGCCGGAGGGGGCTCGCCGGAGTCACCCCCGGCCTAGTTTACGTGGGTTCTCGTGTGTAGGCGATCAACCAAGCAAGGAGGCGGCCGGAGTATCCAGTCCTCTTCAGTTTCCTGTGCAACCACAATTTCTTATGGTAGCACATGTTTCTCGTTTTTTAAGAAAAAAATTGTTTGTGTTGTTTAGAATAGAGGAGAAATAATGTAAAAGTTAAATGTGGGGTAGAGAATAGTAGTTAATGATTGGTTTTATTGAAAATGGGTAGAAGATTAGATGAGAGAGAATGTAAAAGTTAAAAATCTATAGTATAAATGGGAACCTCCTTGTTACAGTACAATGAATAGTTCCAATGACCAAATTTCCTATTTTGCCCTCACTAAGTTGTCCCTTTCTCATTTTGAAAAATTTTAAATTAAATAAAAAAAAAACACGTGTCCTCTAATACGGGCTTTTACTAGTATTTAATAGGAGAGAGAATGAGTGGGAGGAATAGTAAGTTAATGATTGATTTTTTTGTAAATATGTTAACTTTATAAGGGTATAATGAATGATTTTTTTGTAAATATATTAAATCATAAGGGTATAAATATATTCAAAACTTTCCATTTATGGAAGGGAACCTTGAAGTGGAACGGACCAAAAAGAAAAGTAGGAACCTTGAAGTGGGGCGGGAGGAGTATTATTTTATACATCATATAAATTTATTTGAGTTTATAGAAATATACTTCTTCCGTCTCACGTGAATAGAGACTTATTTCCTTTTTCGTACGTCCCACATGAGTGGAAACTGTCTAAAATGACAAAGTTTTTACACTATTTCTCCCACTTATTCTCTCTCATACTTTACTTTTATACTCACAACATCAATCAACTTACTATTCCTCCCACTCATTCTCTCTCCTATTTTATTTTCCATACTCACAAACACCTCCCCCACTAATTTTCTCTCCTACTTTTCCTTAATTATTGTACCCAATTTTTTGGTCTCCTCTGACGTGTGACGGACAAACGATCTTCTATAGTTCTAGTAACTAATTTATATGATAATTCTTTTTTAAACTGCTTAGGTACCATACTATGTGATATTACACTTTTTGTAGCACATGTGTCTAAAAGGGCAGTAAGGTCTAAATACTCATTGTTGTCCAACCATAATCTGCACTGTAAATTTATCATATTCATTATATTTTTTGTTTGTATTAGAGTATGTTCTGTTGACATATTGGTGAGATCTATGTTTTCTAAGGGATCTTCCATTTTCTGTTTATTCTTATTTACTATATTTTCTATATGCGCAACTCTATCTTCGATATTCCTAATTTTCAGACTATGTAGCTCACTTGTTATTTCTAATTTTTCCATTTTTTCTATGACTAATTCTATGTTTATCTTTTTTGATGAATCTTTTTCTATATTCATACTTTGCTTATATATTGTTTTTAAACATAAATAGCAAATTTCTTTAAAACATATATTACAATGTGATCTTTTTTCTATACTAGGAAAATAGCCACCATGAAAACATTTAATATAGTTATTTCCTCTTTTACTTATCCAATTATGTTCACATTCTTCTTCTGTATTCATATATGTATAGGTAATTTTGGTGAGTTGACTATTGTCATCACTGCTATAGATACTATAAACTGACTCGTCATCTGACTCGTTTATATAAGTTACTTTTTTCTGTATTTTTATTTGGGCATTTATTAGCTAGATGTTTTTCATCTCCACAGATAAAACATTTACATTTTCTAGTTTGGGGTTTTTTAACATATTTATTACCTGTATATGGTTTGTATTATTTTCTATATGTTGTATTTTCTTTCAGTTTCTTTTTAGGTTTGCTATATTGACCGTAAGCCTGTGGCGTATATATGGCTGTTTTACAAAAGACGTAAGCACTCTTTTTCAACTGTTCTTGCAAGGTTACTTCCTTACATTTATTTTCTAATATAGTGAATGTATAAGTAATTCTAGGTCCAATACCTAGATTTCTTCTTTCGCTAAATTGCTGTTTCCATGATTCATGAATATTCCTACCTAAGTCTCCAGGTAATTTAACAAAATATTTGTCGCACAAGTCATCATTCATAGTTTGACCTGTTTGAGATAATAATCTAGTAAAATCTAATGTGAATTCATTTATGTATTTTATATCTGCTATACTTAACTGTTCTAAATTTCTAATGGCTGTATCTTGTATGAGAGTAGTATTTTTTTGCCGAATCTACTCCTAATATTAATGTCCTGATTTGACTGGTGAAATTATATGGGTTATCCCCTATGGCTTTAAGTCTGTTTATTTCATCAGGGTCTTGGGCTTTTTTGCTTTGCCATATCCCCAAGGCTATTGGGCCTAATGTAGTTTCTAAGTATGAAAACATATCCATACTATCTCGTTTATTTGTTTCCCATAGTCGTACTACTGTTTGTTCCCATATTAATATTTCATCACCCCAAGGCCGTGGTTTTAGTTTTTCTAATAATAGCATGTTACCACTATATAAATTTCCTATTGGCAATCTAGTTCCTTGACTAACATATTTTGACTCTCCTGTGTATTGTTTTGATGGGAGGGTCCAATTTTCTCTTCATATTACTTCTTCTGTAGATGTACCTGGTTCTGTCCATTCCATTTTAGTCCTTTTTCGCGCATTTGGCATGTTTTGATCCATAAAAATGTTTTCTTGCTTATAAAAATCAGAAATCATTGTTTTTCCTTGTTGTATATCATTTACCAAAGGTAAATTATAAACACTTGGATTACAGGGTGCTATTACAATTTCAAAAAATTATATTACATTAAGCAAACATATTTATAGCATACCAACCTTACGCTATAATCAGACATCAGAGTTAGCACAGAAGCGTGGTGGACTTGGTAACCTAGAATTTTTACGACAAGATAACCCGAAATCAAAGTTACATATAGAAAATGAAACATTAAGCCTACTAATAAACATGTTAACACATGAACCGAAAAAGGGAATGGATGTAGCAAAAAGTAGTAATCATCCTATTATTTTATATTTGAAAAAAATAGGATTAATAGGAGAAGATATTACAAATTCAAAAGTCACATATACGTGTAAGTTCAAAATAAAGAATCCCGATATTACAATAAGAACGGCTAATATAGAATATAGTCCTTTAGACAAAGAGAAATTTAAAAAACAAATTTCGGAAATGCTAAAACAAATATGTATATATATATATATATATATATATATATATATACATATATATATATATATATATATATATATACATATATATATATATATATACATATACATATATATATACATATACATATATACATATATATATATATATACATATATATATATATATATATATATATATATGATAAAATATTCTATAGCATTTATTGAGTTATTAAATTATGTACAAATAAAATGTTATGATTTTTTTTTTTGCTTAAGGATGCACATGGGGCAAGGAATAGAAAATAAACAAGAACATGTATCCCTAAATTATCTTTTTTTTTTTTCGAAGCATAAATATCTTAATAACTGGATCCTTAAATTAAAAGTAGGTAAGGTTAATTAGGTAGATGTAGTAATATTTTCACAAATATATACCTTATTAAAAAGAAATTTGTTAATTCCTCTAGTCCAAAACGTATGATCATTTTGAATTTAAAAGGAAGAGTGTTAGGTTGAATTGTAAACTTGTTGGTCCCAAATGTGCAACAAGGGTATAAAAAATAACTAGAATGGAGGATAAATAGATGTTTTGAAACTTTTTCAAACTCTTTTGCAAATCAAACACAAATGCTTGCTAACTTTTAATTTGTTATAAAAGGCGCCTCAATAGAGAGTAAATTGCACATCGGAATAAGTTAGGGCGTGCACACACAACGGAAGCGCTAGTTTGGCTTAAAAGAGTTATGATTAAAATGAGGAGCCGAGTCAATTTCAGCACAAACACAATGCAACCAAATTTATCATTCCTATTAAGATCAAACAAGTAAAGATGTTAAGAAAAATTATGAACTTCAAAGTAAAGTGCAGAAAATAAGAAAAAGTAATTTGGAGAGGTTCAATCATTAAATATTTACGTACTCTAAAAAGATGGTTAGTCTTGGATTTCTAAACAATAGTTTGTAATAGATTTTGGCTGTTATAGATTACAAAGTATCTTGTTTTTTAATCTAAAAACTACTTTCTATGAAGAACAAATCCTATACTATAATTGGTGTATCTCATGAAGATGATTTATTTAATCAAGCTTCTAGATATGTGTGTGTGAATCAAGAAACAAAAAACTCTTTATAAATATACATGATAAAGAGTGTATTATTCTTGGGTGTTACAAGATTGTTTATAATTTGGGCTTTAATGTATGAAGGTGTGAAGGTGATCTTAAATTTCTGTAAACTTCGAAAGTAAGGTCTCACATTCTAAATCTCAAGCAACTTCAAATGATTGAAGTTATGGGGTATTTATAGTGAGCTTCAAAAATTGCCTTTTGAGATCTTTGTGGATAAACTCCAATGATAATGTGTTGTTTATTGTTAATTGGAGCACGTGTCCAATATAGCCGTTAGACACAAAGCATTTTGATAAGGATATGAGATGTCTTGAGACAAGTGTCATCATCTAAAAGAATCCTTATACTATCTGGAGCATCGTTAGATTTTTTGATTGTTCTTTGAGTAGTACTTGGTCAATCTAGCAAATTAACTAACTTTGAATTCCAAGGTGCTTGATCTTCATGCATCAAATCTTCCCAAGTCTTGAGAGAGTTTGAGTTGCAACAAGTATCATGATGGGCGCACAGATGATCACAGTGATAGGTGCACATCAAGGTGTACATTGAGGCGTTCATATGTGAGAATTCATGTAGGGGCGCTCAAGAATTGGATGAGGTGCACCACAGGAGAGAGGGGGTGCACCACATTGATATAGGGGCGCTCCATGAAAGTGTAGTGGCCCTGATTTGTTGCTTGACTCATTTAAGAGCTGTCAAAGACTAAGAGAATGATCCTGTTACATAACCTATTCTATGAAATGGACTCTTAACAAATGAAGTATAAATACTTCTTACATAGGGTCCTAAAGTCCATACAATAATTAAGGTGATGGTATTATTCAAATATAATATAGTTTTAGGAGTGTATAGGCGAACATACCCAACAATAGCCCCTATTTGATTGATGTCATTACCTAATATAACAAAGGCATGTTATTATACTTGATAAAAACATGCCCAAATGACTAGCTATGGTAAATCATGCCTCAAGTTAAGCACAAACAGGCCAAAGTTATAGATTCATATTCTATATTATAAAAAATTAAAACTTACATTTAGCAAAGATAGAAATATCATTAAGTGCATACAAATGATATGAATTTCATTTTGGTATGCGTTTAAACATCATCCAAAGAAATATGAGAGATAAGGGTTATATGAATGAAGTTTGAAGTAATACATTCATTGTTCTACAAACAAGTGGTTTGAGTTGAACAAAGTTTAATAAAAAAAAAAACAATGATGCATCTTTTTCATTAATACTTGACGTTATGAGTTACATATTACAAGCATTAATGAAAAACAAAACAAGTGAAAAATAAAGATATGAAAGTAAAAACAACTAGTCTGAGAGCGCACTAAAGATAAGCATCTAAACAAAAAAATAAAGAGCGCTAGACTAAACTAGAGGGAAAGCATATTGGATGATTGTATGGATAACATCAAACCTATCATCCAAGGTTGCAGAAGCATCAGCTCCATGACGCGCTTCATCTAGAGTAGTCTGGAGGCCGGAGATTGTCAAACCTTTTCCGTGTAACAGTTTGATTGGCTGCTAAGGTGTTCTGGGTCTGAGTATATCTTGCCACGATCTCTTCAGAATACGTTTGAAGCTGATAGTTGGTTTGCTGTTGAAGATGGGTGAGTAGACCAGCAGTAACTTCATTGAGCTCAGAGACTTTGGTAGCAGATCTGTAAAAGGGGGTTCTGATAAACTCCTTAAGTGCATCAACCTTTTCATATAGAGTGTTGAGATCAATGGGAGTGATGCTACTACTACTAGTGTCAATCCGCAGCTGATCAATCTTTGCCTTGATCTCTGTCGGTTCATCCAAAAATGCTTCATCAGTGTGTATTACAAACCCTGTTCAAAGGACTTCATTTAAGCACTGAACCATAAGGTCTGAGAAGTTGTTTATGACGCCGAATATAAAGGCATCAGAGGTGCTGGTGATGTCTTCCTTTGTTATAGTCTCAAATATCTCCCCCTTAATGACATAAAGGGTATCTCCGTCAACAGTAAGGATATCACTGTGAGAATTAGATTGCTCCTGGATCTTGGTCTAAGCAACAACAATCTAATCAAAATGGGAGTGGAGCTGTCTGTCCAACTAAAATAGAGTTTATGGTGGTCTGGAGCTGGCGCAGATCTGATGGGGTGATGGTGGTGTTGGAAGTGTTAGACTGAGTGGGAGCTGGATGAAGTGGAGGAGGAGTCTGCTTGGGATAAGGAGGGAGAGGTGAAGTATACCTGGAGGGAGATAGGGTAAAACCATAGAAACTTTGCTCCCGACGAGCTTCTTCATCCACTGAGGACACAAGCTGATTTGAGCCTTTAGGCCCAGAAAGGTGAGGAGTGGATGGTGGTGAGGCGTTGGGGGTTCTAATAAGTGAAGGGTAATGTCACGCGCATCATCACTCTGCCGCACATAAATAACTCTACGAGCTACATGAACTAGTGCATCCTCTTCTTCTTCAATCTATTCTTCCTCAACTTCATCTCTCAAAGTGAGATGCTCAGAAGTAGCAGTAGGCTTAGCTTGAGTTCTCTCCCCCTTAGACTCAGCATCATCAATGGAGTCCTCTTTGGGAACAACATTAATGGAGGGGGCGTTATAGGCTTCCTGGTTCTGACAGTAGGCGCACGAGCTGATGAGGCGCCCGTCTTCACAACATCAATGTGCTCTCTAAAAATGGTCTCTAAGGCATAATCACCAACAACTGAAGCTTTCTTGAGTTCCTTAGAAGAGGCCTTAGGTTTCTTCAAAGCTCTAGGTTGCAAAATAGTAGCTTTTCTCATCTGACCCTATGCCTCCACAATCTCACGAAGGCCTTTACTAGTGGCTCTGGGCGCTGCTATACCCTTACCCTTTTATAGGGCGCACCTTTTCTCAAGGCGAGCTTCTTCATTTATACTATTATCATACGATCCTTCAGGGGTGCCTAGGTCAGGCGCCTCAACATCCTCAACAATGGGAGCTTTTCCATCCTTTTTGGTTTTAGCTTTGGGAGGAGCTCCATCAAACTTTGCCTCCTTGGCAATCTCGTTTCTGATTTCCTTAAGAAATTCAAAGTCAAAGTTCTTCATTATTCTGTCTTTGATGTTGGAGGTATATCTGATGTAGCTTCGGAGAGAAGAGAAAGCAAGGAAAATCCTGGTAAGCAGACTACAGAAAGGTTTATACTTGGGAGCACCAGCTTCTTTCTTCTCATTATAGATGTTGATTTCAGAAATAAGCTTGTTGAAGATAATCTCAGGCCAATCAAGCTTCACCTTCTCTTTGATGACGCAAGAAAGATCATACTGAGAATCAGTAAATCTATTGGAATTGTCGAGCTTGAATAGAATGGAGAAAGACACAAGAGCAACAATTGAAGTCATAAGATCACCGTTTCCCAGATTTCTGTCTTCTTGAAGTACCCAGACATAGAAGGAATCCCCAGATACTCATCAACAACCTTATCCAGAATATCATGATCAAGATCCAAAGAAGTAATCTCAGTATCAAAGTTGAACACAGATCTAATGGTTTCTCGATTGATCCTGATCTTTGGGAGATCTTTGAACTTGGCTCCAATAGCCTTTATCTTCTTCCCTTCAAAGGTCATGTCAATGACAGAGGTACCAGAGAAGACCTCATCCACTTGAGAGGGGACAAAGAATTTTTGTCCAACCGAAAAGAGGGGCAGAATACCACATTCATCAAGACGTGATATAAGTTGAGCTCCAACTGGGTCAGTCTTAAGATCCTCAACATCAACCTCAAGTCCACCCTTGAAGTATTTTGAATCCTGCAAAAGAAAAATCCAAAGTTTAAATAAAGAGGTAAAGTGCTATAAAGGGTGATTGAGTTGACAAGTATGGGGGTGCCTGGCATAGGCGCCATATGACATGAAATATAAGCTCTACACTTAAAAAAAGAAAATAATTCATAAGGGCACTCGGAATCCAGGGGCTGCAAAGGAGGCGCATGAGAGTCTGGATGCTTAGAACAAAGCGAGCGTTGGAGGATAAATGTCCGCTACACAACTGGGGGGCTACATAATCAAATATATTTTTGAACTAATGGCGCCTAGAAGGGCGCTAGGAGCATTGAAGGGCACACGGAATATGGGCGCTAGAAGGTAGGGCGCTACCCAAGAACACAAGAGTACCATGAAATTCATACTTAGAAATAGTAAGAACCATCATCAATTCCTTTTTTAGAAATAGTAATTATAGGTTTTTTGGGGCCAAATTTGAGGCGAGAAAAAGAGTAGTTTCCAATATTTTCATTGGAAGTTAAATTACCTCCGCTGATAAGTTCCTCCACAGTGGGTTTTTTTGGTTTTTGTCTAAGGGCTACCTTATCTTCTTTAGTGGGTAACACGGGTGAAACATAATCATCTGAATCACTTGAAGCATCCTTAGAAACAAGGCATAGATGTATGACAGAGATGTACCTCTTCGGTATCATCATCATTGCTTTCCTCTTAAGAATTAGTTTCAATCCATATTGCAAGTTCTTTGGAATCTCCATCATCAGCAATCATACCCTTTTTAGTGAGAACATTTCGAAGGGTAGTTTTTATTTTTCAAGTATTCATATTTAGGCACGGGACACTAGGAAGCAAACTGACCAGGTTTTCTACAATTGTATCAAACAAGATCTTCCTTACTTTCTAAGCTACTAGCCTTAGAAAACTTTGCTGGAGGTTTACTTTTATAAAAGGTTTTCGAAGGTTTACAGAACTTTTGAAAATGTTTTACAAACATAGCAAATTCCTCATCATCCATATCGATGAGAAAGGAGGCATAAATATTTGAATTTGAGGTAGACTTAGAGGATGATTCTTTCTTATGATCAACAACATATGACATTGAGAGAGATCTAATTTTCCCTTCTTGTTCTTCAATTCTTTCTAACTTAAACTCTAAGGTTGGCATACAGATTATCAAGAAGGTCTTGAGTATCTTCTAAGGATGTAGCTTTGTTCAACCATCTGAAGCCAATAGCATTAAGAAAGTTCACATTGATTTCATTTTTAGTATGTTTCTTACCAAAAGAAATACAAGCATTAACTATCTCACAATAACAATCATAAGTTTGTCTAAGTGTCTCATGAGGTTTCTTGCAGAAGTTATTGAATCTTCTTTCAACCGCAAATCTGTTGTTGGCTTTCCATTCAACATCTCCTTCAATGTATCCTTAAATAGCATCCTACGGCTCCTTAGCAGTTTTGCATTCCATCACTTGATGGTAAGTTGATAAGCTTAGAGAGCTTTGGAGAATGTTCCTTGCTTTTTCATCGAGCGCTACAATCCTTTTCTATTCTACAATCCATTCAGCTTTAGGCTTTTTGATTTATGTAGTGGTTGTCACAGTTGTAGTATCAGGATTGGCTTTCATTAGAAAAAAAGGTCCAATTAGAATGCAATCATAGAGAATCTAATCAATAGGGATCAAATGAGTCATCATTCGATCTTTCAGATGTAAAATGATCTTCATTGAGAATGGGAGCATGTGAATAGTTAGCCGTTGCCATAACTTGGTTACTTGCCATTTTTAATCGGCACCCTGAGTTGTTAAGGTTAAAAAAAAATACAAATATTTTTTAGAGATGTTTGCTCTGATACCACTTGTTGTTCGCAAAGGGGAAACAAGGGTATGAAAAATAGCTAAAGTTGGGGGGGGGGTGAACAGTTGTTTTGAAACTTTTTCAAACATTTTTTAAAAGAAAAGACAAATGATTACTAACTCTTAATTTGTTATGAGAAGCGTCTCAAAAGAGAGTAAAATGCTCGGTGCAATAAGTTAGGGGCGCTGTAAAACCCAAGAGGGGCGCATAAACACAAGGGGAGCGCTAGTTTGGATTAAAAGATTTAGGCTAAAAATGAGAAGCTAAAACAAGTTCAACACAAACACAATGCAATGCAATCAAATTTATCATTCATATTAAGATCAAGATATCTTTATGCAATTCCAAAAATTATTATTGATTCACCGTTATAAATACTATCAATAATCATTTATAGAATGCATTGAGACCTAGATATATATAAAATTATGGTCAAAATTCGATTGAGTTGATTATGAAAGTTAAAGTGAGACAAACTTTTTGGGATAGAGGAAGTATTATTTAATATTTTTAATCTTCTATAAGGACAAAATAATTGATATTAAATTCGCAATTGTTTTAATATTTGAAAACAAATAATAATCAATATTATAAAATTTCCAATATAATAAAATTTTATTTTATTAATACTCGATAACAAATACAGTATTAATATATTGAAGACTTGAATTTTATACTTCAATTGAAAACTTTCTTGTTTAATACAATAGCATATTAATTTCTTCACGACTACAAGTTTTCTTTCTCTTCTTTTTAATTGAGACCCAAAATAGGAAAAAAAATATTATTCTATATATTTGATTTCTTACACATAAAATAAATAGGTGAAAATTTAATAATTATTTCCTATCAACACATATCTATTCTTTAATTTCTTGCGTAAATCATTTATTATCATAAAATAATTTTAAAATAAATTGTTTTTGAGATTGAGAATAAAATAAAAAACATTTTTAATGAATATTAGTGGATAGAGTAAATAAGTAAATTTAGTAGTATACAGTCTCATCTTAAGGGTAATTATGTAAAATAAATATCAATCTAATACAAAAATAATGAATGTAGCTGATAGGTAATTATTGTAGTGATAATAGTTATTTTTATGAATAATTAAATTTAGAAATGAAGAGCTTTCATAAGAAAATACTTGGAGTACATTACTCTCTATATAGACACAGTGGAATTATAAGACTAAAAGATTTTTTCACGCAAATCTATATCAAATATCTTTTGTGATTCATGGAACATGCTTTGTAGTCTAAAACATGATTGAAACCAAGTCTAATAGTTTCTTCACAATAGTGATAAAGTTTTTTTTTCCTCTTTGCATTAAAATGATTATTATATTTGATTTTCAGTTGTATCGGACATACCAAGAGCAGGGTTTCAAAATTTTCGAATAGGGGGGATGATTCACTAATTAAAAGAGGGAAATTTTATTTATGTTTCTACATATAAATGAGGGGAAAAATTCATTTGTTGCACTAAAATCTCCAACTGAACGGTATAGACCGAGCTACGAACATGGGCTTGCCCGAACCTGGGCCCAACTATATTGGGCCATGGATATTATATATTCATCAAGTGTTAGGGCCGAGCATTATCTTCCTCGTATGCCGAGGAACATTTACCTTGGCCTTATGTCGCCATTCTTGGGCCGGTCTGTTTCAATTACCGAGGAGAGAAAAGTCCTTTGCTCGGCACGTCACCAATTACCGAGGAAACAAAAGTATTCTCCCCGGCATATTTTCATGTCGGCCATTTACCAAATAACGAGGAAACAAAGTCATTTTCCTCGGCTAATTTGCCCAAGGCCGAGGAAAATCATTTGTCTTCCTCGGCGTTCCGGCTAGCAGTTACAATCCTTATTCAACAAGGATTATACAGTTGTAACCCAATCAGGATTACAATTACCAATATCAATTCAAGTCAAACAAGGATTCCTTAACAGATATGATCCTCTTAAGATTATATCTTATCTCTCTACAAGTTCACTTCAAAATGGATTCTATCAATCCATTCTTATAAATACAAGCCCCATGGCTCATTATTTGGTACGTTACTTTTTACATTGGAGAAACTCTGTCAATTTGATTTCTCTAATATCAACCGTGAACTTACTCTCACGCCGGAGGGCCTTTAGCCGGATCCGCCCCGGCTTAGTTTACGTGTTTTCTCTTATTTTCAGGCCTTGCAATCGCCGGAGCATTCGACGCTTGGATTTGGGCTGTTTTGACGATTTTGGCATCATCAATTGGTTCCATTGCCGGGAAATCGATTCAAACACCCATTGTTTGGCCTGGAAGACGCTCGCCTTAAGCCAATTTCCTTGCCGGAATTGTTCCTTCTTAGAACAGAATTTCTGGATCGCGTGGTCTGTTCTTGAAAACCGCCTGAATCTGCATATTTTGACCGGAAAATACCCAGATTCCGTTGAAGGCATTTTTGGCGTTAAAATTCCGCCCCAATTTGGCTTGAATTCGTTTTGTTTCGAAAGAATTACAATCGGCAATTTGTTGGTGGTCAAAATTTGCCCTAATTTTGACCTCAAAATTGGTTCTATTGAAATTGTGAATTTTGAGATATTTGCTGTTAATAATCTGCTGTTGATTCATAATGGACGGACAATTCACAAGTGTTACAGCTGAGGATCCCACCCAAGTGAATGGGGGAAACACCGGAGCCGAGGAGCCACTGCCTCCTCCTCCTCCTCTACCTCAAGCCGATGCCATTCCTCCCCTTGCCATGACTCTTCGTTCCAGGGGTCAGGCAAATGCCGAGGGAGAGGGCAATGACCTTCCTCGTCCTACTCGTACTCGTGGGAAGCAAGCAGGAAGGAAGAAAACAAAGAATGCCGACGCCGGTCAAGCAGGAGGATCTCAACCCGTTGACCGACGCTCTTTGTTACACAAACAAATGGAGACTTTGCAAAGGATGTATGAGACACAAGTTGCTCTGTTGCAAATGGACCCAGACCATTCCATGGCTCCCTTCATTGTACCATCAATGGGCCCACCTTTGAGAAAGGAACAGGGAGAGCATCAGGCTCCTCCCCGAAGACCGCTGAGCTACACTGCCAACTCCCAAGGATTCTCCTCATCCTCGGCATAACAGTAAGCATAAGGAGCCTGTGGTCGACTCCGAGAAGCCAAATAACTCCTAGGGAAGAGGAAGTGAGCTCCACGGCCCTAAGAACAAGACTCAGCTTGAATAGACGCCTATCACCTGCTCGCCTCATCATGACACCTAGGCGTCCCGCGTCTCCTCGAGCTCGTCGTCGCCGAGATTCTCCTCGTCCTCGTCATTCGACATTCTCATCGTCCTCGTCGACCGGACTCTCCTCGTCCTCGGCATCGGGAATTTGCTAGACCAAGGACCCCCGAGCCTCTACAGGATGATACTTGGCGCACAAGACCCGGAACCAAGACGTGATAGGGCCCCCTCCAAACGTGACTGGCCACCGACATGAAGAAAAGCATAGTAGGGTGAATGATCGCCCAAAGAAAAGTCCGTTAGAAGCTCCCAACGAAGCACTCGCCAAGCGGTGAGAAGGAAATAGAAACAAAGCAATGGGGAGCTGAAGCAAAGGCTGGATGATATGGAGAGGGGAAAGAAATATAATGACGATGATTATGATTGGGCCACCCGTCCGTTTTCCTTGAGGATAACTGCAGCACCTCCCCATCCTAACCTCAAGCTCCCAAATTTCGAGAAATATAACGGAACCACTGACGCCAAGGACCACGTGCAAAGTTTTGAACAAACCATGAATCTCCTCACCACTCGATGACTTGCTCTGCAAAGCTTTCATGAGCACCTTCTCCTGAATGCCTTTGACCTGGTTCCGTGAGCTCAAGAAAGGTTGCATCGATTGCTGGAGGGGCATGAGGAGAATGTTCTTAGATCACTTTGCCACGGCTGGGAAGAGGAAGATGAGATTAACCGACTTGGCCAACATTGAGCAAGGGAAGGGGGAGACCACCCTTAGCTACTACAATAGGTTCCGAAAAATGGCAGATCAAGTCGAAGAAAGCCTTACTGATAGGGAGGTCATAGTTTGCTTCAACTCTGGATTAAAGTCTGGCCCCTCATTTATGAACTCTCAGCCAGGGAACCCAGCTCCAAGGCCGAATTGTACAAAGTGGCTTATGCCATTTCCATGGCTGAAGATAAGACAAAGAAAAGGGGAGCTGACAAGACGGAACCTGAAGCAACTAACTCCCGACAGAATGACAATGGGAACGGCAAGAAAGGAAAGAATAAAACCAGAAGCACTGAGAAGCTGGAGTTCACCCCTCTTACAAAGCCCATCTCCGAAATCATGCAGATGGTGAACCTTCCTCCACCTCGTCCGCTGACTGATAACCCAAAGTATCCCCGCAACAAGAACAAATACTGTGATTTTCACAAGGACAACGGGCACACCACTGATGGTTGCTGGGCCCTTAAGAAGATAATCCAACAATGGGTTGACGAGGGAAAATTAGACCGTTATGTCATGAAGAAAGATGGCAAGCGAAAGCGGAAGCAAGAGGAGAGTGAAGATGACTCCAAGAGTGAGGATGAAGATCGAAGGCCTCCTAGGGCTAAATTACACGTGATCCGTGAAGAGGTGACCTCCACCAGAAAGCTAAGGGACCAGATCCACGAGCTAAGCAAAGTATACCATGTCCCTGCCTGGATCCATAAAGCAGAAGAAATCATTAGTTTTTCTCCGAATGAGTTGGCGGGAAGTCGAGCAGCTCGTGAGCAGCCATTGGTCATCAAGGGCCGAATTGACAATGTTGAATCTGAAAGACTTCTTGTTGATACGGGGGCCTCCCGTGACATCCTATATTATTCAGCCTTCCAACAGATGGGGTTGAAAGACACAGCGCTAGAGCCATATCATGGAAGGCTTGAAGGATTCACCAACCATAAGGTTGGAGCAAAGGGAACCGTAGAGCTAGAACTCGAAGTCGGCGATCATCCCTTCCGAGCCAAAGCTACTGTCACTTTCATAGTCATGGATTTGACTAGTGACTATCATGCGATTATTGGCATTCCAAGTCAAGCCAAACTTGGGATGGTAGCTTCCCTTCCTCACCAACGAGTTAAATTTCCCACTCGTGCTGGCATTGGATGCGTGAGGGCAACCCCCAAAGATTTCTTGGAACATGTTGTCAAGAGCCGGAAAAAGTCAAAAAGCGTGGAGATAGATACGCCCGAGGAGAACATCAAGATCACCAAATCTCAGAAGACCACGGAAACTAGCTCTAGAATGAACTATATCCGTGAAGTATGGGAAAGTGAGGAAGAGGAACCTATGGTCCTAGAAATTGTGGATGACCAAGGCATAACTCTAACCCACACCGGAAGAAGAGCCTATGGGCCTAGAAACTGCGGATGACCAAGGCATAGTTCTACCCATTTCCGAGGAAGACCCCATTCTCGTCAATGACCGTAACTCTGGGGCCAACCATGACTCGGGAAGAACGATCTTCCGTGACATCGATAAACTTATGGAGGAAGAAGGCCTCAATGTAAACGACAATGAAGGGAGGAGAATCAGAGATCATCATCGAATCCCCGGAATTTCGAGACGGACTCAGAAATGAAGCCTCGTAGATGAGCTAGAAGAGGTAGTCATTAATCCCGACTATCCCGAACAAAAAATCAAGCTAGGAGGCCAGCTATCACAGGAAGAGAAAGAAAGAATCATATCCTCTTGAAAAACAGCCTCGACGTCTTTGCTTGGAGAGTCGAAGACATGAGGGGAATCAATGAAGAAGTAGCCCTCCACCGCTTAGAAGTTGATCCTCTAGCGAAGACCATCTCCCAAACGAGGAGAAATTTTGCAAGAGACAAGGAGGAAGCTATAAAAGAAGAGGTGCGTAAATTACTCAGCCGGAATAATTCGCGAAGTTAAATACCCCGTTTGGTTGGCTAATGTCGTTATGGTGAAGAAGCAAAATGGGAAATGGCGTATGTGCATAGACTTCACCGATCTAAACAAAGCTCCGCCCAAGGACGCCTATCCTCTCCCCGTAATCGACAAGTTAGTGGACTCCATTTCGGACACCAAACTCTCAGCCTTCTTAGATGCCTACTCGTGCTATCATCGATAAAAATGGCGAAAGAAGACATCGAGAAGACCGCCTTTCAAACACCCGTGGGGAATTTACGCTACATCATGATGCCTTTTGGGCTCAAGAATGCCGGTGCCACTTACCAACGGATGGTAAATCAAGTTTTTGCAAGTCGATAGGTAGAAACATGGAGGCTTATATTGATGACATGGTCATAAAGACCAAGGAAGGCAGCCACGTTCCTGACCTAGAAGAAACCATTCATAACCTCCGAGCCAACAACATGAAGCCGAATCCAAGCAAGTGCGTGTTCGGAGTTACCGCAGGAAATTTCGGGCTTCATGGTTTCCCAAAGGGGGATTGAAGCAAACCTTAAAAGATCAAGGCTCTCATTGACATGAAGGAACCTACCACCATCAAGGAGGTCCAAAGACTTAATGGAAGAATTGCACTTGGAAGATTCATCGCCAAGTCCGCCGAAAAGTCACCGCCTTTCTTCAAGGTATTGAAGGGTACCAAGAGCTTCTCTGGACTCTGAATGCTCGGAAGCATTCCTCCGGCTGAAGGAATACTTGGGTTCCCTCCCTTGCTTAGCAGTCCGACTACCGGTGAGATGCTATATGTCTTCCTAGCCGCCACCGATCACGCTGTCAGCACTGCCCTAGTTCGAAAGGATGAAGGAATTCGAAGCCCGTCTACTATGTCTCAAAAGCCTCGTCCGATGTGGAAAGCAGATATTTCAATGTGGAGAAGATAGCATACGCCCTAGTCATTGCTTCAAGGAAGCCGCGTGCATATTTTTCTCGCACACCCTATCACCGTCTACACCAACGAACCATTGAAGAAAATCCTTCACAAGTTGGACGGCTCAGACGTCTCCTTAATTGGTCAATCGCTCTAACGGAGTTTGATATCACTTACCAACCAAGGAAGACCCTCCTAGCACAGCCTTCGGTTGACTTCATGGTCGAGATCGCCTTTATGGGCGAGCATCTCCCCACCTCCCTAAGCAAAACGCGCCGAGGAGGAAAAGACTCTCCCATTGAACTCCCATCCAACCGTTGGATCCCGTATACGGACGGATCGGCTACCAAGGAAAGAAGCGGAGCCGGAGTAGTACTAGCAAGCCAGAAGGAGAATATACTATACAAGATGCCATCCGCTGTCAGTTTCGCCTCTAACAACCAAGCCGAATACGAAGCTCTCATATTTGGCATTGAGTTGGCCTCCTTCTATGGAGCAACTAAGGTGGCTGCTTTTACGTGACTCCCAACTTGTTGTCAAACAAGTGAAAGGAGAATATAACACTCAAGATGTCACCCTTGCCAAATATAGAGACTGGTCCTAGATATGACGAAGAAAATGGAATTTTTCGAGCTCAAGCGTATAGGAAGGGAAGACAACCAAGTCGCAGACGTTCTCTCCAAACTAGCCACCATGGATGCAGTCTCCTTCGCTGAGACCAACCCATATGTAGTTTATGCCGAGGAACCTCGCGTATGAAAGATTACAAGTCATGCTTACGGACGAGGAAGAGAGATGTCGGATCGATGACTACGTCGAATACATTGAGAAGGAGAAACTCCCGTAAGATGATGCTCGAGCCAAGCTTATCAAGAAGAGGTCTCCAAGATTCGTGGTGATGAACGGAGTCCTCTACCGAAGATCTTTCACGAAGCCCCCGCTAAGGTGTGTCTATCCCAAGGAAACCGAGAACCTCCCCGGCGTAAGTACATGAAGGTGTTTGCGGCGGACACCCGGGGGCCGTAACCTTAGCCGACAAAATCATATCGCTAGGTTACTACCGGCCAAACCTAAGGGAAGACGCGCATGCCTATGTTCGAAAATGTGACAAATGCCAAAGGTTCTCTCGACATTCCAAGACTACTGCAGCCGAGCAAACACTTGTAATACCTACGTGGCCATTTGATATGTGGGGATCGACCTCATTGGACCCTTCCCACCCGCCCGTGGTAATTGCAAGTACGTGATAGTAGCTGTTGATTACTTCTCCAATGGATAGAAGCCAAGGCATTGCCAAGATAACGGAAGAGAACGCGATCAACTTTGTTCATGACAACATCTCGGTGCAGATTCGCCTTCCACATACAATTGTTTCTGACCATGGCCTCCAATTCTCCACGGCATTTACAACCGAATTGGGAAGAGTCAAAGTACGCCATGCAAAATCTTCGCCAGCGAGACCCCAAGGCAACGGTCAAGCGTAAGCCGCCAACAACCGGTCCTAACCGCCCTCACCAAGAATCTTGAAGGACGCGAGGGTAGATGGTTGGGACGAACTTCCCTAGCTTTATGGGCCGTTCGCACAACCACCCGGGGCCAACCGGGGAAACCCCATTCGCACTAACCTTCGGTTCCGAGGCTATGGCACCCGCAGAGATGGCCATCCCTACAAAGAAGGAACTCCCATTATGATGAGCAAGTCAACAAGGTCAATAGGCTCCTAGACCTGGACCTGATAGATGAAAAACGACTAGCTGCGCAGATGAGGATGGTGAATTACAAGCAAAGGACCAAGGCATATCACGACAAGAGGGTCATCAAAAGAGTATTCCAAGTGGGCGATTGGGTACTTAGAAAGATCGAAGCCACTGGTCGGAAAGCAGAACAAAACAAGCTCTCCCCAAATTGGGAAGGTCCCTATATCATCACTCAAGTCATCCGAGAAGGGACCTACAGATTGAGAACCAAGGAAGGGAAGGATCTCAAGCATCCATGGCATTCCGACAACCTTAGAAAATATTATCACTAGTCTAGTTTATTTTTGTAATAGATTAGCTCTTTATTTTCGGTCTTTTATTTTCGGTCTTTTGTTTTCTTTTTGTCTTTTTAGTTGATAGGATTGCAGTTTGATGTAATCACATTTCGCTCTCTACGAAAGCAGCTTTCTTCCAACATGCAAAGCAACTATCTATCGCCTCTTCACCCCAAAGACAGAAGATGAGGGCATTACCTCGCATTCTCCGATACACAATAGCCAAGACTAAGGATCTTCCTGGCCTGATGGCTTATCAATAGCCAAGACTAAGGATCTTCCTTGGCCTGATGGCTTATCAATTGCCAAGACCAAGGATCTTCCTTGGCCTGATGGCTTACCAATTGCCAAGACCAAGGATCTTCCTTGGCCTGATGGCTTACCAACAGCCAAGACCAAGGATCTTCCTTGGCCTGATGGCTTACCAACAGCCAAGACCAAGGATCTTCCTTGGCCTGATGGCCTACACACCTGCCAAGACCAAGGGACCACCTTGGCCTGATGGCCCTCAATATATCCTGTCAAGGGCCCACCTTGATTCAGGATACCAGCGCCCAAGACCAAGGAACCACCTTGGCCTGATGGCTTACAACTCTCCTAGTCAAGGATCCATCTTGACTTAGGAGACTAACGGCCAAGGCCTAGGACTTTCCTCGGCCTAATGGCTTGATAAACCTCCCACCATGAATCTACTCTGATTCAGGATTACAACATTCAAAGCCGAGGAAAACTTCCTCGGCCCAAATAAAGTACGAGTATAGTTACAGCCGAGGAATCTTCCTCGGCCTAACCACTTGCTCCACAAGGAACAAGGGACCTTCCTCGGATCCCACATTCCTAAGGCTAGTGCATAGCATACAAAAATATAATCAAGTCAGTAAAGTGACAGAGAATAATGACAAAGGATTTTTTCATTGATATTCAAATGGAAATTACAAGATCCTATTGTCTATTACAAGAAGCAAAAAAGGAAAAACTATCCTAAGATGGCTGAGCATCCTCAAAAGGCTCTTCTAGCCAGCTAGTATTATTGGAGCCAGGTGGAGGAAGGGTCGTTTGATGGGCTTGGGCATCAGCTTCCTCGGCTGTTCCCCTTCCCTCGGCCTCTAGGTCCTCCGGCTCGTCGGCGTCTTGGATCGCCTCCACTAGGTCTTTAATATTGCCGGGGACAACAGAAGCCGGCTTCCACACTTCCCTACAAGCATGGGCATCCTTGGCAGCTATCAGCTCCATGTTGCTCTCAGAATAAGGGACTAAGTGATGGAGTGCCCTGACCTCCTCGGCATATTGATCCCGGCATATTAGCTGGGCAATCTTGTTGATGTCCAGACCAGTGGAGGGATCGCCTAAAATGCTCCCGGCCAAGTGGAGGTAGCCGTCCTCGAACATGGTGGCCGTTTGCTCGTCAACGCCCTCTCTCAAGGCCGAGCCGGCCATCATAAGTTCTTTGAAAGCCGAGCTCTCCTTGAACCGAGCTACGGCCTCTTCCTCCCTAGCTGGAAGGGTAGCTTCCAATCCTCGGCACTTGGCCTCAGCTTCCTCAGCCTTGGTCTGAAGCTCGACCTTATCTGCCCTGGCCTGGGCAAGCTCTTCATTTTTGAGCCGGAGATGTTCCTCGGCTTTTGATCTTTCTTCCTCGGCCCTTTTACCTCGGCCTCAACCTTGGCCTTGGCCGTCGCCGCAAGCTCAGCATCCTTGGCTTCTAAAAGTTTAGCCAAGGAAGACTTTTCTTTTCGCTCTTTGCTTGAGCCGCCTTGGCCTCATTCAGGCGCCTTGTCTTCTTCTTGGCCAAAGACGCTTTCGTACGCCGCGGATCAAGCCAACCGAAAGATAAAATCATCGTTAGGAAGACAAATCCAATATCAAAGATAATAACCCAAGAAAGGGATCAACATTTACCTCAAAGAAGCAGAGTCCCTTGTGGCAAAGCACAAGATCTTCATTAGGACCCTTTTGCAAAGGGTTTCATAAGCATCCTCGTCCATGGCCCTTTGGATGGGAGCTCGGCCCAATCTCACCAAGGGTCCCTCCCTTGCCAACAGGGGAGTCCCCTAAGACGAGGAATGCCAAGGGACATATTTTTGGCCGCCTCATCGCCTCTCTTCAATAGTCTTGACCGACCGAACTGGCCAAGGGAGGGGGAGCATCAACCTCGGGGGCCGCACCGACGCTTGCCCGTTTGGCGCCCGGCTCCTCGGCGCCGGCACTTGGAGTTCTTTTGGAGGACCTCCTTCGACGAGGTTAGCTTCCTCGGTTGCTTCTTCCTCGGCATCAACATGGAGGCTATGCCCTCTACGCTTGATGGGTTGGATTGATTATCGCCAGCCAGGATCCTCGGCATCCACTTCCCGTGCAATTTAAGGGGAGGGGTTGGTCGTCAACATTAAGGATGAGGTTACGTGCATTAGCATCCTCCCTCCTTTCTCGTTAGAGCGGTTTTCTTGCTCAACCTCCTCTTCCTCTTCACTAGCTCCCGAGGGCTCGCCCTCCATTGCAAGGGTAGCTTCTTCCTCGGTGGTCAGATCTATAAAAGACAAGGAAGAAATGGTCAAGTACGAGCAAGGAAGCCCAAGGTCAAGTACGAGCAAAATAATATGACAAAAATTACAAGTGTAAGATAAAAATTTACGTCCAACAATGTTAGGTGCTCCAATACATTGGTCACGGGACGCTCATCATGGCACTCGATACAATCCTCGTGAAATACGAAGCCTCGGATGTACCGTCCAATCGTTGAAGCGACGCCCTCTTTTAACATTTACAAGGGAGCTACCCCGCCCTCGTTCCCCTAAGATCAATCCCGCCCGGATATAGAAATGGTCCGAGGATTCGACTTGCTTCCACCCAGGACCCCTACCCTAGCAAACTCTTCCGCACGCTCGATCAAATCTTTGGTCCACCCATATTGTTGGACGGCAAAGGAGGAGGTTGGATCATCACAAGGAGATCTGAACTCCCACTTGGCGGCTCTCAACGCGGATAACATGGTTATCCTGCACTGGAACTTTACTAGACATGGGGAGGAGCAATTTTGGTTTCCTATTGGCACTCCTAATTACTACCACCATTGTTCCTTGATGACTTGGACAATGTAGAAGTGACGGAAGGCTCCCATGGTCGGCTCATAGCCTAAACTACGGCAGAGGATGATAAAGCTAACCAAAACCCTAGTACCATTGGCTCCTAGCATGGCCGGCACTGCCTTTGCATCGTCCAAAAACTCACAAATGAAGGGGTCTAGGAAGACGGAGTCCTTGTTGAACCGTTTGAAATAAAAATGGACGTAATCTTGGCTATAATAGAAGGCCGTCTCTTCTTTCTCCGTCTTCGGCTCTATCTTGCCCATATAAGTTAATTTATATTCAAGACGATCCACTTTGTACTTGGAGTACAATTTTTCAATCATGGGATCCCTGTGTTTTGGTGCCCTCTCAATTTGCTTTCCTCGGCTACTCGCTTCCTCGGCTTCTTCGTCGGACAAGGCGGGCATCACTTGAGCACCTTCAACGAAGGCATTAACTATTTGAGTAGACGAGAGGGCTCTCCTTCTCTTCCCGTCATATCTCGCATAAAGACGAGGAGACCAAATTATTAACCTCGTCAATGGCCGATTAAATGACGGGGAAGGAAGATTCCCCTCCTCGTCATTCCATAAGGCCGAGGAAGGAAGATCTCCTTCCTCGTCATTTCATAAGGCCGAGGAGGGGGCCGTACCTCGCAGACGCTCACGCATTTCGCGATTGGAGGCCGGGTAGAACAGCTCGACGTGCTCCACCATCTCACCCTATCCCCAAACACTATAATATTTGGTGACCCGGAATCAATCCTATCTATTCTTGTAGAATCCGGGTATTGGATGAATAAACGAGAGCGACCATAACCCCTCAACTGCTTGCTTATATCATCCAAGTTCAAAGATCAACCATGGACCCTCTCTACGATAGACCCTCAAATTTCCAAAGATGATATCCATAACGGAATCGGGAGAATGGTCCCAAGATCGAGCCATTTCTAAGGGGAATCAAAAACGAAGGGGGAGTTCATTCAATATTCCAGAAATTTCATATAAAATGCAAAGAGAATTAAAGAACTGAAGTTTTTAAAGTTTTTATCAAGAAAAGCTTCAACCTTCAACAATGGCGGTTCTTGGCATGGACAAAATCACTCCTAAACCCTAGAAAACGCTGGAACATGAAAGGAAGTTATAAGGAAAGGAGAAATTTCATACCTGAGTTTGCAAGAATGAATGGGATCAATGCAGAAAGCGACTTCGCCGGAAAAATCAAGCTCACCGGGAACTGGGTTTGAAGGTTGCTGTGATCGCCTGAAATTTCTTTCGCCTTTGCTCTCGATTGCTTGGGGTTTGTAAAGAGTAAAATGAAAGGGGTTTTAGTTTTTATACCCCTCCAATCCGGGTCAACCCGTGGGTAAAGCAAAGATCCAGGTCCGGAGTCCCAAGAATTAAATGCGAAATGATGGGTTCAAGGCGTGACAAGACTGGGGGGCCCCAGAATGGCAACCGTCAGTCATATGAAGCGACGCCGAGGACACGTGTCGAACCTGTTCGTATTCCATATGCCGAGGACGAGCTAACTTTCTATTCGTCTAAGCCGAGCTAGAAAGTTGGGGGCCACTGAACGGTATAGACCGAGCTACGAACATGGGCTTGCTCAACGAACTCGGGGCCCAACTATATTGGGCCATGGATATTATATATTCATCAAGTGTGTGGCCGAGCATTATCTTCCTCGTATGCCGAGGAACATTTACCTTGGCCTTATGTCGCCATTCTTGGGCCTGGCCTGTTTCAATTACCGAGGAGAGAAAAGTCCTTTGCTCTAAGACGTCACCAATTACCGAGGAAACAAAAGTCTTCTCCCCGGCATATTTTCCTGTCGGCCATTTACCAAATAACGAGGAAACAAAGTCATTTTCCTCGGCTAATTTGCCCAAGGCCGAGGAAAATCATTTGTCTTCCTCGGCGTTCCGGCTAGCAGTTACAATCCTTATTCAACAAGGATTATACAGTTGTAACCCAATCAGGATTACAATTACCAATATCAATTCAAGTCAAACAAGGATTCCTTAACAGATATGATCCTCTTAAGATTATATCTTATCTCTCTACAAGTTCACTTCAAAATGGATTCTATCAATCCATTCTTATAAATACAAGCCCCATGGCTCATTATTTGGTACGTTACTTTTTACATTGGAGAAACTCTGTCAATTTGATTTCTCTAATATCAACCGTGAACTTACTCTCACGCCGGAGGGCCTTTAGCCGGATCCGCCCCGGCTTAGTTTACGTGTTTTCTCTTATTTTCAGGCCTTGCAATCGCCGGAGCATTCGACGCTTGGATTTGGGCTGTTTTGACGATTTTGGCATCATCACCAACGTTTTTTACAATATACTCCCTCCGTCCCATGTCAATGGACACCAACTTTATGGGTGTGGGAATTAAGGAAAAGTAAGATAGAGAAAAAGTGAAAGAAAATGTTGTGAGTATGAAAAATTAAATAGAAGAGAGAATGAGTGGGATGAATAGTTAGGAGAGAGAATGTTGTGAGTGTAAAAGTGAAGTAGGAGAGAGAATGAGTGGAGGGAATAGTGAATATTCTTTTCCATTTTGGACAGTGTTCATTCACGTGGGATGTCCCAAAAAGAAAATAAGTGTTCATTCACGTGGGACGGAGGAAGTATACACATTTTTTTTACTTTAAATCAAATGAGGCATTTGTTCCAATAATCAAGATTATATATGTTACTTGGGACAAACACAAATATATTACCTTAAAAAGCGTGGCAATTATACGAGTTATTAGAGAAAAAAAAGGAGTTGTGAAGATAAACTTAAACTCATTGATTTATTATATATGTATTTTAATTGTTTATTTAATTATTTTCATAATTAAGTAAATAATCTTATTCACGCCAAGTATTAATGGGTTACTAACTAACTAGTTTTCTTATTTCCAAAAGCCAAATCAAACCGAATCGCATTTCATCAATTTAGTTTGGTTAACTTTCAAGACTTGAGTGGTTGATTCTAGTTCAAATTTTTTGAAACCATTAATGCTCTTGTACTCTTAGGTGTAACTGTAAAATTTGCTTTTAATAAATATCAAATTTAAAAGTTTATATTATTTTCATTTTTAAATGAATATCCGAATTTATGGGATATTCAAAAAATGTCCATTATTTAAACATTATCTGACATCGATGCATAATTTTTTTTGTTATTCAATTTTTTTAGCTGTTGTTATTCACTTTTAAAACACTTATGCCCTGTTTGGTTGGCCGTCTAAACGCCGAATAATGTCAAGGGGATTGTTTAGCCGATTAAAGCGGACTTTTATTTGCCTATTGCGAGTAAGTACTAATTATCCGCGTGATTGAGATTAGCATGTAATCCCTTCACTAATAATTCAGACATAGACAATGGTATTATTTAGAAAAAAATTGCAGTTTAGGGCCTGAACTCGAGGTGGGTCTTCTCTATGGGGTCTCACTATTTTTTTTGCCACATCAAGGCCCAGTGTGTGAATTTTTTTTCTAATTAAAGGCATTTTGACGAAATTTGTTAGAAAAGTCAGTTATATCCCATATGCACGTCCCGTGATGAACGGGTTGAATGAGATTGTAATTGATATTAGATATTAAGGAATTTAGTGTAAATTATGAAATATAAAGAGGCTTAATATACCATTTAAACCTAACCTAAAACACCACAAAGTGTGGATCTAATACCAAATCTTTCTCTCTCTCTCTCTCACACACACACACACACCCATTCTATCTCCCACCCTTATAGCCTCACCTTTCCGCCGCTACCAACAAGTTCTTCCCCATCCCAGCCACCATCATGTTCTTCCCCCCCCCCTCTGCTTCCCCCTCCCCATCTTTCCTTCAAAACTCATACCATTCTCACTCATCTCCTTCGTCGTCCCTTAATTTGGCCCTTTCCCTAACGTCGTCATTATTCTTCTATTGCAATTATATTGATGGCATCGATAGTGGCCGATGGTGCACTAAGTAAATGGTAAGGTAAGTAAAAATGTGGTTGTGGGAGTGTTAAATCCAAAAATTAAAGAGATCTCGAAAAGGGGGAGGAATGCAGGGGTTAGAGGGATTGAGGTAAGTGGTGGGTGGGTGATGGGGGTAGGAGGCGGTTGTGTTTGTGATGTTGAGACGATGGCATATTGGGGAAGGAGGGATGCGTTAAGGGAAGGAGGAGACCGTCGGAGTCTGTTGGAGGTGGGATGGGTGATGGGTATTAGTGGTGCACGATGGTGGTTGTAGGGAAAGAACAAAATGGTAGTGGTGGTGGCACGATGGTGGTTGCATGTGGTGGATGGTGGTGACCAAAGAATGGGAATGGGGATTATGGAAGATGAAGAGAGAGGGGAAATGAGAAGTTGGGGGTAGGGGTGTAAGTGGTTCGGTTCAAACTGCGGTTCGGAATCGAATCAAACCAAATCAAACCACGCGGTTTAGTTCGGTTTTCAAGCAATAGTGGTTTGGTTCGGTTTCAAAAATTGTCGAACCGTGTGGTTCGGTTTGGTCTGCTGTCTGGACCCCTAAATCACGGTTCAAGATCGCGAGACCGAACCACCAAACCGAACCGATAAACCAAACCACCAAACCGTTCAATATTAACCGTATATATGCATATCTTTCATCTTCACCTCACATTTAGATTTGAAAAACCCTAATTTTATTCATGGGTTTTAGCCTATACATTTTTTCTTTTGGTTAATCTTCTTGTAATAATGTTAATTCATTATTTAGCACATACCATTACAAGTACTCAAATGATATGTTGCTATCATAAACATTGAAGCACAATTTCAAGTTGTGTTTAAATACTTAATCTTTTATGTATGTTATGTCTGGAAAATTCAAACAAACATGACAATGAATTGTGGAGTCTGAAACCATGTTCTAATTAATGGTTTAAGCAATGTTCTATTTCATGGTTTGAACCGTGTTTGAATTGTGGTTTAAACCACGATACAAACCGTAAAATCAAATCGCGATTTGAACCAAACCGAACCAACCCATGACGGTTTGGTTCGGTTCAATTCATGGTTCTATTCGGTTTGAGATTTTTACAAACCGATAATTAGCGGTTCGGTCCGTAAATTGGTCTAAATCGAATCATTTACACCCCTAGTTGGTGGATGAACCTAGATATGGACATTACTATAGTGGGATATTTTTGTTTTTGTTTTTTTAGTGTAAAAAATATTTTTCTTGTATTTTTCATTTTATTTTTATATATCATGTGATTAGTATATTTTTAAAATATATTTTATCCAATTTAAATAGTCAAAATTATATATTAAGAAAAAAGTTAATGTCTTATTTTAATATTAACTATTTCAATCATTCTAATTTAGGAAATTTCATTTAACCTAATTAAATGGAAAATCTACTTCAATTTGAACCATTTTGTAAATCACGTGCGAGACTCATGTCACTAACTGACCACATTGAACCTTGATGTGTCAAAAAAATAATAGTAAAACCCCGTATATAAGACTCTCACTTGAGTTAATGCCCTAAGTTTAAAGAAAGAGAAGACCCAACTTGAATTTTTCTATGCATTAGATATCTATATAGTATAAATGAGGGAATTGGTGTACAATTGAATGAATAGTTTCAATGGCCGAAATTTTCATTTTGCCCTCACTATTTTGTCCCTTTTCCATTTTGCCCTTAAAATTTATTTTTTTTTAAATTAAAAAAAAAACGTGTCCTCGGACACGGGCTTAATTAAAAAAAAAAAAAAATAACGTGTCCTCGAACACGGGCTTATTCTAGTGATATACATATAGGATGGTTGTAGAGTCTTACCATAAAAAGAATAAGTATGTTACTTATTTTGATCTACCTAAATATAAAATATTGTGAGTGACTTGTAAGCCAATTTTTGAGTTTAAAAATGGAAAAAAAAGGGAAAGAAAGGGAATTTTCTTCGTTAACATGCTTCCGAGTTTTTTTTAGGAAGAAAGTGGAAAGAAAGGAAAGGAAATTTTTTAAAATTTTCCATCCAAAATTGAAAAGAAATAGAAAGAAAGAAATGAAAAACTTGACAATTATTATTATTATCCCACTTTTACCCTCTATCAAGTATTTTTTGTAATCTCATTGTTCCCAACCTGTTCTTCCTCACCGACCTCGAATTCGGAACGACAACTTCGTTGGAAACCCTAAAGTTGCTTTCCTTTTTGTCGCTCGTCGAAGTCTGCCGCTCAATTTCCTCTGAGGAAGCTTCTTTGAGGTTTAGCTGTTATACTTAGATGATTAATTATAATATGTTCAGTAGTTTATTTTGGAGAAAATCTGATGTTTGTAGCTTTGTGATTTTGCAGAATGCTGATGTGACCAATTTCTCAATATATATTCATTCAGATGGGAGTCTGGATTTGTATCGGTGCTTGAGCTTGATTGGGTACTGTATGTTGCCAATTCAGATGATAATTTCCAAGTTGAACAATTTGGCATCTCCAAACTGAACAATTTGAGGGTATAGAAGGCATTTTCTTTTTATTTACTCTCATTTCATTTTAAAACTCGAATTTACTCTCATTTCATTTTAAAACTCGAAAGCGAAGAGAAAAATTTATTTTTTTCTTTCATTTTCTTCCTAAAGTACATCCGGGAGAAGGAATTTAAATTCACTTCTCCCTTTCTTTTCTCTCCTTTTCCCACCCCTCACTTTCTTTTATCTTCGTTAAAAACTCGAAAGCTGACCCGTAGAGCAAATACTCTTATCTAGCGATTGAGCTTGGCAGATAAAGAAAGATATAACGACCTTTCAAATTTATTCCGGTAGAAGACCGCTCTCTCTTCAGTTCATTCTAGCAATGACCAATAACTACAGGGAACCCCATATTTGTCAATGCTTGACCCGACTAGCCACATCCCGTCGTCATTTTCCTATTACAATCTCCGATAACCGGAGTAATACCGGGCAGCAATTCGTTGACGCTGTTTTGGACCTTTCTCGTGGCCTTTTCCATCTCGGTTTGAAGTCCGGTGACATCGTTGCCATTTCTGCTCTCAACAGGTAATACTTCTAATCTCCTCCTTCTACATTAACTTCAAATTTGTTGTTATGTTTTCTTATGTCATTTTTTGTTGGAATTTGTTTCAGTGATTTATATCTCGAGTGGTTACTCGCAGTTGCTTTCATTGGAGGAATTACTGCACCTTTGAATTATAGATGGGTATATTATATTCCCTTCTCCTTTTTTCCACCCGTTATTGAAAAATGATGCACACAAAGTGTTTGTTGGAATGCGACAATGAAAATTCCATTCCCTTGGAGTTCAAATGACATGGAAAGAAATCACGATTGCTTCGTCCCTAACAATCACAAAGGGTCTGTATCCTCACTGATTTTTAGGTGTACATTGACAAATTACAAATCACGTACATGTTAAGGAAAATGTATATGAATTGCTTGAAACCTCCTACTACCCATTTCAGTCTATAGTCAATCTATGCAGGGATTTGAATTAACAAGTCGATGTTAGTTGTTTACAATCAGAATCCTGCTGTCAACTTAATTCGTGAAAAAAAGCAATGCGGGCATTATTCAATTTGGTTATTGCAAAGATCAATTTCAGAAGTTTTTTGCTTCTGAACATAAGAAATTAGGTTTGAGCTTAGCAACTCTATCTTCTGCGTAATATTTTCAAGGTTAGGTTCCAGGAAACAGCAATTGGGATTTACATTTGTCTTCATATCAGCAAACCATCTTTTATACATCTATATGTGTTCTTGGTACCGATTACATGTGACTAATGTTATTAAATTTAAATGATCAAATGCCTTGTTGGCTAGTAATAACATACTAACTGGCAGAGCTTAGATGAGGCAATATCTGCAATGGAGATTGTGAAGCCAATTTTGTTGGTAACAGACACTGGATATGTTTCCTGGCATTCAAAGTTCCAACCTGATTCTGTTTCTTCTCTGAGGTGGCATGTCTTCATGAATAGCTCTACAAGATACAACAATACGGGGAATGGTATGTAGCTTTAATGAAGCTTGGCTACGGAGTATATATGTTGAATACTGATGTCAAATATGAGGCACCTTGTAACTTATTTGATGTTCTATGTTTTTTTGTCCTTTTCCTTACAGTATTAACCACTGAATTGATAAAGAAGCCGACTCCAAGACCTCAACAATTGAATTATTCTTGGGCACCTGAGGGCATAGCAATTATATGCTTCACTTCAGGTACAAAGATGTTTGATTTGAGTTTCATTATGCTTATCCTTTTCAACTCTTTAGTTCAGACTGCAGTAAGTTTAAATGGAAGCAAAAAATGGTAAGGATATCATGAAACTCAAGGAGATAATTGTAGCCGGGCCCAAGTAATTGGGGTACAGTTGGATCCTATTATTTTATCAGGAAGACAATAGTATTAAAGAAGTTAAAGCCAATGCACTCTTATCTTGGTTCTTTTCCTTTTATATTATACTCCCTCCGTCCCTAAATGAATGTCCATTTTCAAGATTTTTTTGTCCCAAAGTGAATGTCTTTTTTGTAAAAAAATTGTCCCTAAATGTTTTTTTACCAATTTCCGCTATTCATTTTAAACTTGCAAATATATGTTTAGAAAGTAGATAACAAAATAGTTATGCATCTTTGCCATTAAATTGTTTAAAAGTAAACATCCTCAGATTTCCCCTAAATGAAATATAGACATTCATTTAGGAAGGGATAACACTTTTAAGTTTTAAATGGAATATAAATCTGGATCATCAACCCATGTTGCTTCTTTACAACATAAAGGAGATTCTTATTCATGTCTATTTCCAAAGAAAAAACACAAATTTTTATGCGCATGTTCCACGAATAGCCATCTTTGGTGTTGAAATTTATGGTTTTGCGAAATGTGGGTTTGATCATATTGTGTAAGCGTCTTGTTCCATCTCAATGTCTTATTTAGAGGACACAACATGCACCAGCAAGAAGTGGCAGGAGAGACATATTTTCCAACCATGTTTTTTGGCCAATTTATATTTGCTAGAATCAAAATTAAAAGCTACATAACATGGTTATTTTGCCAATGCCAGCCCAAATGATCAATATATGCAACATAGTTTCAGATAAGAAAGGTATGCAACATACTAGTTTGAGCGTTGACGACGTCGATTTTTGGTAATGGAGACCAAAAGTATGCTTTATTTTTGCATCATACCATGCAATGAAATAATTTCTTTTCCCAAGCTTCGGGAACGAGTGATTGAAAAAAGTCTAAGGAGAAGTGTGAAGATATTGGAGAACCAATTTGAATTTATGCCCGAAGTTCGACTATGGATGCTATCTATCTAATGAGACAATTAATAGAGAACTACCGGGATAAAAAAAAGGATTTGCATATATTCATTGAATTGGAGAAGGCGTATAATAAAATACCAAGAGAGGTATTTTGGTAAGCCTCGGCAAAGAAATGGATTTCAAAGAAATATATTGACATTAATCATCAAGGACATGTTTGACGAAATTAGTACAAGTGTGCAGACTACTGTTGGAAAGACAAAAGGAGTTTTGCACTTAGTCATTTCATCTCTGCTATAATCATGGATTGATTGACGAGGTCAATTCAAGACGATTTATCGTGGTGTATGATGTTTGCAAATTGTGTTGATTGATGAGACAAGAGAATGTGTTGAAAGAAAAATGAAATTGTCGAAACAAACTTTGAAATCTCGAGGTTTTAGGCTGAGTAACAAGTCTGAATATTTGGATTGCAAGTTTAGTAGGGCTGGAAGCAGGGAGGCAGGGGCGATCACCTTAGATGGGAAGATTGTCCAAGAATCTGACTTTTTTTTTTTGCTATCTTGGATCTATTATCCATAAAGATGGATAATTAGATGGAGATATGGCTCATAGAATCAACGTAGGTTGGTTGAAGTGAAGGAGTGCCGCAGGATTTATTTGTGATCTAGCATGCCCCAAAGATTAAAGAAAAATTTCATTCGTACAATAATTATGCATGCACTGCTACATGGTACTGAGTGTTGGGTTGCGAAACAATCTCACGTTTATAAGATAAATGTAGTGGTGATGCGTATGCTACGGTGGTGTTAGTACCCGGTCCGAAAAAAGGCATTCTTAATGTCTGGCCCGGTTATTTAAGTGAAACCCTAAAAAACCTACTCTTTATTCTGTCTCCCCCGCCGTTGGCCGTACGCGTGGAAAGTACGCCCGAATATTGTGCCGATCGGCCCTTTCCCTGTTGAATGGCCGATCGACCCTTTATTATTGTGCCGATCGAACCTAAGCTCTTTGTGCCGATCGACCCTTTTATTTTGTGCCGATCGACCCTTTTATTTAGGGCCGATCGACCCTTCAGCTGGCCCAGCCCAATTACCGAAGCACTATAAATAAGTGTGCCCGGCTCCCATTCTAAACACACAATTCACTCGGGAGAAACGAGACTACTCTTGTTTTACCCACAGTTCTTCTTACTCTCTTCGAATCACCCTAGATTCGACCCCAAAGTCTTGCTACAATTGGTAAGACTCTTTTTAATATTTTTGTTCCCTATTATTACTACTGTCTTATTATATTTGCATGCTTATTATATTTTAATTGTTCCTTTATGCTAGATTTAGGACTGTTTTAATATATTTAAATATGCAATAGCCGAGGATGATCTAAGGTTTCGCCCAAGAAACCCAATGGATCTAGGAACTATTTCTTTCCTTCCACCTTAGTAATAATTGTCCCATGATCAACAATCCCCCAAGGATGAACGTTGATTAGTGCACCTTCCGAGGGCCTAACTCAAAGGTTCTAGGGTGTGATCATCAATTAATTCTTTCTCTCCCCTCCTCCTTATGCATGATCCCGTTTCTTCTATCTATTCCTGTAAACACCGCATACAACCAACACCCCACATGCTAGAAAGACCGATTCGTCGGGCAATAGGAGTGATAGCATTTCTTCTTCTGTTGTAACTTGACCCCCGAACCCAATCAAATGTTTAGCTTTTTTTTCAAAGCTTTGGGCTATATCAAAGTGGCGTGGCGACTCTCAAAACTTAAACTAATATTTTAATATGGTTTAAAGCGAGTGTCACTAAATGAATATCCCATTTCGATCCGACATTATATGATTATTTATTTCAAACTTCCGAATGCGCGTTGCATCGGGACGGGGTATTCACAGTGGCGACTCTGCTGGGGACTGTTTTGAAACTTTTTCAAACTAAGTGGGTCAGACTTTCGTTTTCCTTTGTGGTGTTGTATTTTGCTTTCTTTTTATTTTCTTTACTCTTAACTGTTGCATTGCATGCATGCATTTCATGTAAATAAAAAAATCTTTCTCTTTTTCCCTTAAAAAAGGAATTAGACTTTTTACCTCACACTACCACTAGAGTCCGTGTCACACTGCACAGACACCCTTTAACCCATCGGAGAAGCCAAAGTGCGGGAAGTGTGGTGATCATGTCGCCTCCCTTACCAGTCTCACTTGGCCATCCACTCATCGGTGCGCTTGGTGCACGGTGGGAGCCTGAAACCTAACCCTTGTGTCACCCACTTTACTAGGAATACACTCCATGTGACCGGTTGGTTTGACTAGCTTTTTTATGTAGACAATTAATAAGGTCTTTATGTTAAGTCGCTACGAACCAATGATAAGTCAAGATCTATCGAGAGATTAAAGGCACTAAAAAATTGATTTTCCTTTTAAAGGACGTACCATGTAAAGTTTGAATGCTAGATCTTGTCTTATCATAGGTCTGTAGTACTTCCCATATATATCATCTTAAATGTCTATATGAGACGGTTAGTCATTAGGATCCACCACTTTAGGACCTTTAGTTAGTTGCGAAAAAGGGGTATCCCTTCCAACCAAGAGTAGGTTCTATAAAAAAATAGAGGGCTTTTTTGTAAATAAAATGCTTAACTGCTCCTCATTTCTAGGACCCTCCGAGGTCCGCTCTTCACTTCTAGGACCCTCCGAGGTCCGCTCTTCATTTCTAGGACCCTCCGAGGTCCGCTCTTCATTTCTAGGACCCTCCGAGGTCCGCTCTTCACTTCTAGGACCCTCCGAGGTCCGCTCTTCATTTCTAGGACCCTCCGATCCGAGGTCCGCTCTTCATTTCTAGGACCCTTCGAGGTCCGCTAGGACCCTTCGAGGTCCGCTCTTCATTTCTAGGACCCTTCGAGGTCCGCTCTCCATTTCTAGGACCCTCCGAGATCCACTCTCCATCTCTAGGACCCTCCGAGGTCCACTCTCCATTTCTAGTACCCTCCGAGGTCCACTCTCCATTTCTAGGACCTTCCGAGGTACACTCTCCATTTCTAGGACCCTCCGAGGTCCACTCTCCATTTCTAGGACCCTCCGAAGTCCACTCCTCATCTCTTGGACCCTTCAAGGTCCACACCCTCTACTGCGAACCGCCCTAGGTCCGGTCTCTATCTTGGACCGTTCAAGGTCCACTCTTTGACCCTTCGTGGTGCTCTTCCTATACTAAGTCCACTCTCCCAATCTTAGAACATTCAAGGTCCACTTTCTTTTGGACCCTTCTAGGTCCACTTCTTCTACTTTGTACCATTGAGGTCCACTCTCGATTTAGGACCCTTCGAGGTCCACTCTCTCTATCTAGGACCATTAAAGGTCCACCCTTCCGAGACTCTTCGAGGTCCACCTCGTCTCTTGGACCATCCATGGTCCACTCCTCTACCTTAGACCCTCACGGTCTACATCCTTCAAGTTAGGACCCTTCAAAGTTCTACCTCTTACCTCTTGAACCATCAGGTTTGCTCCCTTAGTCTTAAAACCATCCATAGTTTAGATCCTTTATCTCTAGCACCCTTCAGCCAAAGACCCACCTAGATCAAACCTCTCTCGACCCATCTAGATCAAACCACCATCTAGGGCCTACCTAAGCCAACTTACCAATTCTCATCCAAGTCCGATTAGCTCATCTAGACCACCCTCACTTATATTTGACCAAGGATCGAGTCATCTTCCTCTCCCTTTTTCACCAAACGGACTCTTTTACATTCATCCTCTCTCTTTCTCTAAACTTAACCTGGTTGTATCATCAATCGGGGCCCCCTCGAACTACGGTGACTGAGACTCGTATCTTAAATGGTAAGGGTTACGTAGGCAACTTGGCCGGTCAAACTCAAAATTGTGGAGGTCAAATATTTTCTCAAGGATGCCTTAAGATTAATTATGAATCTAATTCAACTCATTGGCTTGACTCCGCCATATGTTCTTACAGAATTCCACATCATGTCTCTGGAGAAAAGCATTGAAGCCCTCAAAGAAGTCTCAAACATGAGGTTGGGAGTGATCAACCTCCTCAATGACATGCATGAAATTGAGCAGCACCATTTGTCTTACATTCACGAGTGCTTGAGAAGAGATCCTCCTCCTGTGCAATTCCAGAGTCCCTATCATCCACATGCTTATGGACCCACTTATGGTCCAACACATCAGAATGTCTCATTCGGGATGCTGCCGTGGCCACCAACCAACGAAAGGCACCAATACCCGAGAAGGAGATCAACAAGGAACATTTTGATGACTTAGGAATGCCTGTGGGTGAGTTCTTCGACATTTTGGTGGAAAAGAGTTTGATCACGCCGCTCGAGAATTACAAGCCTATTAACCCGAGATCTAACTTGGATACATCCAAGTTTTGCAGATACCACAAGTACATTGGGCATACCACTCACAACTGTAAGCGGCTGAAACGCTTGATTCAAAATTTGATCAACCAAGGCCTCATTAATGAAGAAGCCCTCGTACTTCAAGGAAGGATTTAGATTCATTCAGTCTTGTAGGTTCTAGTGTGTCTTTCTTACTTCCACTTTGGGCATTGATATGTAATGTCCACTTTAGATTAGTTGCTTCAATAATAAAAGAGTCTTTCTTTCTTTTCTCTCTAGACTTGAGACATAATCTCGCATTACTTTCAAGAAGAATTGTTTTATTTATAATTATCACTTGATTGCTAATCTCATTTGATTAACCCACCGGCTAATAAAGTAAACAATGAATGAATGCTTTGATTGGAGTAAACAACTCACCGTCCCTTCCTTATATACACCATCTCTATACATCCCTCTCTCATACACTCTTCCCATACTCCACCATATACTTTCCATACACTATCGCCAGACCCTCTCCTTGTACACTCCCCCTATGCTCCCTCGAGCCTACACTTCCCAAATACACTCTCTCCCCCACTTGACCTCCTTTCCATATGGTCAAGACAAGCACAAAGACCGTTGTTGCTCATCATCGGAAAATAGCTGCTCACGCCATTGCAATTTAAAGAAGATACAAGGAGTTGTTCCTATCCTTCACAAGTCTTTGCATGAATATCAACTTGGGGCTCACCAACCCCCAATCTCGCGTCTCCTCGATTTTCCATTCGATCGATAAGCTTTCATTGAATATGCTCACATATCTTTCTTATGGTCCGAATATATTACGCCTTACTTAATAAGTCGGTTAATTGAGTTTGCATTTATTTTAAATACTCTTTTGAGAATGCTATCCGGTAGCAATTGAAGTTTAAACCTCTCACCATAGGAAGCCATAACCTTATCCTCACTAAATAATACCCTTTCATTTCAAGATCGACAAGTTTTGAGACCACTAAGGAAGAAGCCCATACTAGGGGCTCCTCGACTCACAAAGGAAGTAATCACCTCCAAGCTCAAGAAAGGCGGAATGCAAAAGAAACTCATACAAGGGGCTCCCTCGAAGGGACCACCTCCAAACCCAAGAGGGAAAAGGTAAAACCATCCTAAGGCATACTGGCTAGGGGCTATCGCGAGCAAACAAATCCGAAGGCTTTTCTCGATAAGAGGGTGTTAAAAAAAAAAAAAAAAAAAAAAAAAAAAAAAAAACCTCCATCACTCAGTGAACCTCCCATCTCAAAGGTTGTGAAAATGAGACGTCGAGTGAAGATCCTATCATGATCAAGTTACTGCTGAAACCACAACAAACTCGCGAGAAGAAGCAACAAAGATTCCCTCTTGGACAAATCCCATAAACCCATTCCAAAGTCCATCCTCTCACTTTTAGAGGATTCCATCACCACCCTTGACCTTGCGAAAATCAAAGTTAACCTCGCTCTTAGAGGTCTGAAGAGGTAACAACAAGAAAATTCCTTCACCTTAGAAATCCCAAACACTCAGCAAAAGGCCCAGCCGACCTCTCACTTTAAGAGGTCATGTTAATCATCACCTAATGATCGATCGCAATCCAAAGCCCAGCTACAACCGCTACCGGATGGCATTCTCAAAAGATTATTTAAAAGAAATGCATATTCAGATTTTTGAGTCACTTGTTATCCTACGTGAGCATATTACATATTCTCTCAAAAGTTTGGGAACTCGTCCTATTCTTGAAATTCGTTCATTCGACTCCTCAAACACCGTCTCGCAAAAGTCTCGCTGGGGCTTCGCATCCGTGTCTCTCGGCGGCGCTCAGGTAAAAGCAAGGAGACACGCGCCAGGGACTACTCCCCTCGGCTTGCGAGAACAAAGGAACAAAGAATCTTCACTTGAAGGAAAAATCTTTGGGTTATAATCAGTCAATTCCCACCTTTTCTTCCACCCCAATCTTTTTTCTATTTTTCATTCTTTCCCATGAAGGAGATCAATGCAACAGCAGCCCGCACCACAATTACCACCGAACAGCGACAAGCAACAACGGAACATCCTTCTCCTTCTAAAGACAAGCCAGATTTCACCTTCAAATCAAAACATTCATTTGTTTACCAATATAATTGGAATTTGATAAACCAATCAGTGAGGTCCATTCACGAGCAATCAAGATATAATTACGAATAAAATAATTCTTCAAATGTCTCGACAAGTCTTCTTTTTCTACATCATAGGAAAATAGAGCCAAACACTTTGTCTTTACGTCTGCGGGGGCTTCCATACACTTTTCCACACCTTGTGATGCTTATACTCTCCCAAAAGAGTCAAACCCAAAAGCGAAAGTGTCATACACGAACTCGGGATCCATTCCCGCCTTCGAAAAAATGCGCCCCTGCACATATACATTTCCGAGTCTTGTCCGGCGATTGACCATTGTTCGAAACGAGGGTCGCCCCCGTGGCCGCAAGATGACTCTGTGCGCAAATAGGGATGCATTGAATCTCTAAGTGGGGCTTTTGTTAGTTTGTTCTCTCGGGCTCTCTTCGGGTTTGCTCTGCATCATCGGCGGGGCTTCGCCATTCCCTTCGAGGTTTGCTTTGCATCATCGGCTGGGGCTTCGCCATTCATCATCAATCTGGGACTTCGCGAGGTCGCTTCATCAAACATTGGGGCTCCTCAACAAAAATGGGTCGACTATGTGCTCTAACAAAAATCGGAGCTCCAATGAAGTCATATCTAGCATGAAGGGCATCCCTTGTCATCAAGATCGGCATGTGGCAAACTCTTTGAGTTAGTTAGAAACATGATTAATCATAATGCCTCTTTATCAAATAAACATGCTTTCAAAATACTTGTCCTCCTTGGTACCTTGTTTACAAAAATCACTCTTTGGTCTCCACAAATTTTCAAACTCTTCAAATCTATCAAAACGTATCTCTGTGACTCTCAAGATGACTCGGCCCTTATCTCTGGACATCAAACCTACCTAATCCCACCTTCATCATCGACGCTTACTCGGCCTCGCCTAGTTTAAACCAATAACCTTCGCTGTTTGCCTTGTTTAGACTTACATGAATGTAAAACCACAGCCTCAAGCCTAGGTGACAAATACCCTTCTAAACCCTAGCCTCGAAGCCTAGGTGACAAATACCCTTCTAAACCACTGGCCTCGAGCCTGGGTGACAAATACCCTTCTAAACCACAGCCTCGAAGCCTGGGTGACAAATACCTCTCTAAACCCTAGCCTCGAAGCCTAGGTGACAAATAACTCTCTAAACCCTAGCCTCAAGCCTCGTGTCTGGGTGACAAATACCTCTCTAAACCCTACTGGCCTTAAGCCTAGGTGACAAATGCCTCTCTAAAACCCTGGCCTTAAGCCTAGGAGACAAGACTCCTCTCTAAGCCTTAGCAATGATTATCCCAATCTTTTAATCGCTTGGTTCTTCGGCTCGGGAAGCCATAATAATCCCAATCAATTCACCTGACTATTCTTCGTGATGATGTAGCCTAAGTCCTTTGGCGGCTACGGTTCCGCATTTTAGAGGTCTATCCTCCATTTCAAAAGGTCCGTCCCGTATCTCGGAGGGTCCGTCCCGCACCTTCAAAGGGTCCGTCCCGCATCTTCAAGGGTCCGTCCCGCATATCAAAGGGTCCGTCATATTTCGGAGGTCTATCCTCCATTTGTGTGGTCCGTCCCGCATCTTGAAAGGGTCCGTCGGTCCGTCCGCATATCAAAGGGTCCGTCCCGCATTTCGAGGTCTATCCTCCATTTGAAAGGGTCCGTCCCGCATCTTCAAAGGGTCCGTCCCGACTTCTTTCAAAGGGTCCGTCCGCATCTTCAAAGGGTCCGTCCCGCATCTTCAAAGAGTCCGTCCCGCATTTCGGAGGTCTATCCTCCATTTCAAGGGTCCGTCCCGCATCTTGAAAGGGTCCGCGTACCTTCAAAGGGTCCGTCCCGCATATCAAAGGGTCCGTCCCGCATTTCGAGATCTATCCTCCATTTCAAAAGGTCCGTCCTGTATCTCAGAGGGTCCGTCCCGCACCTTCAAAGGGTCCGTCCCGCATTTCAAAAGGGTCCGCCCCGCACCTCCTTTGAGTCCGTCTCACATATACCTTCTTTGGGTACGTCTTGCACGTTCTCACTTTTTCGAACTACGACTTGGCTTGATTCCTCTTGGGATACGTAGGTAGCCCGGCGTGGGTTCAGCCGCTCGACCTACCTGGTCATCTTTTTGCGACTCAGCTCGAGTCCAAACCTCGCGTCCGCGAAATCATCGTTTCACCTCCTGAAATCCCTTTTTTCAGGACGGATCCTATTCTTTTATCGTCGACCCCACTTGTCCTACAAGAAGCGTCGTCGAGGGGCTACTGTTAGTACCCGGTCCGAAAAAAGGCATTCTTAATGTCTGGCCCGGTTATTTAAGTGAAACCCTAAAAAACCTACTCTTTATTCTGTCTCCCCCGCCGTCGGCCGTACGCGTGGAAAGTACGCCAGAATATTGTGCCGATCGGCCCTTTCCCTGTTGAATGGCCGATCGACCCTTTATTATTGTGCCGATCGAACCTAAGCTCTTTGTGCCGATCGACCCTTTTATTTTGTGCCGATCGACCCTTTTATTTAGGGCCGATCGACCCTTCAGCTGGCCCAGCCCAATTACCGAAGCACTATAAATAAGTGTGCCCGGCTCCCATTCTAAACACACAATTCACTCGGGAGAAACGAGACTACTCTTGTTTTACCCACAGTTCTTCTTACTCTCTTCGAATCACCCTAGATTCGACCCCAAAGTCTTGCTACAATTGGTAAGACTCTTTTTAATATTTTTGTTCCCTATTATTACTACTGTCTTATTATATTTGCATGCTTATTATATTTTAATTGTTCCTTTATGCTAGATTTAGAATTTGTTTTAATATATTTAAATATGCAATAGCCGAGGATGATCTAAGGTTTCGCCCAAGAAACCCAATGGATCTAGGAACTATTTCTTTCCTTCCACCTTAGTAATAATTGTCCCATGATCAACAATCCCCCAAGGATGAACGTTGATTAGTGCACCTTCCGAGGGCCTAACTCAAAGGTTCTAGGGTGTGATCATCAATTAATTCTTTCTCTCCCCTCCTCCTTATGCATGATCCCGTTTCTTCTATCTATTCCTGTAAACACCGCATACAACCAACACCCCACATGCTAGAAAGACCGATTCGTCGGGCAATAGGAGTGATAGCATTTCTTCTTCTGTTGTAACTTGACCCCCGAACCCAATCAAATGTTTAGCTTTTTTTTCAAAGCTTTGGGCTATATCAAAGTGGCGTGGCGACTCTCAAAACTTAAACTAATATTTTAATATGGTTTAAAGCGAGTGTCACTAAATGAATATCCCATTTCGATCCGACATTATATGATTATTTATTTCAAACTTCCGAATGCGCGTTGCATCGGGACGGGGTATTCACAGGTGGATGTGTGGGCATGTACAGAAGTATCGATTGAGGAACGAGGTGATAAGAATGAAAGGAGTTGCACTTATTTCCGTAAAAGATGAGGGAAAGTTGGCTAATGTGGTTTGGTCATGTGACACGGAGACCATGTGATGCACTGGTAAGAAAGCCAGAAGTGATAAGATGGCGAGAGGTAAGGGAAGGCCTAAGTGAACATGGATAAAGGTGATTGGAAAATATGAGTCTACTTGGGATTGAAGAAAATGTGGCGTTGAAGAGAACAGAGAGGATGACAAAAATCCATGTGGATGATGGGATTTGATTTTATTTATTATTATTTTATTTATTTTCTTTCCTTTGTCCCCCCTTTTTTCTTCCTTATTTTTTTCGATTGACGATTTTGTATATTGATTCATGTTAGCCGACCCCAAATCTTTTTGGGACCAAGACTTCGTTGTTGTTGTTGTTGTTGTTGTTGTTGTTGTTATTATTATTTTTTGGCAAATCATGCAACATAGTTTACCCTTCCATTAACAAAAATAAATGCAGTTAATGTTTAAGGAAGTAGTTTTTCTTTGTGACCTAACCTGAAAGTACGTTGCATTAATTAGTCAGAGTGAAAGTACATTGTAGAAATTGGTAAAACACGTTCAAGTACATGGCATGATTTGGTTTATTTTTCCGCCAATTTATTTGTTTCTCATAAATTGAGATGCATTCTATCGCTATTAGTCATATAAATATGAAATGTTTATGCAAAATTCAAATTATTTAGCTGTCAGTACATCAAAACACTAATGGACATAACATAATTCTGTAGATGAACTTAGAAGGAATTAAATTTGTTCTTTTTCATTCTTGAACTTCTCTTGGCCATATATACTCTTGGATATACACTTCCTTTCCCCATGCTACCTGTGAGATATTCTTCTTGGAATCTGTAGATAGTCATAGTAGCATCATAACTTTTTAATGGATTTGGCTCTTTTACATATTCCTTGATTCCTTCTTAGCTTGTTAACGTGGACCAAGCACAACCTTGTGATTCCCTATTGGAGTCAGCGAACTGTGCAACTGAACGTTCCATCACTTCCTCATTTTATGTGTATTTTCTTATTTTGTTTAACCTGAGGTTAAGTATTCTTTCTGTGATTCCACCATACATTTTTTTATGTTGTGTGTACTTTAGGACCTTGACTATCAGTGGTAAATAAATGTGAGGCAACTGAACTGCCTCCTGGTGACCAAATGCAACTCAATTTCTTTTTGAACTGTGCAACTGATGATTTCCTGGTGAGGTGTGTGGTTTAGGACCTCGCTTTTTAGAAATTTAAGTCTGCCTTTCCTACACTAACTCCTGGTACTACTTTAGTTATTTTCATATTGGAAAGCATATTTCGCTTAACCTAGATAATGCAGCTCTCTCTAATTTATTGTTGCAGGAACAACTGGAAGGCCAAAAGGAGTCACCCTTAGTCACTCAGCTTTGATTATACAATCTCTGGCAAAGATAGCTGTTGTCGGCTACAGCGAGGATGATGTATGTTTATCCTCATAAACTCTATTTTCTTTCTCTCAGCCTATGAAGCACTGATTCAGTTGCAACATATGGGTATGACATTACATCAAAATCCAAAATGATATGATAAGGGTACGCAAGGATACAAAAACTTCTATGATAAAAATAAAATGTTTGTGTTATTCTCATCCCTTAATGATTTGCCTAATAATTATGTAAATCAGTAAGTCATGAAGATATATTGTATGGCACTTCTGATATGCTGTCAAGTAAATGATAACACAACATGTCTCCTACAATATATTCTACATCCAAAATTAATGAAAATCCAATAAGCGATACATTCAAGAAATACTAGTTTAGAAACAGATTAGGGAGTTACGAAGAAAATATATTCGAAAAAGAAGGGGTTTTAGCCATTTGGGCAGCAGATATTAGAAAGTTTGTGAAAGAAGAAGATGAGAAGCGAGCGATAAAGAAATTCCATCGAAAGAGAAATATCGTCTCCAAAAGGAAACAAAGAATAAGAAAGAATACTAATTTTGATTAGTCACACAGATATTATTCTATCCCCTAATATATTGGTATCTTATCTTCGGTAAATTATTTAATACTTTTTCATAAAAAATTGATTTGACAACTTAAGTTTGTTGCAAGACACACCTGCTTTAAAGAATGAAAATTCATACATGGACTCCTTATCCAAACTGTATGCATGACGTTTCACTGACGTATTCAAACAGAGACATAAATTATTAATATTGGATTTGTTGGGAATGTAACTGTACAAACCCCCAACTTAACCATATCTTAAGTGTATCTCATACCACCATGGATGCCATTGTGGTCTATCGGGGCTTCATAGCCCCCCAACAAAAGTTAACTGTAACAATACAATGAAAATAACAAAGGTAAAAATTGCCTTTGTAATAACATGGTTTCAAAAGAATAAACACGGTGATATGAGTATTATAGCTCAAGGAGAATTTGTTGTTAAACTCTACAATTTTCCTCCAGGTCTATCTGCATACTGCACCGTTATGCCACATTGGTGGGATTTCATCAGCCATGGCAATGCTAATGATAGGAGGCTGCCATGTTTTGATCCCCAAATTTGAAGCTATTTCAGCCATTGAAGCTATAGAGCTACACCACGTGACTTCTTTCATAACCGTCCCTGCAATAATGTCTGATATTGTCACTTTTATCAGGTAAGTCATGTATACCTATTGACAACCGTATGATTTTGAAAGTCATTTTCTCTAATTATCTACAAAGCATTATGATAATATTAAATCAGCTAAACACATGATCCTGTGTTTTAGAACTTCAGTTTTGTTGCTCTGAAGACTAGCACTTGTAATGCAATGTCTATCTCTCTAAAAAAGGGCAAACCCCGGTGCTCCAAGCGCTCCCTGCCTTGCGGGGGTTGGGAGAGGGAACCATTTGCTAGAGCCTTTCCCTGACAATTGCCAAGAGGCTGTTCGCCAAGGTTCGAACCCGTGACCTTATGGTCACCAAAGGAGCAACTTAACCGTTGCGCCAAGGCTCGCCCTCTAATGTCTATCTTTCTACTGTGCTTTATTTTCCAGTCCAGATATTTACTTTAATAACTGAACAAACGGGGCCTTAAAATTCTGATTGCATATGGATGTCTACCCCTACTGGCCATTCCATTCCATTCCACCCCCTTGTACCCTTTTCATTGCACCTTCAGTTGTCTGTCTTTGAAATTTCTGGTTATTTCCAATATTGTGTCTGGTTATATCTCATTCATTGTGGAAGCACTTTATAGGAAAGGGGTAGAATGGAAAGCGTTACAAACCGTGAAGAAGATTTTAAATGGAGGTGGGGCTCTTTCTGTTCAGCTTCTCAAAGATGCCAGAAATGTTTTTACTAGAGCTAAACTTCTTTCAGCTTATGGTGAGTTTCCCTTACGTCCTCAAATTTCTTGATTCATTTGTTATAGTTAATTATGTATAGCAAAAGAATCATTTCCCTAAGATCTAAAGCAGTTAGCAAATGCTGCTAACATATAGGTAGTTTTGAAAGTTGAGGTGTGTGTTGGGTACAAGTGCAACCATGTCCAAAATCATTCTCATGTCATTGTTTTTCCGGGTTCTTTATAAATTAACAGTTTTGACACTTCAGGGATCTCTTTAAAGCGAGATATTTTTGGACTTCCGCATGGATATCAACCGAAATGATATAGTCTGTGCGGAGGCTTGTGAACTCTCAAATTATTTGTCAGGAGTTCAAATTTGTACAATTTTTGTTTCACATGCTTAGAGAGCAGACAGAAGTTTTTAGGAAAATATCAAGCAACTGAAATTGAGCTATGTTATTTAAATATTCAGTCCATTTTAAAAGCAATGTGCATTATTACTTTTTGGCCGTTCTAGAAAATGTGTCCACTTTGCAAACCTTTCCTCTTTTGATGGCCAGTTTTAAAGGTTTACCTTTTTATCCTTGATTACCCCTGTAGTTAATTGTCCCTCTCGCATGTTGGTAATCTTGCAAAGTCCAAAGTGTTTAATAAAGTCAATTAACCTTTCTTTATCTGTGTGTGGGGTCAAGCATGATAGCTATTTTGAAACGAGGAAGTATAATGTTGAGTTGAAAAGTGATACCAATTTCAAACCCCTGGAGTTTATGCAGATGGGGAACACACATTACCATATCATGAGTTCACCATAAGACACCATTGATAGAATACACCTTTGTCTGCATAAAGTGGCAACTACGATTTGGTAGTTACATGCTAATCCTATACTTTTTTATCCTTTGAATTGTTGATATTCTATTTTAGTTGTCTTTAATAAATCATCTGTTCAGAGAATGTGAGAAGCTGCCTCTGTTAGGCTCAGAAATAGGTCACCTTAGTAATGCTTATTAAATTTAGCTGAGCTCAAGACATTGAGATTATGGATGAATTACTCCTAGTTCAGCAAAATTAGCTCAAAGAACACAGTAATATGATTCAATATGATTGTAGAAGGTTAAGTTATCTAGATTTTATTTTAAAAAATTATTCTTTTCTGCGAAATACATTTAATGCATCTTTCCTGTTTCTGATATATGTAATATGCTTCTTCTTGATTATTCATAGGGATGACAGAGGCATGTTCCTCTCTGACCTTTATGACGCTCTATGATCCAACAAAGGAGCACTTAGAGCAGGACTCCAGGTTGATTGGGAACAGAGGTTTTGTCCATCAACCAGAGGGTATCTGTGTTGGAAAGCCAGCACCCCACATTGAATTACAGATTCGACTAGAGGATTCTTCTCATGCTGGTCGGATATTGACAAGGGGACTCCACCTGATGCTTGGGTACTGGGGCCAAAATCCAACAATGGGGACTACTAGTTCTGATGATGAGGGTTGGTTTGATACAGGTGATATAGGGAGAATAGATGATCATGGTAATTTATGGCTCATTGGGCGTACTAAGGGGCGTATCAAGAGTGCAGGGGAGAATGTGTATCCAGAAGAGGTAAAGCTTAAAGCCTTAAACTATGTTCTTCTTTTGCAACTGATAATATTAAATTATTGAAAACGAATTACACTGTTCTATGCCGCATAATGTTCTCCAACCCTTTACTAAAGGGTTTTTTTGTTTGACATTCATAGGTAGAATCTATCTTATCAAAACATCCTGGAATTTCTACGGCTGTTGTCATTGGAATCCCGGATATGCGCCTGGCAGAAATGGTGGTTGCTTGTATTCAGCTAAAGAGCAAGTGGAAGTGGGCGGCGTTTAATGCTGCTGGGATCTCAGCCAAAGAGGATGCATTATGCCTATCCAGTGAGACCCTTCAGAGATTCTGTAGAGAAAATAATTTAACAGGGTAAGATTAATGAGGTATTATAAGGAATGACTTATGATGTAGAGAAAATAATCTTAAGAGGGATATATGTTTTCTTCCTCAGCTGGCAGACACATGCACATTGTGTTTATATGTGAGTCAGTGTGATTAATTGGATTTTCCTCCTCATCCTTTGTGTGTTGTCTGTGATCTTCTTCCAGATTCAAAATACCCAAGACATTTATCATATGGAGGAAACCATTTCCATTGACAAGTAGTGGCAAATTAAGAAGGGAACAACTCAGATCACAAGTTATGGCTCATATGCAGCTGTTGTCCAGCAGTCTATAATTTTACCTAGTCCAGCTTATATGGCACCTTCCAGGAACTGCTTACGAAAAATGAGGTATATTAATCGTGTGAAATTTCGGTACACTGTAAATATTCTTGGGAATTTGACCCGGAAGTTCGTTTTGGAACAAATCACTTCCCCTCAAGTTCCTCATTAAATCGAAATGACCTGGAAGTTCTTATGCAGTAATATATAATACTGCATGCAATATTATTATATTCACTCATATGTGAATATAATACTGCATCTATAATAAAACATGGAGAAGGAACTTCTCGGGCATTATGATACTTTTTTAGAACTTCCCGGTCACTCTCCCAATATTCTTCTTACACCGTGCTCCTTGGAAAACACTATTATACCATGAACAACATTAAATTGATTGATATCATATCCATAGTTGTGAAAGGCTAGCGCCTTCCTCGCCCGCCTCGCCATTTTGGCACCTCTAGGGGTTGACCGCCTTTTGATTTTATGATGGGCTGTTGTGCGCCTTTTTGGTCTGGGCGACACCTTTCTTGGTTATGGCGAGAGGTGTGGGGCGTCCGCCTTTGTCAAAAAGGCATAATAAGCGTATGCGTAATGTTAAACTAAGTCTCTAGGTATGTAATTATACGTTTGAAATTATATGTTACCTTAATTTCATGTATTATTCTCTTTTCTATCATGGTTTAAAATTTATTTTACGATTTTAAACTACTTGTTTACTAATTTGAACATCAAACGTGTTTTTTGTCTTAAAATTCTCTTTTTTTTTGGGGGGGGGGGTTTAATTGCGTTAACCTGCTATTGCATATGAAATTTTGACATTTATTTAATGAAAAATTCTTGTTAATAACATGTTTAAGCTTTGTTTAGTATATCTTACATATGTATTATTTTACTATTTTGTTTGTTCTATTTTCCGTCTTGTTCGCTTTTCGGCAGCCTTTCAACCGCCTCGCCTTTCGCCTTTTCTATGAGCCTCTCGCCTGCCTCTCGCCTTTTGCCTTTAACAACTATGATCATATCTGATACCACTTGAAATACTACTTAATTTTCAGGTACAAAATTCATTTTGTATAGTTCCTAATGTTTTCAATTTTATATCAGCAGCCAAACTCCTCAAAATTGGATATTATTCAATATAACATTGGTAATGAAAATAAATCTACTAAATATTTTCATGAAATTTCTGATAAACAATGTATTTTTCAGGCAGCCAGCGGAATATAAATTAATTTCACTAACAGTTCTTCAAAATTTTACTTCTTGTAATATGGATCAAAGTGGAAGAGGGAAGAAACTTTCCATGTGCATCTGCTTGGCAGCATCAGGTTTGGTTTGTTTGCATATATCATTGTCAAATATTAGTGCCTGTTGTGTGTGTTAATTTCCAGTAGTTAGTATCAGCTAGTTGTTATTGCTAGTTAGTATTTCTTTGCTGACTTAGTCTTTTGTTTACTGAGTCAAGTTAGTTAGAAAGTTTTGGGATAAATAAAGTGCTGATATGCAGAGGTATTTCAGAGAGTTAGTTTAAGATATTTTCTATTATTGTGGCTATAAATAGTTGTATGGTTCATCCTTAATAAAATACACAATTCTTTCCTTCCCATGTTTTTATCACAGCAAAGTACTTTCAGTTTCATGGTATCAGAGCTTCTGAATTAAGTTCTAATTTTTTTTCTTGTCTATCAAGTGTTGTCCATTTGTTGGAGAAAAATTTCTTTTCTGTTTCTGAAGTCTCTAGGTGCTGAGATGGATCATCACAATGGAGGTGGAGTTGGTGTGGAGAAGCTTGTGGGTACAAACTACAAGTATTGGCAGTTGTGCATGGAGTCATATCTCCAGGGCCAAGATCTGTGGGAGTTAACATCAGGAGATGATGAAATTCCTGCAGATACTCCAGAGAATGCAGAACCACGTCGGAAGTGGAAAATAAAATGTGGAAAGGCCATGTTTGCGCTGCGTTCTTCGATCAGTAAGGAGATTATTGATCATGTTAGGGACAAGAAATCGCCAAATGAAGTTTGGAGTACTCTTGAAACTCTGTTCACACGGAAAAACACTTCAAGGTTGCAGTACTTGGAGAATGAGCTCGCTAGTCTCGTTCAAGGTGAAATGACAATTTCACAATATTTTCTTAGAGTAAAGAATTTATGTGCAGAAATTTCAGCATTGGATGAACCAATTAAAGAGCCTCGCTTGAGAAGATATCTCATTCGAGGAGTGAAGGAGTATTTACCATTCATTACATCAGTGCAAGGATGGGCGAACCAACCTAGCATTGAGGAGTTGGAGAATTTGTTGTCGAACCAATAATCATTGGCTAGAAAAATGGTGGGAGTACATGTTACCGGTAAATCTGTAGCTATGGTAGATGATGTTCTTTTCTCGAAAGGGAAATGGAAAAATAAGAGTTCAACAACCAAAGGAACAACTAGCAATGATCACGAGAAGAAGTCCAATTCAGAAAAATCACCGAAGGAAGTAGGGTACAAGCAAAAGACGTGTTACAGGTGTGGGCGGATTGGGCACATCAAAAGGTTCTGTCGTGTAAAAATTGAAGACGGGAACTTAAGCACCGAGAAAGATGGGGACTGTGATGAGAGAATTGTTTCTCAAGTGAGGCAGTTGATGTTAATACCTCTGTTTGACTATGAGGCCAATTTGGATATTTGATTCATTTGCACCTATCACCTCACTGGAAATGATTTGCTGTTGTCCAAAGCTCAAGATCATCGAGGGAAACGAGTCATTGTTACAGCAGATAATTCCATTCATCCAGTGACGAAAGAGGGAAGTGTAAATGTCAAGGCAAATAATTCTGAAAGTGATAACATTGTTTTAAATAGTGTTTATCATGTTCCTGGAGTATGCAAAAATCTAGTCTCAGTTTCTCAAATTACTGATTCTGGGAAGTATGTTATTTTTGGGCCTAGTGATATTAAGGTGTTAGGGGAAGTAAAAGAAATTGTTGGTGGTGTTGTTTATAGTGGAAATAAGAAGTCTAACCTATTTGTATTGTCTGCATCTGAGGCCTATGTGGAAAGAACAGGCCAAAATAATAGTGCAGCCCTTTGGCATTCAAGGTTGGGACACGTTGGCTATAAGCATACGAAGGAAATTTCTGGTAGGAAATTGGTTGATGGACTCCCTTGCTTCACTAACATACCTTCGCAGTTGGTTTGCCAAGGTTGTCAATTTGGCAAATGTTAACGTCTTCCGTTCAAGAAATCAAATAATCGGAGATCAAAGCCTTTGGAGCTAGTTCACTCAGATTTGATGAGGCCGACAAAGACACCGAGTTATAGTAATTATCATTACATGATGATATTTGTTGATGATTTTTCCAGGTTCTCGTGGGTGTATTTTCTGAAACAAAAGAGCGATGCTTTTGCAACGTTTATCAAGTTCAAAAGTCGTGTTGAGAATGAGCTTAATTTTGAAATCAAATGCTTACGTACAGACAATGGGACAGAGTATTTGGTTGGGGATTTTATGAAGTTTTGTGGTGAAAATGGCATCAAAAGGCAAATGACTTGCAGAAAAACGCCTCAGCAAAATGGAGTTGCCGAACGTAAGCTTGCACATTTGGCGAAAACAAGCTTGTCATGGATTCATGACAAAAATCTTCCTAGACAACTTTGGGCTGAAGCAATGCAGTGCTCATGTCACATGGTAAATCGACTACCTCCATGGCAAGGTAACGGCAAGTCTCCATTTGAACTTTTGTTTAATGTAAAGCCCAATGTAAGTTACTTGCGTGTTTTTGGTTCGATTTGTTTTGTTCATATTCCTAAAAGTGACAGAACAAGTTGGATCCAAAGGCAAAATGATGTATATTTGTGGGTTATGATGAGCATCGCAAAGGTTGGAGGTGTATGGATCCCGAGACTAAAAAGTTTACTACTTCTCGAGATGTAGTATTCGATGAAGTTTCCACTTACTTTGAAAGTCCAAAGTCAACATCTACTTTACTTGAGAATGATGATGATTTCCCAAGTAGTACAAAGATCTCGAAGCATTGCTGCCACATAATGAGAACTCGGGGGGAAGGGGGAGTGAAGCTGCTGCACATGATGAAATGGACCAGCCAAGTTCAGAAACTCATGTTTCTACTCCGGCTCTTAGAAGGTCTAATAGGGAGAGAAGGGTTTCGGGGTGGCAAAAAGATTATGATGTGGGTGCAAATCAATGTACTGTTACACAATGTTTATTCTCCGGTCCCTTTGACTTGCAAGAACCTACATGCTTTGAGGAAGCTACAGGAAGCTCAAACTGGGATGCAGCGATGCAAGAAGAAATTTCTGCTTTGAAGAAGAACAACACTTGGGAGCTAGTACCGAAGCCAAAAGATGTTCAGCCAGTTACATGTAAATGGGTCTACAAGCTGAAAAAAGGATTTGATGGTTTAGTGGAGCGGTACAAAGCAAGGTTGGTTGCTCGAGGTTTTTCACAACATTATGGGTTAGATTATGAAGAAACCTTCAGTCCGGTGGCAAAGATGACAACGGTTAGGACTATTGTCTCATTGGCAGCTCATAAGGGATGGAGGTTATGGCAACTAGATGTGAAAAATGCATTTCTCTATGGAGAGTTAGATAGAGAAGTCTTCGTGAATCAACCTCAAGTCTTTCCGTCAGAAGAGTTCCCTACTCACGTTTGTCGGCTCAAGAAAGCATTGTACGGTCTCAAGCAAGCACCGCGTGCGTGGTATGGTAAGATTTCTGAATACCTTATTTTCTGTGGCTTTAAGGTATCAAAATCTGATTCAAGCATGTTTGTTAAGAGAAATTCAGATTTACATGTTCTAGTTCTTTTATATGTTGATGATATGATAATAACCGGAGACAATCAAGTTGAGATTACACGATTGTGTGATGATTTAGCTGTTATATTTGAGATGAAAAATTTAGGTGAAGCTGGATGCTTTCTTGGCTTGGAGATTGAAAGAGCTGACAATGGTCTGTTTCTATCTCAAAGAAGGTATGCGAAAACATTGTTGGAGCGCTTTGACACGGAAGAAGCCAAGTCTAAGCCTACACCTATGGAGTCTCATGTCAAATTACAGAAAGATGAAGGAAAGCCTTTTGCAAATGTACAAAAGTTTAGGCAACTTATTGGTAGTTTGATTTACTTAACTATAACAAGGCCAGACTTGTCATATGCCGTGGGTGTTATCTCTCAGTTCATGAAAAATCCACAAGTATCTCACATGGATGCTGGAAGAAGGATCTTAAGATATGTAAAGAGTACTCTTGAATTTGGTTTGATGTACAAAAAGAACGATTTCTTTTTACTAAGTGGGTTTGTAGACTCTGATTGGGCAGGAGATACTTGTGACAGAAGATCAACAACAGGGTATTGTTTTAGTATGGTTCGGCTGCAGTCTCCTGGTGCAGCAAGAAGCAACCAAATGTTACTCTTTCGAGCACAGAAGCTGAGTATTGTGCTGCTACGATGGCTGCTCAGGAGTGTGTGTGGTTGAAGCAATTAGTATCAGACATCTATGGGAAGGTGGATTATCCTGTTACTATGTGGTACGACAATGAAAGTGCAGTTAAGCTCGCATCAAATCCGGTGTTCCACGCTCGGACAAAGCACATTGAAGTTCAACATCACTTTATTCGGGAGAAAGTCTTGCAGCAAGAAATTGAGTTGAAGAAAATTCGGACAAGTGATCAAGTTGCTGATGTGTTTACTAAAGCATTACCAAAACCAAAGCTCGAGATGTTTCGTGATGCTCTTGGTTTAATTGATCGTAAGCATACACTAAGGGGGAGTGTCAAATATTAGTGCCTGCTGTGTGTGTTAATTTCCAGTAGTTAGTATCAGCTAGTTGTTATTGCTAGTTAGTATTTCTTTGCTGACTTAGTTTTTGTTTACTGAGTCAAGTTAGTTAGAAAGTTTAGGGATAAATAAAGTGCTGATATGCAGAGGTATTTCAGAGAGTTAGTTTAAGATATTTTCTATTATTGTTGCTATAAATAGTTGTATGGTTCATCCTTAATAAAATACACAATTCTTTCCTTCCCATGTTTTTATCACAGCAAAGTACAAGTTTCAATCATCTTCCATGAAACTACTGAAGCTATTTTTTCCGTCCATTGATTTATATTACTGTCTATATTTAAGAGCTTGATAAACGCATTTTCAAGTAAGTTCATAGACATGCATACAAATGACCTTTCTCATTTTCCAACATGCAGAGTATAGTCCCGAACACCAGCTCCACACTATCATTTGGTTCACCAATCAAAGTGTGCCACATTCCTTCGAAGATCTTCAAACTCTTGTCCTTGCTTGCTGCTGATTCGTACACAAACTCAGCACACTCAGGGGCACATACCATATCATCCACACCATGCACAATCAGCAACGGAACTTCAATTTTATGGCAATTCCTCTGCATGTAATCACAAGCTCTAAGCATCTCCAATGCTGTCACTGCCTGTGGCTTTCCACAGGCCACTCGTTTTGGGCTCTTTGCAACTAACTTTATCTTCCATTCCTCTTTGTATGACTTGCTTCTTGGTGTCTTAACAGATCCTATACCCCATGTAGGCACAAAAAAAGAAACCACAGAAAGTATTTTTCTCGTGTGGCCAAACGGGTCTGAATCTGCTGGATACTCACACACATTGCCCCCCTTAGTATCAAACCGTACCATTCAGATCTCCTTTTTAGGCATATCAACATGTGCATGGCTATTGCATCACCAAAAGACTCACCGTATAAAAAAGGTGGCAGCTTTTGATGGTCAACCCAAACCGAGTCAAAATAGTTAAGTGCAGTCATCAACAAGGGCATTGATACCGGGTATTTGACCCGGTAAACCGTCAGGGTATCCATAGACATGGGCAACCGGCTCCCCGTTCCGGTTTCGGGAAAGGGGGAAACCGAGATGGAACCGCCAAAAACCGGTTCCCGGTTCCGGTCCTTGCTACCGGTTCTGGTTCTGGTTCCACGGTTTTCCTGTTTTATTTTGGTCCTTTTTTTTTTTGGAAAGCTGTACGGGTGGGCGACCGCCCAGGCTCAGTGGGCGACCGCCTAACACCAAATTCAAGCAATGTCAAAAACCTCTGCACACGTGGGCGACCGCCCAAGAGAAGTGGGCGACCTTCCAGAACCAAATTCAAGCAATGTCAAAAATCTCTGCACACGTGGGCGACCGCCCAAGAGAAGTGGGCGACCGTCCAGAACCAAATTCAAGCAATGTCAAAAACCTCTGCACACATGGGTGACCATTCAAGAGAAGTGGGTGACCGCCCAGAACCAAATTCAAGCAACCCCAAAGTTTGGTCAGTGCACTTTGGGCACTTCCTTTTCCTTTTCTTATCTTTTAAGCCATCAAAACTATTAAGATCTAAGGAATTTGGATGAAGATGAATAATAAACTAATTATTTTAACAGATTTTATAAAAGAAAAAGGGACGGTACCCTTAAATTTTATTAATAATTGATAAAATGTTACAATGAGGGGGACAACCAACCTTGCCCTTTTATAAGTAAGGGAGGACATAAGGAGCCTTAACCTCGTTCTTAGTATTTTACAATATTTATTTAAATTATAACAATCTAATCTAAACAAAAAAAAAATCTAATACATAAAATAAAACAAAGTAACAAATTATATTATACAAATTAAACTATATAAATTACTTCAACTTACATTGGGGCCATTGGGATTGTGTCATTGTTGTCGTCACTTCCCGATGTTGTATCAAAGAAATCTTCATCGGATGAGGAAAACTTTGGCTCTTGATCTCTTTTCTCCGCTTTGACCCAATCATTCAACAAATTTTTGATTTTCTAAATTTTCGACTGTTAAATTTGCACGTTGCGGATTCGCAATATTTCCACCAATGCTAAAAGCGTGCTCAACCGAAACTGTTGATGCGGGAGAAGCAAAAATTTCTCTTGCTATCCTAGAAACAATAGGATAAGAACTCGCCCTCTTGGCCCACCAATGTAAAATGTTAAATTCAACCTCATCATCATATTCAAATTTCGTGTTCAAATATTTTTCAAATTCCGCATTAGAACCGTTTCCTCTAGTGCGCTTTCTATTTCCATAAAAAGAAGTAAAAAAAGAGTTGTCCGTTTCGCTAGTTTGACGAGGAGGAGCCTCACTTGTACTAGCACCACCATAAATTGAGTTGTTCTCTTTAAAAACATTTAAAAATTCATTTTTCGCATCGGACAATATTTGATCAATATTTGAAAAACGGGAATCATTTGCATCAAACAAGTTGAGATAGTAATATGTAAGAAGTTCCAAACCATCCATTCTAACCCTTGAATCTAAAATTTTTGCAATTAAAAAAATACTTGGAATTGTCTCAAAATATTTCAACTATTTTTCCTTCATGCTAACAATAGCTGGACCAATTATGAGATCATCTTTAAATTCACAAAATGTACCCGAAATAATGGTACTATGATCAACAACTAAGTTAGAAGTAGGATAATACGTACCGAATAACATGACAGTGGCATCCTTGAAATTTTTCAACAATTTGATCATGCTTGCACAAGCACTCAATTGATGAGGAAATAGGGTGTATTTGTAACCAACGGAAGACAAAAACAAGCAAATTTGGTCCTTGTAAAGAAAAGAATCCGTTAAAAGTTTATAGGTAGAATTCCACCTAGTTGTAACATCATTTGAAAATTTTTTGGGACGGATATCATTTTCCTTGCAATAGTCTCTCAATTTCCTTTGATTGGAATTTTTTCTCATAATAAACTGTATACCTCGTTTAATAGGAATAATTGAATCTTGTAAAGCAGATAGACCATCTTGCACACATAAATTTAAAATATGACAAAAACATCTAATATGAAAAAAAATTCCACCTAATACCGGTTTACAAATATCAATTAGCTCCGGTAAACTTGCAGTATTCGAGCTAGCATTATCAAAAGACATTGAAAAAATTTTAGTAACTAAATTATATTCTTGTAAAATACTTTGTAGTTTAAGTGCAATATTGTGTGCGGTATGCTCATTTTCAAAATCTCTATATGCAATCAATCTCTTTTGAATGGTCCAAGAATTGTCAATCCAATGACAAGTTACTCCCATATAAAAATGTTCACAACGATTATCACTCCATATATCCGAACAAATAGAAACTTGTTGAGATAAATTAGCAAATGTTTGTATTAAACCATATTTATATTTCCCGACTATTTTTGCAATATAACGTGTGAGAGTTCTACGTGGTATTCTTTTTGCAGCGGGGTTAAGAGAAAGTTTAGCAAAATCTTCATAGAATTCATCATCGGTAAAACTAAAGGAAAGACATTTAACACAAACAAATTTTTCCATACCTCTTCTATGGTTTTGTTCACTATAATGAAATGTAGTGGTGGAAGAAGAAGACGTACTTAAAGCGCCCATCGAAGAAGTCGAAACTCCTTGGAGTTGTGTTTGAGTTGGATCTATGCCATATTCGGTAGGATGATGAACTCGAACATGCTTGGTATAAGTGCCGTATCCATTGTCATCCCTCCAAGTATAAATATTTTCACAATAGTTACATATCACTTTCCAAACCTCCTCACCATGTTTGTCCACTCAGAGCTCCTTTTTAAAGTGACGAATAAAAATTGGGGACTTCGGTTCACGAATTTTAGGTTCATGCGGTTGACCTTGTCGACCGCCTCCATGAAGACCGCGACCCCTTCCTCTTGGTGCAGTTGGTGGTGGTACTGGTGGTAGGTTATGTGCATCACTTTCTTCAGTACTTGGAGTTCCTACAAATTGTGCTTGTGACATGAAAGGCGGTATTGAAAATTGTTGGTCTCCAACTTGAACCTCCTCATCTTCATTATTTTCCCATTGATTTCTTCCCGACATTCTCCCATCATAAAAGGGAATATCATTTGGTGGTGGTGGTGGTCGAGAAGATGAAGAAAGTTGGTTGTTTTTGCTCTTGCTACCCCTTTTTTTTTTTTGTTAAATTTCTAAGGAAAGAAGACATGATTGTGTGTATGAAAAGGGATGAAAATATGGAAAATGAGGATGGATTATGGAATAATGGCTAAAAATATGAATGTTGGTTGGTGAGTGATTTGAGCTTGAGAATTTGTAATGAGCTTTGAATTTGATGGTGAAAGTTAAGAGAGAGTTAAGAGAGTTTTGTGAAAAAAAATGTAATGAGGTGAATTTGTATTTATAGGTGAAAGGTAAGGATTGTTTTTTTTTTTTTAATTACTGAAAAAGGTGTAAAAAGTAAAAAAAAAAAGGGGTAAATTGACTGAAAAAGCTGTAAAAAAAGGGGCAAATTTTGATTTTTTTTTGAATTTTCAGTAAGAAACGCTGGTTCTCGCCGGTTCCGAACCGCCGGTTCCTCGGTTCTGGTTCCGGTTCCAAAACCGGCGGTTCACAGTTTTCTGAAAAGTGGAACCGAGACTGAACCGTGAACCGGACGGTTTCGGTTCTTGCCGGTTCCGGTTCGGTTCTCCGGTTCCGCCCGGTTCCGATTCCGGTTTGCCCATGTCTAGGCATCCATGACCCGGGAGGTCAAGTGCACAAACAAAGAATCCAGCTTTGGCTATGGCTACTGCAGTAAGTTCAAAGAGCCAGCTGCTCTCGGATGTATAGCCATGAAGCTTTTGTGGTGAAGTAGGTTGTGTTTGTTGTAGAAATCCTCCCTAGTGAGGTCTCCATAAGGGCTGTTTTCATTGGCTTGGTGAATGGGATGAGCCATTAGGTTCTTGCTTGATCTGTATCATTTTTTATATTTTTATTGCCAAATTACAACATTTCAAATACAACATACGTGAGGGGGGTTTGAACCCTTGACCTTCCTAAAAAAAGGAAAGGACCTATGCCATTGAGCAAAGGGCTCATCTGCCTGTATCACTTTTTGTGTACAGAATGTTTCTTATATTGACAACATATGTGATTTTTGTGTACTGGGGAATTATACCGAGTATTTAATTAATTATTTTTGGAATATTGGAGAAAGAACAGCTAGTAGTTTATTTTCTCTCCCTATTACATAGGTTGACTATTTATTATACTCCTTTTGTCTCACATAATAAGTATTTTTTTAATCTCTCTACAATAAGCGTAGTATTTTATAAGACACTTATTAGTTAGTGTGCGTACGTACCTCAAATCTGGATCATACCCCGATTAAGAAATATTATTAAGATAATGAAAATGTGTGGTAAAAAAATGAAGAGAGAGAATGAGTGGAATAAATAGTAGGTTGGTTGAATAAATTGTATGGTGGAGAATGAGTGGAGTTAATGAGTGGGTGGGGTAGGGAGAATATAAAATATTAAAGGACATATCATTTATGATAGTTCACACTGGGCTGGGACGAACCAAAAGGGAAATAAGTGTACACTGGGCTGGGACGGAGGGAGTATTAGTTAGTGTGCGTACGTACCTCAAATCTGGATCATACCCCATTGCGGTGCACAAGGGGGATTTTCAGTGACCTTTCAGTGATAAAAACATCAACAGAGGCCTTATGAGAAGCATAAATGAGGAAGGACAATTCTGGAAAGGAAAGTCTCTCAGGGACCTCACTGCCTTTAAGTAAAGTCCAAATATTTGAATTTTCGGTGGATCTGGAACTTTCTGAGAGTGGTAAAAGCAGTTATGGATTAGATTGTCGCACGACATCTCATACCTTTGCCCATCTATGCCTTGCGACAAGTCTTTCAAATATCAGAAATCTATAAATAGCAACCATATGGGAAAATATAGAAACATGCCCATGTACTTATATCAATGATGCGGATATACACTTATACACGTTAATTGCCATATTAACTCTCGTACTTAAAATGTGTGGAGATTAGGACACTATCATCTTTCCATCCAAAATGCCGTTAAATCCGCCTATGCGGCTTGCTGATGTCATACAAATGCTACCGGGCAGTAGACTTGGTCAAAATTAGCAGACGTGGAAATAGAATGGAAGAAATTGTAAAAAAAACAAAGTATAGACCCAAAAAATTGAAATATTAAGTTACAAGGGCCCCCTCCAAATCACTATAAACTCATCCACCAATTTAGGGTTAAAAAAAAAGAAGGAAACATGTGTTTGTCTTTCTCTGAGGAACCCTTTGTGAAGAGAGAAAAGAAAATACCAGATCTGTTAAATCAACACGAAATTCAAATTATTTAAAGATGAGAAAACTAGATTGACAATGTTGAGCAGCCGGAAACTGAGGATTCGCCGGAGGAAGGAAAGATGACCGTATCTTGTTTTTTATGGAAATAATTCTTCCTATAATTTGGTTATTTTGTGTAATAGGGGAAGAATTACATCCATAGGGGCCGTTTGGTAGGTCGATAAATGACTGGATAGAATTATTAGCCCAATAAAAATATGTTTGGTAGATTAAATGCAACCGTAGTAATTATTCAAAGTACAACCCAGATAAGCATCTGAACACCTGTTATCCCCTTCTTATTTATCCTAAAATAAGAATGGTATTATTAATTCCTGGATTAATAACCTCCTCCATATTAATACGAGCTAATCCTAACGGGCTACCAAACGAGCCCATAGTGTTTTATTTTTTGAAGTTGTGTTTGATTTGAAATTGGATGTGGGTTTTTGGGAAATAATTCTTCCTATAATTCAAATTTAGACTTTGTTTAATTTTTGAAGTTGTGTTTGATTTTGAATTTGAATGTGGGGTTTTTGGAAATGGGTTGTTGATTTGTTGTATTTGTCAGAAATTTAGTGTGGAATTTCATGGATGGGTTGTTTGGAAATGGTGGATGGTGGTGATGGGGCAGCTTAGTTGGAAGGTGGTGGATAGGTGGGGTGGCAGTGAGAGGTGGTGTTGAATAAGTAAAAATTAGAAAGGAAAAAAAAAGAAAGGATATTTTTGTAGAAAATTAATTTATAGGAGTAATTGTTAAAAAATAAATAAGTTAATGGCTAATTGTTAGCTTGTTTAGTTTAGTTTTTTTTTTTTTTTTAAGAAAACTAATTTTTAATTGTTTAAGAAAAAAATAAGAAAGGTTTTGTTTGAAGAAAAAAATTTAGGCAAGTTAATTAAAATTTGAAGAAAAAAATAAAAATCACACTTTGACCCCATGTTGATCTGAATTTCACATAAATGGCTTATTCATCAAAGATTAGTGCCACATCAAATGCCTAGTCATCATTTCTGTTAGAATTTGGACCGAAAGATGAATGTGTCCTAATATCCACATATTTTCTTAAGTACGGGGGTTAATATGGCAATTAACTTGTATAAGGGCATATCTGCATCCTTAACCTTTTCCCGCAACCTTATATTTCAATTTTTGGAGAGCAATTAGACACTACGAGGAACCCCTGCCAAATTGAGAATTCTCAGTCTCTGTCCTCCCTCTTTGCACTATCTCTTCGCCAAATTGAGCTAGTCTTTCTCCTCTCAATCTCTCTCTTCAATCCAAGCAACTAAAGATCATTCTCCAAGCAATTGAATATCATTCAAGTACACATTGAAGAGATCATATAAGACAATTGAAGACTCAACTTGAAAAACAATTGGTAATCAATCTCTCTCCTAATATTCTCTAAGTGTAGATCATCTACTCTCTCTGTTACTTGTCCTAGGTAGATCACAAGTCTAACGACTTTTTGATCACCTGGAGGACTCCTAAATCATCCTTATTCAAATTGGGATTTGATTTAGACAATCTTAGTGTATGTTTTACTTGCATTTATACTTAATTTTCTTATGAATTGAATTGAATTCGCATTCTCTTCATCTATTTTCTCATTTTGACTTTTGTAGATGTGATCATCTCACATACAATTGCATTCAAAACACCATTGATGTCACCTACCGATGATAGCATATGCCGATGATGGGCTTGACATGCGTAGGTGTGATGTTGTGAAATTGTGTTGTTATTTGACACTAATGATCAATTTCACACAACTGTTGAATTGATTTGATTCTATTTTTGTATTGATTTTAGACTTTTGTATTTGATTTGTATACATTATGTCAAACATTCTATATATGCCGCGCGACAATGTTGGCGTTGTGCAACACACCTTGTTGTGCCGCGCGACACCTTTGTTGTCACGCGACACGTTCTGCCCTTCAGACAGTCTATGAGCAGTTTCTATAAAATCCTTATGCATGCTCTCTTTTCTTAGCATCTATTCCCTTAAAAACGTTTCTAAAACATATTTTTGTTAATTTGACACACTTAAACTTAGCTTTGAAAGATTTGTTTGTACAAGACTTTGTGAGTGACCTCTTGATTGTCATCTTACAAAGTAAATTGACCTCCAAACTCATAACTCTAAACATTCAAGCCTTTTTTTCAATATTTTGGCTTAATAAAAAACCATGGCGACTCCTTTATATTTTTGAGTTCACATGAATCACTCTACCATTTTTAAACTTTTCTAAACTTCCAATGCGTTTGACATGAGTATGGGGTATTCACAGTGGCGACTCTCCTTGGGACTTTGTTTTAAAACTCATTTTTAATAACTTTGAAACACATTGAGGGTCAAACTTTCGTTTTGTTATGCTTTTGTGAAATTTGGTCATTTTTGTGCTTTTTTGCTCAATTTTGGTATGGTATTATCTTTTGAATTGCATGGAACCAAACATTGCACTTAGTTTGACGTAGAAGTGGAATTTGTGACGCGTGACATGATTTTTGTCATGCAACAGACCTTCTGTGTCGCGCGACATCTTTTGATTGGTCCATCGGTGTGTTTAAATGCCATTTCTGTAAGATTATGTACACTTTGGTGGATCCATCTTGATTGATTACTATCTGTTTTGCTGTTTTTCTTTATTTCTTGTCAAGGAAAAAATGTAATTTATTTGCCAAAGCGATGTAATTTTATCTTTCTTAGTGATGAGCCCGGACGAGCTAGACCTGGCCCAAGCTCGGTCTGGTCCAAAGGCCCAGCACGGTGACACACCCTAGACCACTCAGGTCCAGACCGCGATCTTCTCCAGCTTTCCCAGTCAAGACCGCACCCAGCTAAGAGCCATGAAGGTGACCGCGGACAGTGTGATCGCTTTATTCGTGCCCGCGTCAGCATGGTGACCGCCCTATCCGTGCCCGCGTCAACATAGTTGACCGCGCCCAAGATATTGACTGCAGGCTCACTCCAGACTCTCGGTAAATCTCACCTGCCTCCCGGTTAAATACCAAGGCTTAGTGAGCACGTTATCTTACTGGCTCTGACATGCAAGTTGCCGGCTCACTCCCATCACATTCAATGCGGCTCAGACAGGCGCCTACAATTGCCATTAATGTGCCGCGTGGGATACACGGCTCCTGTCCACATCAGCGACATCCCCTCTGATAGTGAATTTTCCTTCCCTGACAGACCCAATCAGATGCGGACACGTGTATGCAGTCAAATACCAAAGTGCCCTTTAGGGCTGATGATGTAGATCGTGTTGAGGCAGAACAACTTGGGGACCAAGAGGGCATGACATTTGAAAACTCTGGTGTTTAAAAGAAAACAAGTCTGATGCAGAAGTGCTCGGCCGAGCTGTTTCCTTGCCTCGGCCGAGGGGAAGAAGGCAGAAACTTGGTTGTTGAAATTTATTTTGCTCGGCCGAGTCAAGCCGTTGCTCGGTCAAGCCAAAGCTGTTTCTCGGCCGTGCTAATTCTGCGACTCGGCCGTGCAGTTCCTGAAGGGTTGTGTCTCTTGGGTTTGTGTTGGGTTCTCAGCCGAGCTTTGTCCTAGCCTCGGTCGAGGGACTCCTGGGAGGGACCTGTCTGTTGAAATTACACCCATTCGACGAAGAGACATGTCTGATTCAAGTTGTATCTTTCATACAGTTGTAAATAGGTTATTCCTTATTGTAACTAGTATAAATACATTAGTCTTTCATTGTTTAGTGATCAAGTTATATATAATCAAATTATTGCTTTGCAATTATTGTCCCTTCTCGGTTATTAATCTAAGTTAACTTTAACTTTGGTTTGAAGATTTCTCTTGGGAAGTCTTGTTTGAGATTCGTTTAGGCGAGTCTTGTTATAATATTCCGCTGCGTATACATCATTTGGTACCAGAAATCGGACGATCCTTGGGGTTCTCCGACGAGAAGATGACAAACAATGGAGGAAACAACGTTGACATCGCAGCAATACTAGAACGCAAGGCACAACAAGAACAAGCGGCCAGAGAGCGTAGCGATCGTCAACATGCAGAACTATTGGCTGCATTGGTTCAAATGTGGGTGGGTGGTAATGTCAACCCACAGAATCGGGCGAATCATCGGGGAAATAATGTCCAACAGGATGAACCGGTGTCTGAGGAAGATTCTGATCAAGAAGAAGAAGAAAACATAGAAGCACCTCGGTACGATCAACGTCCTTAAATTAGGGCGGATATCCCATCTTTCTATGGAAATTTGAAGATGAATGAGTTCGTGGATTGACTTGCGGAGGTGGAGAAATTCTTTGACTTGATGCAGGTTTAAGATGATAGGAAGGTGCCTTACGTAGCATATAAACTACGTGATGGAGCATCAGCATGGTGGGAACAATTATGTAAGAAGCGACATCGTAAAGATAAAGCTCCTATTCGTTCTTGGGCTCGGATGAAGAGGGAATTACGATCTCACTTTTTGCCAGATGACTATGAAAAAGTGACGTATATCAAGCCTTTTTGGACCTAAAACAAGGCGCTCGTACAGTTGAAGATTATGCCCACGATTTTCATGCCCAATCAGCACGAGCAGATTTGGATGAAACAGAGGTGCAAGAAGTTGCAAGATTCATTAGTGGTATTCGGGTAGGCATTAAGAATCAGGTGGAGTTGTTTACAAACCGGTCTGTGAGTGAAGTTATTACTCGTGCTAAGAAGATCGAGAAGCAGCAGTCATACAGAAATTTTTCTACCGCACCTTCTTCGAGTTCTAAGTATCAAGTAACCGGATCTAGTACAGTGACGGGTTCAGAAAAAATGCAAGGTGTGGAAACTGGTAGAAATGAAGGGAAGCAGGCGGCCCACACTGATGTTCAGAATCCCCCAATTAGACGTAACACCAACACGACTAATCGTGGTCAAAAAAATCAGAACCCTTCGCTAAAACTTTTAGTGATAAGTGTTTTAGGTGTTTACAACAGGGGCACATGGCTAGTCAATGCCCTATGAGACGAGGAGTCAACATGGTAGACCGAGATGACGAAATAGATGATGAAGACGGTGTGATTGATCTAAATGAGGAGATGGAAGAGCCAAATAACCATGAGTCTTTGGTGGTTCGACGACTTTTATTGACAACCCCTTGTGATGATGATGATCCGGAGCGGCACAATATCTTTCGAACAAAGGGGAAGGTTAGTAAAGTTGATGCAACAGTTATTGTGGATAGTGATAGTAGTGAGAATTTGGTGGCCCGTAGTTTCGTGGATTCTTTGCAGTTGAAGGTTCACAAGCACCCGTCCCCTTACACAGTTGGTTGGATTAATTCTGGTGGCAATATAAAGGTACATGAACAGTGCCTTATTCCTTTTTCTATTGGGAGTTACAAGGATGAAATTTTATGCGATATTGTCGATATGAATGCATGCCATGTATTATTGGGTAGACCATGGCAGTATGATGTAAATGTGGTATATAATGGGAGAGAAAATACTTTACTTTTCACAAAGGATGGGTTTCGTTTTCAACTACATTCAACACTTGATAAGAGTGCTCGTGGTAATAATAAATTTAAACCTATAGTTTCTTTATGTACGGCTCAAGAGTTTGTTGAAGATATAGCAGATGCACCTGTTATATATGCTATTGTGCGGAAAGAAAATTTGGGACAAGTTAGTTTGGTTCCAAGATCATTACAGTCAGTTTTGGAAGAGTTTCGTGATATTATGCCAGATGATCTCCCTCCGGGGTTGCCACCCTTGCGAGATATTCAGCATAACATTGATTTTGCACCCGGTGCTTCGTTGCCTAATCTCCCTCATTATCGAATGAGTCCTGCTGAGCATGAGATCCTTAAAGAACATGTGGAAGAGCTATTGAAAAAGGGGTATATACAGGAGAGTTTAAGTCCATGTGCAGTTCCAGCTTTACTTGTGCCTAAGAAAGATGGTACGTGGCGCATGTGCATTGATAGTAGAGCAATCAACAAAATTACAGTCAAGTATAGATTCCCTATTCCGTGGTTGGATGATATGTTGGATATGCTTCGGGGTTCCAAAGTATTTTCCAAGATTGATTTGAAGAGCGGGTACCATCAAGTACGGATTCGACAGGGCGACGAATGGAAAACAGCTTTCAAAACGAAGGAAGGGTTATATGAGTGGTTAGTAATGCCATTCGGTTTGTCCAATGCACCAAGTAAATTTATGCGAATAATGCACCAAGTTCTCAAATAGTTTAATGGGAAATTTCTGGTGGTGTATTTTGATGATATTTTGATTTATAGCAAAACTGAAGAGGAGCATATCGGGCATGTGCAAAGTGTTTTGCGGGCATTGCGGGCAAACGAGTTGTATGTTAATTTAAAGAAGTGCAGTTTTATGTTGGATAAATTATTGTTTTTGAGATACATTGTTTCAGCGGATGGCATTTAGGTGGATGAGAAAAAAGTCTGTGCTATTCGTGATTGGCCAACTCCCAAGACAGTTAGTGAAGTGCGAAGTTTTCATGGGCTTGCTACTTTTTACTGGCGTTTCATACAAAATTTTATCACTATTATGGCCCCGATTATGAATTGAATGAGGAAAGGAAGTTTTTCTTGGGGTGATGAAGCAGCAGCAAGTTTTGTGTCGATTAAAGACAAATTGACTAATGCTCCGCTCCTGATGTTACCAGATTCTTCCATACCATTTGAGTTGGAAACAGATGCATCGGTAGTTGGCATTGGGGCTGTTTTGATGCAAAAGAAGAGGCCGATTGCTTTCATGAGTCAAAAATTGGAGGAGTCAAAGCGAAAATGGACTACGTATGAACTTGAGTTCTATGCGGTTGTACAGGCGATAAAGCATTGGGAACAATATTTGCTGCATCGTGAGTTCGTTCTCCATACGGATCATGAAGCATTGAAATGCTTAAATGGTAAGACAACACTTAATCGCATGCATGCACGTTGGGTATCCTATTTACAGCAGTTTACTTTTGTCATTCAACACAAAAGTGGGCAGCTTAATAAAGTGGCGGATGCTTTGAGTCGCTGGGCTAGTTTGTTGGTAACTATGCATACTTCGGTGGTGGGATTTGATTGTTTGAAGAGTTTGTACGAGGCAGATGTTGATTTTGCGGAGATATGGGCAAAGTGTAGAGATGGAGGTCCGGTTGGCTTATAATTGTTACAGGATGAATTTTTATTTTATCGTGACAGGTTGTGCATCCCTCATGGTTCCATTCGCGAGAGCCTCATTGCGGAGTTACATAAAGATGGTCACCTTGGTCGGGACAAAACAGTAGAACTTGTTGCTCGGAAGTATTTTTGGCCATAACTTCACAAAGATACGCATACTTTTGTTCGGAAATGTATGACTTGTCAACGCAACAAAGGGCAATCCCAAAATACGGCATTATATTCTCCTTTACCTGTTCCAGATGGTCCATGGGAAGATATTTCTATGAATTTTGTTTTGGGGCTTCCTAGAACACAAAGAGGAAATGATTCAGTTTTTGTTGTGGTTGACCGTTTTTCTAAGATGGCTCACTTCATTCCTTGTCGGAAAACATCGGATGCTGCACATATAGCGGGTTTGTTTTTTAGGGAGGTTGTTCGCCTACATGGGGTGCCTAAGTCAATCACATCAGATCGAGATACAAAATTTCTGAGTCACTTTTGGCGTACTCTTTGGCATATATTTCAGACTTCGTTACAATATAGTAGTTCATTTCACCCTCAAACAGATGGTCAAACAGAAGTGGTGAATCGGACGTTGGGTTCAATGATTCATTGTCTGTGTGGAGATTTTCCTAAAAAGTGGGATTTAACATTAGCCATAGCTGAGTTTGCTTTCAACAACATGGTCAATTGACAACGAAAAAGTCACCTTTTGAGATAGTTTATCAAAAGCCTCCTACGTATACTCTTGATTTGATTCCGTTACCAAAGGTTCCGGGATATAGTGTTTCTGCTGAGCATATGGCAGAAATGATCAAGGCAGTTCAATCTGAAGTAAGAAGAAATATTACGGAGTCAAACGCAAAGTACAAAGAACATGCGGACAAGCGACGTCGTCTGAAGGTCTTCAATATAGGTGACATGGTGATGGTACATCTACGCAAAGAGAGATTCCCTCAAGGAACATATAGCAAGCTACATCAGAAGAAACTTGGCCCTTGCAAGATTATTCAGAAAATCAACGACAATGCTTATGTGGTGGAATTACCAACTGGGTGGAATATCTCCCCAACTTTTAATGTGGCGGATTTAGTTGCTTATTATCCGGATGAGCCTCTTCATGATGATATAGATTCGGGGACGAATCCTTTTAAAGTGGGGGAGTATGATGTAGATCGTGTTGAGGCAGAACAACTTGGGGACCAAGAGGGCATGACATTTGAAAACTCTGGTGTTTAAAAGAAAACAAGTCTGATGCAGAAGTGCTCGATCGAGCTGTTTCCTTGCCTCGGCCGAGGGGAAGAAGGCAGAAACTTGGTTGTTGAAAGTTATTTTGCTCGGCCGAGTCAAGCCGTTGCTCGGTCGAGTCAAAGCTGTTGCTCGGCCGTGCTAATTCTGCGACTCGGCCATGCAGTACGTGAAGGGTTGTGTCTCTTGGGTTTGTGTTGGTTGCTCAGCCGAGCTTTGTCCTTGCCTCGGCCGAGGGACTCCTAGGAGGGACCTGTCTGTTGAAATTGCACCCATTCGACGAAGAGACATGTCCGATTCAAGTTGTATCTTTTCATACAGTTGTAAATAGGTTATTCCTTATTGTAAGTAGTATAAATACATTAGTCTTTCATTGTTTAGTGATCAAGTTATATACAATCAAATTATTGCTTTGCAATTATTGTCCCTTCTCGGTTATTAATCTAAGTTAACTTTAACTTTGGTTTGAAGATTTCTCTTGGGAAGTCTTGTTTGAGATTCGTTTAGGCGATTCTTGTTATTATATTCCGCTGCGTATACATCAGCTGACCTCATGGATTTCATCAGCGGGTAGCTCCTCATTGCCTATAAATAGAAGACCTTTGTCCCCTTGGACAAGGTAAGTTCCAAATATAGATTGTAAGCCATATTGCTCTCAAACCCTAAACACTCACACACATTCAAGGAATTCCAAGCCTTATATCTCAGTATTCTTACTCTCACACTCGAGGGCCTGAGTTGGAGTAACATCCAACTTTGACCTTAACGGTGGTTCGTTTGTGTTGTGTTCTAGGTACATCAACAAACAAAATATATCCAGCCAGATATCCTCGAACCGCTCTGACCCAGATTTGCTTGGCGTCATCAGTGGTTCCATTGCCGGGAATCGTCATTTGTTTCTCGTAAAAATTCTTTGTTTTCAGACACCCATCGTGTTCTAAACAGCTGACTGTCAAAAAGCCTTTCTTTTTCAGTCATTTTTTTCAAATATGTCTAGGATTTTGGAAAACACCGGTCATTTGACCCTCCAGGAGGATGACCAGGCTACCCCTTCCCAAGTCAACAAGGACAAGCCAAGCACCTCCGTTTTTAACAGGATGGGGGCCCGTTCTCAAGGCCGAAGCATCCTCTCCCCTGCTCAAAAGGTTTTACACAGGCTGACGGATGAAGCCCGAGCTGAAAAGGCCCAAGCCCTCCTAGACGAAAACCCAAAAACTCCCAAAGCTCCTATAAAGGCCACCACCTTCCTAAATACTCCCCTCTCCCCCGAGCAAATCCTGAAGAGGCAGGAGATCCTGGCCGCCAAGTCCAAACTGGTCGCTGAGGCCATGGCCATCAACGACGCTCAGATGGACCTGTTTGAGAAAGAGGCAAATGGCGGAGTACCACTCGCGGAAGAGTCACAAAGGTTCTCCCAATGAGCCCCCGCTAACTCGCTTGCTAGTCAAGCTAGGGGGAAAAACGGGCTGAACCAACCCTCAACCGCGGTCAGGCGGCCAGACGCAGTGTAGTGCAAGTGGATGATAGCGAGGAAGTGGGGGAGGAAGCACAATCTAACCGCCGTACGAAGTCCCAAGCCAGACCCTTGGCTCACACCGGGGAGAAGGCCGTGACTCCACGTGCTAAGAAACATAAGGTTGACGATCAGAACCCTGAATTTGTCAAATTTATGCACGAGATGTGGGAGACCCACCAAAAAATAGCCCAAAGGTGTGGCCGCACAATGGATGCCTTCAGCGACAAGATTGCTCGGGCACCCATTCAGAAGGGCAAGCCCCCTAGATGGAAACATACGATGGCTCTAAAAATGCCAAGAGCCATATGGGGCGGTTTGAGGGACAGAAGGCCCTATTCTCATCAGACGAGTCCGTGATGTGCAAAGCCTTAGCTGCAACTTTCACGGGCAAGGCCTTATCCTGGATGCTGACCCTCAAGCCCAGGTCCATCAAAACCTACGGCCAGTTCAGATACCTCTTCTTGAACACTTTTGCCAGGGCAGGCGAGCCCGCACGACCAAAGACAGATCTTGTCCGAGTCAAGTAGGCCGCCAATGAGACAACCAAAAGCTACATCTCTCAGTTCCGGAAGATGAGCGAGCAGATTGTGGACTTCGAAGAGGGTGATATCAGACTCTGTTTTGAGGGCGGTCTCACCTCCTCGTTCCTCAAAATGAATTTCGCCTCCAACCGGCCTAAGAGCGTGGAGGAGATGTATGAGAAGGCCTCTGCCATTGCTTCAGCCGAAGAGCTAAATGAGGCCGCTCCTCGAGTCCCTGTTAAAGAAAGAATCAGCCAAGTCCAGGAGACCGGCCAGGAACCTGCCCGCGACAATAAATAGGGAAAAAACCGCAGCCGTGGGACGGACAACCTCTGAAAAATCGTGGAGGAAACAGTTTATACCCCTCTCACCGAGCCACGGGCAGTAATCATGAGAGCCTCAGAATTTCCCCCTCCTCCCCCAATGGGCTAGAATCCAAGTGAAAGGAGTAGGGCCAAATTCTGTGAATATCACAACGACCATGGTCACGGCACTGAGGACTGCTTCCAGTTGAAGCGAATTATTCAGCAAAGGATCAACGACGGGGAGTTGACAAAATGGGTTAAGGGCCATAACAATGCCACCAATAATAATAATCAGCAGCGAACACGAACACCACGTGGTCCCGAGAGGAGGGAGAGAGACAATGACAATGATGAGTTGGGTGACTAAGAGATTAATTTCATCGGGGAGGAGCCTCCATCCAACAAACAGCTCTCCCACCAGATTCGGACCTTAGAGAAGGTTTTCTTGATTCCCCCAATGGCTCCCGAGGAAGAGCAAGAAATTAGGTTCAAACGGAGTGAAATTGCCTCCTCCCTCTTTCACTCTACCCAACCCCTCACCCTCAGAATGAGAATCAACCGGGCAAACATTGGCCGAGTTTTAGTCGATACAGGCGCGGCCAGGGATATACTCTACAATCATACTTTGGTAGGCATGAGGATGACCGAGGCTAACCTCACTCCATATGCGGGCATGCTCGAGGGGTTCACCAATCACGCCATTGGGGTAAAGGGGACGATAGTGTTTGAAGTGACTATTGGGGAAAAGCCCATGCAGAAGACAGCCAAAATTACTTTTATGGTGGTTGATCTTTCTTCCCAATACAATGCCATTCTCGGCGTAACTGCTCAGGCCGAATTGGGAATAGTCGCTTTCGATCCCCATCAAAGGGTGAAATTTAACACCCCGGGCAGGGTTCCCACAATAAAAAACCAGCCCGGGAGATTCCTCCGAGCACTAGAGGAGAAGAGGAAAGAGGAGAAAGGCCAGACGTCCTGCCCATAGAAAGAGGGCGAGGACAAATTGAAAAAAGGGAAAGCCCATGAACTTGTTCCAGCACCCATTCCTCTTGGCATGCTTTCTTTCCATACCACAAAGGTGGAGCTCAATACGAGTAGGAAGTCCAAACAGTTGGCCCCTATTGAGGGAGGTTATATTGATAGGGGAATTGAAGAAAAGATTGACCGCGAGGTCATATATTCCATGGCAGCGCTGACCGGAGCTCAGGCCAACCCCCCAACTATTGTTATTGACTCCTTACACAATTGTGAAATCAGCGACCTTCGACCTAACGACGAGCTCGAGGAGGTGGTAATCAACTTCCACTTCCCCGAGCAAACTGTTAAGGTCGGGCTGAAAATTCACCCCAAGGAGAGAAGGATCCTTATTGAGTTCCTTCGAGCAAATTGTGATGTGTTCGCCTAGAGGGTGGAGGATATGCAAGGAATCAGCGAGGACGTGATCCTCCATAAAATCAATGATGACCCATCCTTCAAGAACATCCACCAAAAATCAAGACACTTCTCCCCGGAAATGGAGATAGCAATCAAGGAAGAGGTTGAGAAGCTACTAATAGCGGGGATAACTAAGGAGATCTCCTACCCCAAGTGGCTAGAAAATGTAGTCATGGTCAAAAAGGCCAATGATAAATGGAGGATGTGCGTTGATTTCACGGATCTCAACAAAGCATTCCCCAAGGATTGCTTCCCTCTTCCTCGCATAGACAGATTGATGGATTCAATAGCCGGTCACAGAGTATTGAGCTTCATAGACGCATACTCCGGCTACCATCAGATCAAAATGGCTCCTGAAGATGTCCGCTCGGTAGCTTTCATCGCTGCGGGCAAGACATACTGTTACACAATGATGCCCTTCGGGCTGAAAAATGCAGGAGCCACCTACCAGTGAATGGTCAATATTGTCTTTAAGAACCAACTAGGCAGAAACCTTGAAGCCTACATCGATGACATGGTTATAAAGACAAGAGAAAACTCCCACGAGCTCGACGTGGAGGAAACTTTCTCAAACTTGCACCGTAACAACATGAAACTGAACCCCCTAAAATGTGCATTTGGGGTGAAAACGGGCAAGTTCCTGGGATTCATGGTCAACTAGCGGGGAATTGAAGCTAACCCCAAAAAATTCAAGCGCTGTTGGACATGAGGCCTCCTGCCTGCGTGAAGGATGTGCAAAAGTTAAACAGGCGCATCACCGCACTAGGCCGCTTTATCTCGCGGTCAGCAGAGAGATGCCTCCCCTTCTTCAAAACTTTGAAAGGGGGGAAGAAGGCTGACAAATTTGCATGGAGCCACGACTGCTGTCAAGCTTTTGAAGAAGTGAAGAGATACCTCGGGCAGCTCCCTCTACTCAGCCTGGCCGTGGGAAGAGCTTTTTTCGTTTTTAGCAAGCATCGATCTAGCAAGAGGCCGCTATTCTTGTAAGGGAGGATAATAACTCCCAAAAACCAGTTTATTATGTATCTAAGGCACTGTTCGCCGTAGAAGGGCGTTATTTAAATATAGAGAAATTAGCTTACGCCTTGCTGTAAGTACCCAAATCTGGCTCATGCCTTCCGGTTAATTTTTCCGGTAATTCCGGTAATTTTTCCGGTAATTCCTCGGACTTTCCTACAGTTCCGGAATAATTTCAGAAATGTTCCAAGCCTTTTAAGGGCTAAAGGGAATGCTTGGTGATTAAGAAACATGTTTTTCTTAATCCCAAAACCCTTCTAGAAGACTGCCACCTTGCATGTTTCTAGAAGGGACTGGAAGTGGCTACTTATGTCGTGCGACATAATAGGTCATGAAAACTTCTAGAAGCTTGCCACCTTACATGTTTCTAGAAGAATCCAGAAGTGGCTACTTATGTCGTGCGACATAACCAGCCAGGGAGAGTTCTAGAAGGTTGTCACCTTGCATGTTTCTAGAAGGAAAACGGTTATGGCTTGTTATGTCGTGCGACATAACAAGCCCATGCAGGCAGCCTATAAATAGAGGCCTTCACCTCTCATTTGACACACCTTTTCCACCCCTCAGTCCCCCTCTATAGGGAATACGTCCAGAAGTATCCTCTCTCCTCACATACCCCCCAAATCACATTAATCCTCCCAAATCAATCACACACACACTTCCCACACACATACTTCATATACACATCAAGAATCAAGGAGGTCTCAAGGAACCAAGGCTCAATCTCAACCCCGGAGGTTGCTGTTTTGAAGGCCCCTATATCTAACTTGATATAGGGAGTCTTGGTCTTCAAGGGTAACAATTTTCTACCCTTTTCCACTCTCCATTTTCCTTTGAATGTGAAATCTCTATGCTAAATGCGTTGATAATATAGTATTCTGATTAAAGTTGCATACTTTAGTATTATATTGCCCAGATCCACATCTGATTTCATTTCATGTAAAAGCCCCGTTTGGTTGGTTTTTGCATGAACACTCAAGATGAGTGTGGATCCCTCATATCCACACCCTATTGAAGCGTTCATTATTGATAAACATGCTCTCTGAGATTTGTTTGTGAAGTAACTTGACCATTTTGGTGCCTTGTTACCTCTGCAAATCTCAGCTGTTTAGGCTTCTGCAAAATGGCTTGTTATGTCACGCGACATAGGCAGCCTATGTCACGCGACATAAGTAGCCAGTTTGCAGATTCCTCATCTTTTTCAGCTGTGATCTGATGTTTGCCTTTTCTAATGCATAAATTTTCATTTAAACTAAAACATTTTCATACGTAACAAAGATCATTTGCATTAAAAGAATATCTTTTTCACCAAAATGACATCTTTGCTTTAAAGGTGCACCCTTTGCACTAAAAAAACCCATTTTCATACATAAAAACGCATTCTTTGCATAAAAATCCTTTCTTTGCACAAAAAGCATCCCTTGCAACCAAAAGACATTCTTTACACCAAAAATGTCATCTTTTCACTAAAAGTATCATTTTTATCATGCATTCCCCCATGTCCCCATTAGTAACCTTGGAACGGACCGGTGTAAAGGTCTTATCTTTACATCGTTCCTTCCATTAAAGGTTTCATAATTTCTTTAGAAAGGGACAACCTTGAACCCTATATCTCCGATTATCACTTAAGATGAGTATGAAGCATCTATATGAGCTCGACCATCTTAAAGTGTAGGATTGATGGGCTAAGGACCCTCCTTTTCTAAAGAACCTCATCTTTGACTATAAAGAGAGTCATTCTCTCGATCACGCAAGTCCCAAGGTCCAAAAATGCGATGATCACAAGTCCAAGATGAGGACGGGATCATAATCCCGAATACATAAAATTCAAGAAATCCCGAGCGACAACCAACAAATGGTTTGTACGTCCGGAAGACGACTTGGGACATTCCCTCCTTATTTTCAAACACATGCACACAAGAAAGCACGCAAGCAAGCACGATTAATGGGATCTTGGGAGACTTGCTCCGGCAAGGCACCTTGGGTGAACGACGATCCGTTCTTCCCAAGGGGTAACTTAACCTCCGAACCCATAAAACCTTTTTTCAAAGTTTTGAGGTAATCAAAATGGCGTGGCGACTCTGTTTTTCAAATTAAACCGGATGTCTTCAAACTCGCGTGAATCCAACAAACACAAAATTTTGGGCACACATTCACAGTTTAGCGACTCCGCTGGGGAAATCCCAAAGGAGAAAAGCTTTTTATTTTCAAAACAAAAATCGATACTCGGTATATAGGTGGAAACCACTTACCCTTCCTGTACACTCCCTGACGTGGGAGTTGGGATAACCGGTGGTTTAACAATCCCACGTACCAGTATCCCTTTTCGAAATTTTTTTTTGAAAAAATAAAAGAAAGCTTTTTCCTTTGAGTGGGTTAGACTCCCGTCGCTGATTTCATTAATCATGCTTGCTTTCTTTACCATGCATTGCATCATTTGCATCTTGGAATCTGTACATACTTTGAACGGGAAACAATCCGAAAAATAGCAAAAGGAGTGGAACCTGAAAAATTGATCCATGCAGTCGTACGGCTCAATCCTCCTTGGATTCTGACCGGGCGACCTCAGTGGCAATTCCACCAGGAAAATCATGGTTAATCCGGGCAAGCCCTAGCACTTGGGGCTACTCACCTCCATGACCGACCGGGCTCCTGTAAAATTTACGTGCTTATGTGCCGCCCGAAAATCATTCCTTTAAAACACATTACGAAAATCTCTGTTTTAACTCAAAAGGAACATTTTTAGGAGACCGCACACTATGCGCACCTGATATATCCTGTACACTTTGCACGCACGTCCTTCAAACCCGAGGGTGGTTCCAGCTGCAGTCACGGACAGCCTTACGATGCTCCCGGGCGCGCACGGAATCATCCCAACCTCCCCATGGCAGCCAGTGTCGACCAATGCATAGTCCGCGTCACACATTTCAAAAAAACCGTGACTTTTGGTTGGTTTTTGGTCTAGTTCGTGTCATATAGCCCAGTTTCATACCCTCGTAAAGGTCAAGCCTTAGTTCATAACGGAAGAGGAACTCTGCCAAAATTCCGACAAGGAAAAATTGGCGAGATCTTGACTCCGACATTGACTTTGACCTTGACCTGCACGGAATGCGTAAGAGTCGAGACCTAGTTCTTGCCAAAAATCCAAAGATCTTTCGCTCAAGCGAAGCTCTGCCAAAATTCCGACAAGGAAAAATTGGCAAGATCTTGACCCGGCATTGACTTCGATTCTGACTCACGCCCGGCGTATGCAACAAAGTTCAATGTGACACTGTGTCATTTGGCTTTTACCGCCCGACCCATGACTATTATTCTCTCGGACATTACCAAAAGTCAAAACGTCATTCGCTCAAGCGAAATTCTGCCGAAATCCAATCAAGGCAGAAAGACGAGACTTTCCCGGTATTGCCTTGACTATAATCCGCATCGCTCGTGCGTTAAAAGGTCCTATGACCCGCTAGACCCGTTAGGAGCGTTCTTTACTCTCGGTCAGTGGGATCCGCGTGCCCTATAGGACCCTCGCCCGGGGCTGTCCACCCTGGGAGGTCAAAATACAGGTGGAATACGAGGGGCTTATAGACGTAGTGACGGAACCCACTGATCCAGGATCTAGAGTAGTTGCGAAAAAGAAGGGCAAACCCCCATTTTCCAACCAAATAGGAATTAATAAAAGACATGATTTTAAGTAAACTTGAACAATTAATGTAATCATAATTGCATTTTCCTATCTCTGATATCCCTAATCGAGACCTCCTCGGTCCGATTTCCGATTTTCTGTCTTGACCTTTCATGGTCATATCCCTAGCCAAAACCTCCTCGGTCCGATTTCCGATTTTCCTGTCTCGACCTTTCATGGTCAAATCCCTAATCGAGACCTCCTCGGTCCGATTTCCGATTTTCTGTCATGACCTTTCATGGTCATATCCCTAGCCAAAACCTCCTCGGTCCGATTTCCGATTTTCCTGTCTCGACCTTTCATATCCCTAATCGAGACATCCCCGGTCCGATTTCCGATTTTCCTATCTTGACCTTTCATGGTCAAATCCCTAATCGGAACCTCCTCGGCCCGATTTCAGATTTTTCCGATCTCGACCTTTCATGGTCATGTCCCTTATCGAAACCTCCTCGGTCCGATTTTCCATCTTCCATCTCCCGACCTTTCATGGTCAAATCCCCAATCGAGACCTCCTCGGTCCAATCTTCAATTTCCAATCTTGACCTTTCGAGGTCTCATCTTTTCCGATCAATTAGGATTAGGAGAAAATGTGTTTTGAGTAAAACTTAAGCGATAAGTGCATGTTACTTGAGCCTTCAGCCTAAACACCTACCTTCGAGCCTAAACCTTGCCTATCCCTTTCCCGCAGCGAGAAAGAAGTGTGCGAGAATACTGGGTCAGCGGCTTTTCAGTGCAGAAAACCTTAGACAGAATCGTCAAAAAGTCAGAATGGCAGATTTGACAGAAAACAGTGAGGGTGCAGGAAATCAGATGGTTAGGAAGGAAGAGTTAATCCTGGCTTTGGAAAATGCCCATAAGATTCATCAGGAACAGCAAGCCATGCTTATTGACGCACTACGTCGTCATGGAGTTCAAGTCACAGTTGAGTTGAACGGTTCTCTGGTGGTAGTCGAAGATGAGACTTCAGAAACAGTGATTTCAGTCCCTTCATCCTATAACCAAGACCCTCCATCCTACAACCAATACCTTCCTCCATCCACATATGATCCCTTGTCAAGGACCACTTCTCCTCAGTCCTTTCCAACATCCCAGCTCATCCGGGCTCCATCACCTCGGCCTCTCGTAACGGATTGGGCTTCACCCCACTTTGTTCCTCGCCTAGCAATACCGCGCTTACGCTCCGGCCGCATAATCAATTTGAGTTATGTGGCTATGTTCTCAAGCCCCTATACCCACCCGAATGCGATCATGAGTTGCCAAAAGAAAATCTGGATGATTCAAGTTTCCAAATGTCACCTACCTAGGACTTAATGAATTCAGCCATCGTAGTCCTGTGCGATTTCCGTAACTCGAGAGTCCCCGTTGACCCCCATGTGGCAATATTGATGGAACAAGTGAAACAAATGCAAGAGAAGTTTGACTTCATGATGAGTATCAATACTCCCTTGACCCCGCACGTCGAACTGTGCAAGGAAATGACTCCACCAAGCATGACCCAATGCCACCAAAGACCAAACAAAGAACCGTACCCATGCCGCCACCCGCTCCTCACAAAGGAAAGAGTGTCGTAGCCTCCTTCAAACCCAAATCCAACAATGGAACCAACTCGGACAATGGAACTCCGAGTCTTGAGAACAACAATGTCTCCCGAAAACTCCGCAATACGGATATGCCTTTAAGCAAGATTCTCGGAAGAGCCGATGAAAGAAAACCGATAAAGCCACCGGAGAATTGGAAGCCCAAAACCCCAACGTTCGGGTGGATGAAGTCTAAGCATTGTCTTTTCCATCAATACCCCGGGCACAACACTGATGATTGCACCTATTTGAGGCATGAGATCCAGAAATTGATAGAAAATGGGAAGCTCGAGAACCTCCATGGGCCAAAAACAGAAAGCTATGGTAAGAGGTCGATTCAGGAGGTACAAGGTCAGAAACGTCAGCCTGATGATTTTGGGATGCCCATGAGCAAAGTTTTCGATGATTTGGTGAAACGAGGCCTTCTCACATCTCTCGAGAATTATAAGCCAAGAAACCCCAGTAGAGTTGACAGGACCAAGTTCGCGAGTACCACAAGCATTTTGGTCATGTGACAGACAAGTGTGTGGATCTGAAGAAAGAAATTCAGTGGCTGATCTACGAAGGAAAGCTCAAGTTACCTGGCAGTCCAACCCGCGAAGAGTAGCTAGACTAGGGTCTACTTATCCTTAAGTAAGATTAAAAAAAAGAAAAAAGAAAAAAAATATAGTCACTCAGTCAACCTTCGTAGGTTCTAGTACTTTTCTTTTTCAATCAAGTCCTCTACGGACATTGTAATCAATCTTCAATTTTCTATAAAAGAGTCTTCTTCTTTTCTTGCTAGACTTAAGACATTATTTGCACACCTACTTTATATTTAATGAAATGGTTTTGTTTTAGATGATCACTTGCATTGCTCAACAAATAATCCCTCGAAATAATTCACGTTCCGATTAATCAGTGTGAGAAAGTCAACTAATGCCTTCCCCATACACTTTCCTTACCTCACAAAAGCCTTCATCAAGCCATACACTTTCCCAATCATGCCCCCGCCTTCATCCTGACCAAGTCAACAACGGCGGCAACATCAAGGGACAACAAGAGGCCACTCAGCTTCGAAAGATTGACCCCATGTCGACAACAACCTAGGAGCTTGGTTTAGACCTCAAGGGTATCAAGAATGTTCAAGCAGGGGCTCGCCTTGGCCCTCAGGTACTTCAGAAAATAAAAAAAAAAGAAATCTTAGTGCAAAAAGAGTAATGCCCACTAGGCCGAAAATCCCAGGAAAAGGGCGGTCTAGGCAAAAACAGTGGTTGCATATATAAAAAAAAAAGAAAAAAAAATGAGGCCAAGGACCCAGCGTCACCAATCAAAAGCTTGACGGACAGGCAAGATCAAAGCTCAGAGAATGAAAGTTGTCAATCGGGCGGTCGAAGCAAAGCCAGAAAAATTTCATAAGCCTGTAGGCACGTGTAAATTCTTCTTCAATGAAAGAGGAAGCAATCAGAAGCAGCCGTCCAAAATGACTTGGTCAAGGAATCAGCCCGAGGCCCACGCCTCATCATCTAGTCTTCTCATCCAAACCTTTTCACTAAAGGAACCACAAAGCCTGAAACAGTTCAGCCGAGGCCGAACTACGGCGACCTGAGCTCCTCACAATGAGGGGAACGTAGGCAACCAGCAATGGTCCGGTCATAAACATATCCAAATTCCTGAAAACCCGGTCTCATCAAATGACCTCTCCCATAGACATTACGCCGATTCCGTAAAACCCGGTCTCATTAACGACCTCCCTATACATAAACCTTTCTTTCACACCAGCCAACTTTGATCCGCGACATTGGTTGACTTTCTCCTCATGATTAATAGGAATGTCCCTTCATATCGAGATTAGTGGTTGAATAACCCGAGCATTAATAAAGGGTTTTAAGCAATCTTGCGATCATCGTAAATAAAACAAGTTTTCAGATGTCTTGACAAGTCTTCTCTTTCTACATCTTAGGAAAGATAGTGCTAAACACTGATTTTCTGTCAGCAGGGGCTTCCATACACTTTTACCAACCTTTCTACGCTTATACTATCTCAAAAGAGTCAAACCGAAAGCGAGTTTTGTGCCTACATCGAATAAGGCCATCGGAATAACACAAAATGGGGATATATTCCCACCTTTCGAAAAATATGCCCCTGTATGTATTTCTGAGAATCTTTTCTTTCACATATTCTTAAGGTTGACTGATTGACTAAAGAAAATAAAAAAAAGAGAGAGAGAGAGAAGGATAGGTTTTCCCTCTTCTGCCACAATTCGCATTAGGGTTGCCTTGAAACTCTTCAAGTCTGGGGCTTTGCCAAGCCATTTCTTTAGACTGGGTCTTCTTTAGTCATTTTTGGGATTCACATCGGGTTCTTCACTAGGTCCCTAGATGGATTCGCTTTGGTCGATCAACCTCGTGGTCACTTCCGCAAAGTGCCAATCATATTGGGATTTTCGCTAGATCATCGATTGGGGCTTCATTAAGTCACTTCTTCAAAACCTAAGACTTCGCCGCTCAGCTCATCCAACCAGTGGCTTTGCCGATGAAAGGATCTTTCATGGGGCTTTGCAGAAAGTTCTTCCTCAGACCGGGGCTCCGATGAGTTGCATCCATCCCTAGAAGAGAGGTTTGGTCGCTTCGACATCTGCTTTAGTCTTTGGTTGTAAAAGCCTATCGACATCAGCTTCAAATGCCAGAGTGTGAGAAAGGAACATTCATCGAGACCCGGAGTTTAAACCCAGTCCCATCCCAAGAGGGAATTCTAGTCCACGTTGACAAAATCTCAGCAACAGCAGCATGTTCAGTCCGCACCCAAGGGATACAACCCCACCTGCTTGAAACCCGTCTTAAACACATTCTATATGTACATCCAGACCCAGTCTCTACCATTGTTTCCAAGAAGAAACCACCCCTAGGCTCAAGTAACGTGCCAATTGCTAATAATACGTTTTCTCCCAAAAGCGCCTCCGTTACTTTCGTTATAACGAGATAATGCCAGGCGACAGTTTCCTGATTGTCAAAAAAAAAAAAAAAATCCAACTTTGGCTACCTCTATCACAGATTGAGAAGTATGCTCAAGTTTTCCAGTTATAGCTGCCTCTATCTACTCGATAGTGACGTAAGCTTTAGCTTCCTCAGGAGACAACCTCCGTTAATCGTTAAAACCTCAAGGATCCTAGACATAGTTCCTAACTGTCTAGATGAGGCTTGAACTACGATCAAGGCTTGATTCCTCCGGGATACGTAGGTAGCCTTTTATAAAAGGTCCAGCCATCCGACCACTTTGGTCACCTTTTCTCTTTCTCCATTCTCCAATAGTGCATAAGCTTTTCATAAAAGTCCAATTTTCTGACCACTTTGGTCACCCCTTTTGATTTGGCACATTCCTAGTAGGATCGGTTGTTTGACCTCCTAGGTCACCCCGTTTCCATCCTTATAGGAAGGGATCAAATATCTCTTTGCCATTGTCCCAAGGAGGCCAGGTATGTGACCTCTTTGGTCACCCAATTCCAACCCGTATCGGCAATTCCAGTCCAAAGGTTCTGTAAAGTACAATTCAGGCTACCTATGTCACGCGACAAACCTAGCCACTTGGCATACTGAGTCGTGCGACATACTTAGCCCCTGTGGCTGATTTTTACAATTTTGCCCCTGAAGGCTCCATTTTACAATTTTGTCCCCCGTAGGCCTCTTTTACCCTTTATGCCCCTGGCATTTCTAATCATTTTCAACCAAATTTTCCCTCCAGTACCCCCGAGGCCTATTTTACAAATTTACCTCTGTGACTCAGTTTATTTGCCCTTGGCATTTTCAATTTTATTTTTCAAATAATCAGGGTACATCCCAGTTTTCTTTACAAAAAAAAATTATTCGGGTGCGTCCCACTTTTCTTTACAAAAAAAACTATTGATTCCTTCCAACTTCTCTGCAAAATCCAACCTTTTTCGCGATCTCCGTTATCGCCAAATGGGATAACGATTCCTCCGGGAAATTCTCCGTTATCGCCAAATGAGATAACGATTCCTCCGGGAAATTCTCCGTTATCGCCAAATGGGATAACGATTCCTCCGGGAAATTCTCCGTTATTGCCAAATGGGATAACGTTTCCTCCGGGAAATCCTCCATTATCGCCAAATGGGATAACGTTTCCTCCGGGAAATTCTCCGTTATTGCCAAATGGGATAACGTTTCCTCCGGGAAATCCTACGTTATCGCCAAATGGGATAACTGTGAATGTGTGCCCAAAATTTTTGTTTATTGGAATTCACGCGAGTTTGAAGACATCCGAGTTATTTGAAAAACGGAGTCGCCACGCCATTTTGATTACCTCAAAACTTTGAAAAAAAGGTTTTATGGGTTCGGAGGTTAAGTTACCCCTTGGGAAGAACGTTTGGCGTTCACCCAAAGTGCCTTGCCGGAGCAAGTCTCCCTAGATTTCATTAATCGTGTTTGCTTGCGTGCTTTCTTTGTGTGCATGTGTTTGAAAATAAAGGGGGGGAATGTCCCAAGTTGTCTTCCGGACGTACAAACCATTTGTTGGTTGTCGCTCGGGATTCCTTGGAATTTATGTATTTGGGATTATGATCCCGTCCTCATCTTATGACTTGTGATCATCGCATTTTAAACCTCGGGACCCTCGGGACTTGCGTGATCGAGAGAATGACTCTCTTTTGGGTCAAAGATGAGGTTCTTTAGGAAGGAATGTCCTTAGCCCATCAATCCTACACTTTAAGACGGTCGAGCTCGTATAGAGGCTTCATACTCATTCTTAAGCGATAATCGGAGATATAGGGTTCAAGGTTATTCTTTTCCTAAAGAAATCATGAACCTTTAATGGAAGGAACGATGCAAAGATGAGAACTTTTACACCGGTCCGTTCCAAGGTTGGGGAAAGGGAAATGCATGATAAAAAATGACTCTTTAATGAAAAGATGACATTTTGGTTTTAGCAAATGATGCTTTTTGATTTAAAGAAATGATCTTTATGCAAATGATGCATAAAGATTTGATTTTTATGCAAATGATGCATTGAAAAAGGGGGTTTTGATGCAAAGGATGCATTTTTATTGAAAAAGGTTTGATCTTTGTATGCAAATGATGCATAAAGATGACATTTTTATTGGAAAATAGGGATTTTAGGTGCAAAGGATGCACCTTTATGAAAAAGACTACATTTTTATGACAAATGAGGTCTTAATGCATGCAAAGGGGAAAGGGGGTGATAAAGATATGATCTTTATGAATAAATGCCAAGTCCCAAGCAAGATATATGAATGCAATGAGCAAGTATATCAATTAAAATGCAAGGTTAGGGCGTGCGAGGTTACCAATCGTTTCCTTCGCTTCTTCGGACGGAGCTAGGAGAAGAGGTTCTTCTCGGGTCTTCAAGGAGGAGGGAGATGGCTTCTTGAGCTTCTTCTTCGCCTTCTTGGACTTCCAGCAGCTCCTTGGGGGATCTTCTTCGTATTATGAGAGTATTATGCTTTGTTGTTGATTTCCAAATGAGTAGAGGAGGGCTCTATTTATAGGCAGTCTGGATAAGGCTAATGAAGCCGTGCGGCTAGGGACAGCGAGCTAATGTAGCCGTGCGGCATTATCCATTGTGACTCAGCATTTCTAGAACCATGCAAGGTGGCAAATTCTAGAACCCTCTTCCTAATTAAGAAAAACGTGTTTCTTAATTAGGAAGGCTCCCTTCAGCCCTTAATTTAATTTGGGGCTTTGTTCCCGAGAACATTTCAGGAACACTAGGAAGGTCAGGGAATTACTGGAAAACTTACCGAAATTGCCGGGAAAATTTAACCGGAAGGCATGAGCAGATTTGGGTACTTACGAAGCCCTCGGCAACGTCACTTGCAAGGCGAGTGGGGTTGTCGATAGAGAAGGATCCGATCTGGCGAATGCCGAGACGGATTGGGTGACCAAGGTGGTCGAGTGGTGAACCTGCGGAAGGCTACCTACGTATCCCGGAGGAATCAAGCCGGGCCGTAGTTCGGAATTAGGATCCGGGGGGAGGAAGAAGAGAAGCGGTCTCTTCTTTGGGGAAATAGAAGAGAAAATGACCTAGGAGGTCAAGCAATTGATCTTCTTTGGGGATATGCTAGGAGTGACCAAGGTGGTCGGATATCTGAACCTCTATGAGGGGCTGCTTTATCACTGAGGAGTGACAAAGAAACAGGGTGACCAAAGTGGTCGAATGGCTGGACGTTTTATAAAAGGCTACCTACGTATCCCGGAGGAATCAAGCCTTGATCGTAGTTCAAGCATCACTAGATAGTTAAGAACGATGTCTAGGATCCTTGAGATTTTGACAATTCGGAGGTTTGTCACCTGAGGAAGCTAGAGCTTACGGCACTATCTCTTTATGACGGGGATAGAGGTAACTTAAGTTGGGAAACTTGAGCGTACGTCACTATTCGCGGATAGAGGTATCACAAGTTGAAATGACTTGGGCATACGTCACTATTCGCGGATAGAGGTAGCACAAGTTGAAATGACTTGGGCATACGTCACTATTCGCGGATAGAGGTAGCACAAGTTGAAATGACTTGGGCATACGTCACTATTCGCGGATAGAGGTAGCACAAGTTGGAATGACTTGGGCATACGTCACTATTCGCGGGTAGAGGTAGCACAAGTTGGAATGACTTGGGCATACGTCACTATTCGCGGATAGAGGTAGCACAAGTTGGAATGACTTGGGCATACATCACTATTCGCGGATAGAGGTAGCACAAGTTGGAATGACTTGGGCATACGTCACTATTCGCGGATAGAGGTAGCACAAGTTGGAATGACTTGGGCATACTTCACTATTCGCGGATAGAGGTAGCACAAGTTGGAATGACTTGGGCATACGTCACTATTCACGGATAGAGGTAGCACAAGTTGGAATGACTTGGGCATACGTCACTATTCGCGGATAGAGGTAGCACAAGTTGGAATGACTTGGGCGTACGTCACTATTCGCGGATAGAGGTAGCACAAGTTGGAATGACTTGGGCATACGTCACTATTCGCGGATAGAGGTAGCACAAGTTGGAATGACTTGGGCATACGTCACTATTCGCGGATAGAGGTAGCACAAGTTGGAATGACTTGGGCATACGTCACTATTCGCGGATAGAGGTAGCACAAGTTTAGAGTTCGACAATTCGGAGGTTGTCACCTAGTGTTATCCGTTATAACGGAATTAACGGAGGCGACCGGGGAATAAAGCTTGATTGCTAAAGAGATAAGGGATATTTTACGAAAAGATGTTATCTTGGTTAAAAGATAACGGAAATTGCATGCCCAAGTGGAAGGTCCGGGCGGGATTGTAATTTATGCTCGGAGCGAATGAAGCCGCCCGGCATGAGATGGAGAAAAAGAAGCCGTACGGCTAGAAGCCTGTTTTTTTTTCAGATTATTTAAAACAGGTTTTGAACGGGGACTGGGCACTTGTTGCCGCCCAAGAACGCAGAGAGAGAGAGAAGAGAGAGAGAATTTCGAAATTCTTCAACCCTTTTTTGCTTCCCTTTGATTTGAAATGGATCCGGAGGGCAATCCCATACCAAGGCAAGCGAGGAGAAACATCTCGGCGGCCGCGAGAAGGAGGAGGAAGGAGCTCGTGAGGACGGAGAGGAAGTATGACTTCCTTACGCCTCCATCGGAGCTTTATCCGGGGAGAAGGGAGCACAAATCGACGAACCCGCGATCAGTTGGGGTAAGCATTCTCATTTTGCTCAAATCCGATGATTTTGCTTGATTTTTGAATGATTTTAGGGCTTGAACAACCTATGAGGCTAAGAATTTGCAATGTGCAATTTTATTTGATGAAAAATATGAGAATGACTCACTTTTTTCTCGCAAAATGAAGTAAGAATGAGAATTTTTCAAAATATGAGACGGAGTTCTTGCCTTGTGCTAGAACTAGGTCAAAATTCTGATTTTTAATGAGAAAACATGATTTTGGAAGATGAAAATGATTCATGCATGCCATTTTTGAAAAATAATGCTTGTGTGGGAAAATTTGTGATTTTGTGCTTTAGGAAAGCAATGACGCGTTTCAAGTGATGAAAGACACGTTTTTGATGCCAAAGTCATGCTAGGAAAACTTTTATGAATGTTTTTTCTTTTGAAAATATGTGCACTTTTGAATATATGCATGCTTTTGAAATGATATGAAGGACTGACGCTTCTTTTGATGTGCTTGTCTACAGGAGAACAAGTCTAGAGGACCGTCGGAGATAGCGGTCAAGCTTTGGCAGAGGATGCCGGATTTTGAGAAGGATGGGATGAATCCCAAGCAGCTGGTGAGGGCTACCGGCTTGGATGCATTTGTAGAGGCTATCGGCAGGGGTGTTCACATCACCTCTAAGAGCAAGGGCTTGGTCCAGGCCCTTTCTGAGTTCTGGTGGGACAGTACTCATAGCTTTCACCTGAGCTGGGGAGAGCTGACAGTGACTCCTGCCGATTTCACCGCTATTACGGGCTTACAGTTCACCGGGAGGCCCGTGACTTGGAGGGACCACATCACAGCGGAGGAGTTCCAGGCTTTGGTAGGGTTTGAGCTGATTCCGAAGGGGCTGGGGATGGAGACACGGAATGTCGAGGTGGCAGTTCAGACTAGCATGCAGAATTTTGCTGCTAATGATGTGACTGCTTCTCTTTTGCCCTTGAGGTAGTCTCCTTTTTTTTTCTTTTCTCTTTTCCTGTCTTGAGACTTTTATGAGAGAGAAAATGACCTTTTGATGTTTTGAGCATGCAGGCCTGGTTTTGCGAGGTGATCGGGTTCTTCCCTTGGAACCAGCAGAGTGATGTCACCATCTTCCACTGCTATGGTTATTTGGAGGGGAGATGCGAGAGATAAATTCACGGGAAGACCCGGATTACCTTCGATTACAAAATGGTGAGGCCGGTCATCAGCAGGGATGGGCACGACGGAGTGGACTTCTACCCACAGGGCGAGGTATCCAGAGATCTTCTTTGGGAGATGCTATAGAGGTGACGAGGCGAGAGGAGGTGGCTCACTGGGCGACATGTGATGTCATTTATCTCGGGGACCGCTTCTCGAGCGGCGTGGTCATGTCCCTCCATTGGACGCCATTACTCCTCGGGATCCTCCCGGCACGGATGCTACGGCCCGGGGATTGGCCGGAAGGATGAGATTGAGAGGTACCGAGCGGCGTGGGCTGCAGAGGAGTACTTTGACATGGACACCCCCTACGCTGTGTTTGTGGAAGCGGCGCTGAGGACGCCACGAAGCTAGTGAAGGCCGGCGGTCACTCGGGGATATGGGGAGGATGAGCCTGCTTGACCCGCCGATCCCTCTGCGCATTTGTCCTATGTGGTCCATGGAGTGCCGAGGAGGATGAGGATACCTGTCCCCAATGCTAGGGAGCCCAGGTACACCTTGCCGCTGATAGCACTTTGTAAGTGTACTCTTAGGGTCTTATTCCCTTTTTAGCTTTCGGATTTTACGCTTTTTGCTATTTTCGAGATTTTCTCGAGATTTTTCTCTTTTTTTCTCGGGTTTCCGGCTCGCACTTACGATAGGCTGGTCGAGTGCTGTAATAGGGGCCGGGAAGGACATGTGTCGGTCCTTCCTCGAGGAAGCCGGCTGCGCTTCGAAGGCGACAAACCGGATCTGCAGAGCTCGGGCGCAAGAGACGCACGTCGGGGGCACAGCGTCTACCTCATCGGCCTCGGAGTACTCTTCCGGTGCTATGCCTCGGGGCGGGGACCCAACGGCCCGACATTCCTGGGCGGTGGGTGAGTACGGGCACGATAATGTCCATTTGTCCGACATGAGCGACCAGGAGGACTTGATGAGGGAGGCTAGCATTTATGAGCTGAGTAGCGATGAGGAGGAAGAAGAATCGGAGGCCTAAGAGGTCTCTAGAATAGATTTGGAACAAAAATAAACAATTTACAATTTGATGCACACTTTGCTTATTTTTTGTTTTATTTGGGCGCCGATGGGGCGAAAACATTGTATTTATGTTTTATTTGCTTTTCTAATTCATGCTTTTTCAATTTGCATATTATCTGAGCCTTGGGGCGACTTTTTTGCTTGGAATTGGGGCTGAAAATGGGCCAAAATGATTTATAATGGTGTATAAATGCTTGAATGGCTTCTGGATATGTTTTTGTACAGGATTTGGTTGAAAAAGTGGGTGAAAACTCCCTTGGGCAGCAACTTTGGTTGCTGCAGAATTTTTTCTGCAGAGGGCTAATGTAGCCGTGCGGCATGGCCTTGAGGGCAAATGTAGCCGTGCGGCTAACAGTTCTGTCTGAGCTGGTTATTTTCTGAATAAAAGCAAGGCTTGGCCATTTCATTTCATTTTCACTCTAGACTTGTCCCAATTGTTCCCAGAGCATATTTTGGACCCAAAAGCACCATCTTTGATCACTTTGCGATGGAGAAGCTCGTTAGATTGCAAAGGGGGAGACGAGACCATTTTCTATCCGGTCTTCAATCTTGGGCGAGATATAACTTCCAAAATCACAAGGGGCTGCTTGATTCTTCCTTCAAGATCAAGTCTTTATGGCATTTGAGGGATCTCCCGCCCGATTGGGATCTGTTGAGAGCCGCAAAGAAAGTTCTCGGGGATGTCAGGAGACATGTTCTTGTTTCTCTTACAACGAAATCGTCCCAACGCACGAAGACTTCAGAGCCTTGATTGGGGGTCCCGGGATTGAGGCTATATCTATTCCGCTGATCGGAGACGTGCCGGTGACGGTAAAGCTTGCATCTTTTCTGCGAGATTCCTCACGGGGAGGGCCGAGAGGATGATGGTAGCCCCGGATAAGGATTGACCTTTCGATATCCGGGCGAGGTTTGGGTCTCCGGATATGGCTGCGACCACGGTGGCTATGGATGCTTTCATTCTCTGCGTATTCTCTATTTTGTTCAACTTGAGTCAGTGGGGATCTGTCATAGTGGTCTCTTGGACATGGTCGAGAGGCTGCGGGGGTGGGAAGGATATTGTCCTATTTGGTTTTGGGAGAGACATTTCATGGGATCGACAGGATGGCTCGGGAGACCGTTTCATGAGGTCAGGGAGTCCGGCTATGTTGACTTTGTGGGCTGCGGGGAGAGACTCGGGGCTTTGCACGGGGCTTTGCCGACTCGGTGCCCTTGGGTGATTTCTCGGAGAGGTGCACCTAGGCACCAGAACGGGGGTAGGCTGGGAGGCGATGATGGCTAGGCTATCCACTTCGGACATCCGTTGGTGGATACCACATTGGAGGTTGCGGAACCGGGGAGGATATTTCGGGAGTCTTATGCTTTGTGAGGGTTCCAGGATTCTGGCTGGTCGTCCTTCTACATACCTGCTTGGTATCCAGGCGGTTTGGGGCTTTACGGGAGCCATTGAGTGATTGGGAGGACATCCGGACCATGGAGGTGGTGTCATTGGACATGAGAGATCCGGCCCGGCTTCTCTTTCTTCTCGAGGGCTTGGACACATCTTGCTTTCCCACGGGGCTATCTTCGGGAAGCGGGAAGAGCACCATCTTGACCACTTTGTCTACTTGGGTGGTATGAGAGGGAGATGGGAGCGACTCGAGGCTATCTTGGAGGATAGACGTCGAGCTTTATTGGGAGGCGGCTGCGACTCGAGTAGGACTTTGAGGGAGGCGAGGCTAAGGCGAGTTGCCATAACCAATCAGGTGACTTGGTCGGGGATATGGAGGCTCGGTACAAGAGATTGTCCGAGGTCGCTCCTTTGGCCCGAGGCTCGAGAGGGAGGAGGTGCGGACTCGTGCTCGTATAGAGAGAGCGCTCATCGACACGGGGTTGGTAGAGGCTCCGGTGAGGATACCGAGAGGTCGGGATGAGGGATACCGACATTATTGAGAAGAAAAGGAAGAAGACTCGACGAGGCCGAGGAAAAGGGAAGAGGCGAAGAAGACTCGGCGAATGACGACCGACAAGTCTTTTCTCAAGATCCTCTTATTGCCATTTGCAAACACATTAGTTTATTTAGTCATTTTGTTGTATTTTAGATCTTTTTAGCAGGTTAGCAGAGTTAAGAGGTAGACCGTGCTTGAACTCATCAAGAAGTTTTTAACTTGTAATGAACAAGGCATATTATTTTAGAAATTAATCAAGACACATTTCATGAAAATTCAAATGCCTTTATTGATTGGGACCCGTTTTATGAAAACTGGAATACCCTTTACTATTTTTTTAGGACGCACTTCATGGAAGCTTGATTGTCCTTTTATTGCTTAGGACACATTTCATGGAAACTTAATCGTCCTTTTTATTGTTTAGACCGAACCATATATGGTACTACGTTCCCCTTTTACAAGAAAGGCTAAGGGGCTCGGGTCTACGTAGTTCATTACGGTGAACTAATAATTTTTTTATGTGCGGCCACATCTTTTGCCTAGGCCGCCCTTTTTGGGGTCTTGACCCTAGCTGGGCATTACTCTTTTTGCACTTTTTTTTTCTTTTTTTTATATATTTTTATGTGCGGCCACTGTCTTTTGCCTAGGCTTGCCTTTTTGGGGTCTTGACCTAGTGGCATTACTCTTTTTGCACTTTTTTTTTTTTTTTTTTTATATATATATATATATATTTTTTTTTTTTTTTTCGAGACAAAGTATCTTCGGAGTTTATCACCATTGACCGGGTGGACAAAGGGATTGCCATCCAAGTCCGCAAGCTTCAATGCTCCTCCCGACGGTATTTTACGCACCACATAAGGGCCGATCCAGACGGGTTCCCATTTTCCCAGGGGTTGTCTCTGGTAGGGGCTTTACTTTCCGGCACTAAGTCGGCCTCTTTGATGTCTACGGCCTTGACCTTTTTATCAAACGCTCGGCCATTCGCCTCTGGTAGGCTCGAGTGTGTTCCATGGCTTTTAGCCTTCTCTCGTCAAGCAGGGCTAATTCATCATGCCCTGCGCAACCATTCCACTTCATTGACACTTGTTTTCCGGGAGGACCCTTAATGACGGGATTTCCAACTCAGCTGGTAACACTGCTTCCATCCCGTAAGTTAGGGCAAAGGAGTTTCTCCTGTGGGTACATTACGACAGACGTTACGTAGCCCCGAGTGCTAGGTGCGGCTTTTCGGGCCAATCACGACCACGGGTGGCCATCTTCGGATGATCCGCTCGAGTGTCTTATTAGCGGCTTCCACGGCTCCATTGGTTTGAGGTGCATACGGGGACGACTTGTGGCGAGTAACTACGGGTCGACGGCCGGTCTATCGCAGTCTCCTTGAAGTGTGACCCATTATCGAAATGATCTCGTTGGGCACCCCATATACGCACATTATGTTTTCTTTGATGAGCGGGCCACTTTTCGGAAGTGAGGACCTTGTAGGACTTGGCCTCTACCCACTTGGTGAAGTAGTCAATGGCCACCAACACGAACTCGTGCCCATTGCTTCTGCCGGGGGGATATTTTCCCTATCACGTCAATGCCCCAAGTTGCAAACGGCCAAGGAGTCGTCATGCGGTACGAGGTCATGAGGTGGGAGATGGTTGAGGTTGGCAAGCCGCCGGCATTTGTCGCGAGGTTCGGACGTCTTGAATGCGATCTGTTTCCATGGAAATCCGATAGTAACCCATTCGAGGATCACTTGCATCGGGGCTACGGCATTCATGTGAGGACCGCAAGGACCATTGTGGACTTCGGTCATCAACTCTCTGGCTCTTTCTTGAGTGACACATAAGAGGAGTGGTCCTTGATACCGCTTCTTGTATAGGTTGCCTCCTAGAATGACGTACTGAGAAGCCAACCTTTTTAGGGCTTGCAAGCTTTTGGCTCTGACTCCTTCTTTTGGTCTACCTTCTTCGTCTCTGAAAGCTGACTCTCCGTCTTTGAGGAATTGGTAAATCTGATTGTACCAAGGTTCCTTTATAGGCTCGGGTCCCAGGTCCACTTCACAACAGAAAGCTGGGGCTTCTCTTCTACCCACTCTGAAGGGCTTTATGGCTTTTCCCTCGGGGATCTCTACCAAGGAGGCTAGAGTAGCTAGAGCATCTGCGAATCTGTTCTTTTCCCTCGGCAAGTAGTGGAAAGTCACTTCTCGGAACTGTCCAGTCAACTCCTCCATATGGGCATGATACCGTTGCAGATTAGGGTCTACAGTCTTCCACTTGTTGGAGACTTGGTTGATGATCGAGTGAGTCTCCGTAAACTTCGAGCTCCTTGACATTTCTTTCTAAGGCGGCCTCCAAACCAGCAATGCAGGCTTCATACTCGGCGGCATTGTTCGTGGCAGGAAAGTTCAACTTGAGGGCTATGGGGGTATGCTCATCTTTCGGATCGACCAATAGCATTCCTACACCATTTCCTCTTTTGTTAGCGGCTCCGTCAAAGAACAGCGCCATCTATTTTCGAGCTCAAGCTGCAAAGATCCCTTCATCTCGGAAATTGGGGTTCGGGCCCTCTGTCTTCATTCTTGGGGAAGTTCGCCAGGTGATCGACAATGCTTGACCCTTGATGGCCTTTCTGGTCACATAGTTGATGTCGTGATTCGCCAAGAAGAAGGACCACTTCGCTAGACGCATCGAGAGGGAAGGCTTGTCAAAGATGTACTTGATGGGGTCCATTTTCGAGACCAAGTTCACAGGGTGGGCTTGCATATAATGCTTCAACTTGCCGACTACCCAGACCAGTCCTGCACAGGTCTTTTCACATGCTGAGTAATTGAGCTCACTCCCTTGTAGCTTCCGGCTGACAAAGTAAATGGCATTTTCTACCCGAGAGTCTTTCTTCTCTTGAGCAAGCATAGCCCCAACTGCCGTGTCTGTGACAGTTAGATAGAGCAGAAGAGGCTTCTGTCTATGTGGGGGCATAGTACCGGGGGATGCACTAAGTATGCCTTGATCTGGTCAAAGGCGTCTTGGCATTCTTCGGTCCATTCTGTATCCACATTCTTCTTCATGAGCTTGAAGATGGGCTCGCACATAGTGGTCAACTGATTGACAAAACGGCTGATGTACTGCAATTTTCCCATGAAGCTTTTGACTTCTGTCTGAGTTTGAGGTGGCCTCATATCCATGATAGCTTTGATCTTTCGGGGGTCAACTTCTATACCTCGCTCCGTGACCATGTACCCGAGCACTTTTCCCCTTGTCACTCCGAAGGTGCATTTGGCAGGGTTTAGTCTCATGGAGTGTTTTCTCAGCCTCTCAAAGAATTTTCGTAGGTCAACAAAGTGCTGCCCACCTTCTCCTTTGGAGTGGATTATCATGTCGTCTACGTAGACCTCAATCTCCTTGTGGATCATGTCATGAAAAAGCGCGGTCGCTGCCCTTTGGTAAGTAGCCCCGGCATTCTTGAGCCCGAATGGCATTGCGTATAACGATAGGTCCCCCACGGTGTGGTGAAGGCTGTCTTTTCTTGGTCTTCCTCGGCCATCTTGATCTGGTTGTAGCCTGCAAAACCATCAACGAAGGATTTGACTTCGTAGTTGGCAGTGGAATCCACCAGGATGTCTATGTTTGGCAGAGGGTAGTCGTCTTTGGGGCTGGCCTTGTTCAGATCTCGGAAATCCACACAGCAGCGCACCTTCCCATTGGCCTTGGTTACGGTCACGATGTTGGACAACCATGTCGGGTATTCAATAACTACGATGAATCCTACCCGCAGTAGCTTCTCAATTTCTTCTTTGACTGTAGGGACCATTCCGGCTTGATCTTTCTCGGTTTACGCTGCGGCTTGGCATACGGTGCTAGAGGGATTCTGTGCTCTACTATCGAAGCTGTCTAGCCCCGGCATATCTTTGTATGACCATGCAAACACGTCGACGTATTCTACGAGCGGCTCAATCAATCTGTCCTTTCAACCCCCTGGAAGAAGCTTCCAATCTGTGTCTCTTTAGGTTCCTCAATAGTACCCAAGTTCACACTTATCAAAACCTCCTCGGCGGCTTGGGCCCGGTTTTCCTCTTTTTCTGAAACACGCTTAAAGATTTCTTTAATGTATTGTTCGTTTAGTGTGTTTGCATCTTGTTCAAATGATTCATTATTAGCTGTTGCTAAGTTTTGAGTTAATTTATCATTTGTTAAGTTGGCAATAAGAGGATAATCGAGAAAGATTTGTCATTTCATTCAAGATAAGGGGAAAGATGACATCGATTACATTTTCATAATCCTCAGGCGTGAGGCCTTCGGATGACTACGAGGGCTGGAATTCGAAGATTCTGACTCAGCGAAAGACAATGCGACTCTGGACCCTACACTACTTATTGACTCGAGGGGACTTGACAAGGGTTGGGCACCAGGATCTCGCTCCTTCTTCTTTGTTGCCACCTGGGGAGTAGCGGTCTTGCCGGCGTTCTTCGAAAGTTGGAGACTTCGAACCGATCAAAAGCTTGCCGGAAATCATTAACAGGCCGGTGCGTGGAAAGATGGTGAGGGGAACTAAAGTAACTTGTTGCAATCTTTCAGCTAGCTCTTCCGTAGCGGCTGGACTCATTGGTGAAGGGTTTGGCTCATCTTATCAATGCACTGCTTGATAACTCATTTTCTCCTTAACGATCTTGGACACCACGACCTTGTCGGTGTAGCCATGAAGGGTTGGCCTGGATAATGCCGATGAAGTCTTCTTCAGAGGGGATCTTAATTCTTCCTTGGTGGCTACGTATTCAATAGGCTTTACGTGTTAGCGCTTCGAGATACCGATAGCTTCTCATTGAACTTCACGATGGCCACAAATTCAGCATTTTACGCTTCAAGAGGATCACTGTACATGGGGATATCGAATTTGGACCGTGCTTGGGGTGACGGGTTCTTTGACGGGTTCCTTGGCATCGCCGACATAGTAGTCGAACTTGCCCGAAGGCTCTCCCAAAGTTCCTACGCTCTTGTCTCCAGCTTCGTATCTTTCCTTAAGCTTCGCTGTGTGGACTTTCTCTTCTTCTTCTTCCTTGAAGGAGCGTCCTCATTGATCCATTCTTGATACTCATACTCTGGCGGTCTTCACAATCACATACATCATACCGGATGTGAAGCTTGGGTTGAACTGGGATAGCCCCTCCAAGCTGCTTGGTCATTACCATTGTGGATTACCATGTTGGCCATTTTGACACCGAAAAGCCGACAAAGCGAGGATTACAGCGAACCGTCTGAGGATTCTGCGCTAACAAGTTGCTGACCCGGTGTTCTCACCCACTTCTTTCTCGCTGCGGGAAAGGGATAGGAAAGGTTTAGACTCGGGGTAGGTGTTTAGGCTGAAGGCTCAGGCAATATGCAAATTAGAATCTTCAAGTTTACTTAAAACAGTGTCTTTTATTAATATCTATTTGGTTGGAAAAGGGGTTATGCCCTTCTTTTTCGCAACTACTCTAGATCTGGATCGGTGGGTTCCGTCACTACGTCTATAAGCCCCTCGTATTCCACTGTATTTCGACCTCCCGGGGTGGGCGGCCCAGGGCGAGGTCCTATAGGGCACGCGGATCCCACCGACCGAAGAGTAAAGAACGCTCCTATCGGGTCTAGCGGGTCATAGGACCTTTCAACGCACGAGCGATGCGGATTATAGTCAAGGCAATACCGTGAAAGTCTCGTCTCTCTGCCTCGACGGATCTTTGACAGAGTTTCGCTTGAGCGAATGACGGTTTTTGACTTTCGGTAATGTCCGAGAATATAATAGGCATGGGTCGGACGGCAAAAGCCGGATGACACAGTGTCACATTGAACTTCGTTGCATACGCAGTGCGTGAGTCAGAATCGAAGTCAATGCCGGTCAAGATCTTGCCAATTTTTCCTTGTCGGAATTTTGGCAGAGCTTCGCTTGAGCGAAAGATCTTTTGATTTTTTGGCAAAGACTTGGTCTCGACTCTTACGTATTTCGTGCGGGTCAAGGTCAATAGTCAATGTCAGAGTCAAGATCCCACCGATTTTTCCTTGTCGGAATTTCGGCAGAATTTCGCTTGAGCGAAAATCTTGGCTTCCGTTATGAGCTAAGGCTTGACCTTTACGTGGGTATGCAACTGGGCTATATGACACGGACTAGACCAAAAACCAACCAAAAGTCACGGTTTTGAAACGTGTGACACGGTGTGCATTGGTCGACCTGGCCGCCATGGGGAGGTTGGGATGATTCCGTGCGCGCCGGGAGCATCGTAAGGCTGTCCCGTGGCTGCGGTGGAACCACCCTCGGGTTTGAAGGACGTGCGTGCAAAAGTGTACAGGATATATCAGGTGCGCGTAGTGTGCGGTCTCCTAAAATGTTCCTTTTTGAGTTAAAACAGAGATTTTCATAAATGTGTTTTAAAGGAATGATTTTCGGGACGGGGAGAATGCAACACATAAGCACGTAAATTTTAAGGAGCCCCGGTCGGTCATGGAGCTGAGTAGCCCCAAGCCGCTAGGACTGCCAGATTAACCATGATTTTTCCTGGTGGAATTGCCACCGAGGTCGTATGGTCGAGAATCCTATGAGGATTAGCCGTACGGCTGCATGGATCAATTTTCCAGGTTCCACTCCTTTTGCTATTTTTGGGTTGTTTCCCGTTTCAAAGTATGCACTGATTCCAAGATGCAAATGATGCAATGCATGGTAAAAGAAAGCAAGCACGATTAATGAAATCGGCGATGGGAGTCTAACCCGCTCAAAGGGAAAAGCTTTTTGTATTTTTTTTTTTTTCAAAGTTGTTTTTTTTTCAAAAAAAGGATACTTGGATGTACGTGGGATTGTTAAACCACCTTGTTATCCCAAGCCCGGGTTAGGGAGCGATACGGGAAGGGTAAGTGGGGTCCACCTATATACCAAGTATCGACTTTTGTTTTGAAAATAAAGCTTTTTCCTTTGGGTTTCCCAGTAGTCGCCAAACTGTGAATGTGTGCCCAAAATTTTTGTTTATTGGAATTCACGCGAGTTTGAAGACATCCGAGTTATTTGAAAAACGGAGTCGCCACGCCATTTTGATTACCTCAAAACTTTGAAAAAAAGGTTTTATGGGTTCGGAGGTTAAGTTACCCCTTGGGAAGAACGTTTGGCGTTCACCCAAAGTGCCTTGCCGGAGCAAGTCTCCCTAGATTTCATTAATCGTGTTTGCTTGCGTGCTTTCTTTGTGTGCATGTGTTTGAAAATAAGGGGGGGAATGTCCCAAGTTGTCTTCCGGACGTACAAACCATTTGTTGGTTGTCGCTCGGGATTCCTTGGAATTTATGTATTTGGGATTATGATCCCGTCCTCATCTTTGACCCAAAAGAGAGTCATTCTCTCGATCACGCAAGTCCCGAGGGTCCCGAGGTTTAAAATGCGATGATCATAAGTCATAAGATGAGGACGGGATCAAGGTTATCCTTTTCCTAAAGAAATCATGAACCTTTAATGGAAGGAACGATGCAAAGATGAGAACTTTTACACCGGTCCGTTCCAAGGTTGGGGAAAGGGGAAATGCATGATAAAAAAATGACTCTTTAATGAAAAGATGACATTTTGGTTTTAGCAAATGATGCTTTTTGATTTAAAGAAATGATCTTTATGCAAATGATGCATAAAGATTTGATTTTTATGCAAATGATGCATTGAAAAAAGGGGGTTTTGATGCAAAGGATGCATTTTTATTGAAAAAGGTTTGATCTTTGTATGCAAATGATGCATAAAGATGACATTTTTATTGGAAAATAGGGATTTTAGGTGCAAAGGATGCACCTTTATGAAAAAGACTACATTTTTATGACAAATGAGGTCTTAATGCATGCAAAGGGGAAAGGGGGTGATAAAGATATGATCTTTATGAATAAATGCCAAGTCCCAAGCAAGATATATGAATGCAATGAGCAAGTATATCAATTAAAATGCAAGGTTAGGGCGTGCGAGGTTACCAATCGTTTCCTTCGCTTCTTCGGACGGAGCTAGGAGAAGAGGTTCTTCTCGGGTCTTCAAGGAGGAGGGAGATGGCTTCTTGAGCTTCTTCTTCGCCTTCTTGGACTTCCAGCAGCTCCTTGGGGGATCTTCTTCGTATTATGAGAGTATTATGCTTTGTTGTTGATTTCCAAATGGGTAGAGGAGGGCTCTATTTATAGGCAGTCTGGATAAGGCTAATGAAGCCGTGCGGCTAGGGACAGCGAGCTAATGTAGCCGTGCGGCATTATCCATTGTGACTCAGCATTTCTAGAACCATGCAAGGTGGCAAATTCTAGAACCCTCTTCCTAATTAAGAAAAACGTGTTTCTTAATTAGGAAGGCTCCCTTCAGCCCTTAATTTAATTTGGGACTGTTCCAGAACATTTCCGGAACACTAGGAAGGTCCGGGGAATTACCGGGAAACTTACCGAAATTGCCGGAAAATTTAACCGGAAGGCATGAGCCAGATTTGGGTACTTACAATAACGTTTCCTCCGGGAAATCCTCCGTTATCGCTAAATGGGATAACGTTTCCTCCGGGAAATCCTCCGTTATCGCCAAATGGGATAACGTTTCCTCCGGGAAATCCTACGTTATCGCCAAATGGGATAACGTTTCCTCCGGGAAATCCTCCGTTATCGCCAAATGGGATAACGTTTCCTCCGGGAAATCCTACGTTATCGCCAAATGGGATAACGTTTCCTTCGGGAAATCCTCCGTTATCGCCAATTGGGATAACGTTTCCTCCGGGAAATCCTCCGTTATTGCCAAATGGGATAACGTTTCCTCCGGGAAATTCTCCGTTATCGCCAAATGGGATAACGATTCCTCCGGGAAATTCTCCGTTATCAGTTATTGCCAGAAGGCAATAACATTTCGCTTTATTTCGATCTTCGTTATTTCCGAATGACGGAATAACATTTCGATCTTTTTTCGCTTTATTTCGGTCTCCGTTATTTCCGAATGACGGAATAACATTTCGACCTTTTTTCGCTTTATTTCGATCTCCGTTATTTCCGAATAACGGAATAATATTTCGACCTTTTTTCGCTTTATTTCGATCTCCGTTATTTACGAATGACGGAATAACATTTCGACCTTTTTTCGCTTTATTTCGATCTCAGAATAACGGAATAATATTTCGACCTTTTTTCACTTTATTTCGATCTCCGTTATTTCCGAATAACGGAATAATATTTCGACCTTTTTTCGCTTTATTTCGATCTCCGTTATTTCCGAATGACGGAATAACATTTCGACCTTTTTTCGCTTTATTTCGATCTCCGTTATTCCAAGGTGAAGGAATAACATTTCGACTCAATAAAAGCTCGAACTACGACCTGGCTTGATTCTCCCGGGATACGTAGGTAGCCTTTCATGAAAGGTCCAGCCACTCGACCAACTTGGTCACCCAATCCGTCTCGGCATTCGCCAGATTGGATCCTTTTCTATCGACAACCCCACTCGCCCTGCAAGTGACGTTGCCGAGGGGCTTCTGTAAGTACCCAAATCTGGCTCATGCCTTCCGGTTAATTTTCCCGGTAATTCCGGTAATTTTTCCGGTAATTCCTCGGACTTTCCTACAGTTCCGGAATAATTTCAGAAATGTTCCAAGCCTTTTAAGGGCTAAAGGGAATGCTTGGTGATTAAGAAACACGTTTTTCTTAATCCCAAAACCCTTCTAGAAGGCGCCACCTTGCATGTTTCTAGAAGGGACTGGAAGTGGCTACTTATGTCGTGCGACATAATAGGCCATGAAAACTTCTAGAAGCTTGCCACCTTGCATGTTTCTAGAAGAATCCAGAAGTGGCTACTTATGTCGTGCGACATAACTAGCCAGGGAGAGTTCTAGAAGGTTGCCACCTTGCATGTTTCTAGAAGAATCTGTGAGGGCTACTTGTAATGGTGCGACATAACTAGCCAGGGAGAGTTCTAGAAGGTTGCCACCTTGCATGTTTCTAGAAGGAAAACGGTTATGGCTTGTTATGTCGTGCGACATAACAAGCCCATGCAGGCAGCCTATAAATAGAGGCCTTCACCTCTCATTTGACACACCTTTTCCACCCCTCAGTCCCCCTCTATAGGGAATACGTCCAGAAGTATCCTCTCTCCTCACATACCCCCCAAATCACATTAATCCTCCCAAATCAATCACACACACACTTCCCACACACATACTTCATATACACATCAAGAATCAAGGAGGTCTCAAGGAACCAAGGCTCAATCTCAACCCCGGAGGTTGCTGTTTTGAAGGCCCCTATATCTAACTTGATATAGGGAGTCGTGGTCTTCAAGGGTAACGATTTTCTACCCTTTTCCACTCTCCATTTTCCTTTGAATGTGAAATCTCTATGCTAAATGCGTTGATAATATAGTATTCTGATTAAAGTTGCATACTTTAGTATTATATTGCCCAGATCCACATCTGATTTCATTTCATGTAAAAGCCCCGGTTTGGTTTGGTTTTGCATGAACACTCAAGATGAGTGTGGATCCCTCATATCCACACCCAATTGAAGCGTTCATTATTGATAAACATGCTCTCTGAGATTTGTTTGTGAAGTAACTTGACCATTTTGGTGCCTTGTTACCTCTGCAAATCTCAACTGTTTAGGTTCTGCAAAATGGCTTGTTATGTCACGCGACATAGGCAGCCTATGTCACGCGACATAAGTAGCCAGTTTGCAGATTCCTCATCTTTTTCAGCTGTGATCTGATGTTTGCCTTTTCTAATGCATAAATTTTCATTTAAACTAAAACATTTTCATACAGAGCAGCATCATTTGCATTAAAAGAATATCTTTTTCACCAAAATGACATCTTTGCTTTAAAGGTGCACCCTTTGCACTCAAAAAACCCATTTTCATACATAAAAACGCATTCTTTGCATAAAAATCCTTTCTTTGCACAAAAAGCATCCCTTGCAACCAAAAGACATTCTTTACACCAAAAATGTCATCTTTTCACTAAAAGTATCATTTTTATCATGCATTCCCCCATGTCCCCATTAGTAACCTTGGAACGGACCGGTGTAAAGGTCTTATCTTTACATCGTTCCTTCCATTAAAGGTTTCATAATTTCTTTAGAAAGGGACAACCTTGAACCCTATATCTCCGATTATCACTTAAGATGAGTATGAAGCATCTATATGAGCTCGACCATCTTAAAGTGTAGGATTGATGGGCTAAGGACCCTCCTTTTCTAAAGAACCTCATCTTTGACTATAAAGAGAGTCATTCTCTCGATCACGCAAGTCCCAAGGTCCAAAAATGCGATGATCACAAGTCCAAGATGAGGACGGGATCATAATCCCGAATACATAAAATTCAAGAAATCCCGAGCGACAACCAACAAATGGTTTGTACGTCCGGAAGACGAATTGGGACATTCCCTCCCCTTATTTTCAAACACATGCACGCAAGCAAGCACGATTAATGGGATCTTGGGAGACTTGCTCCGGCAAGGCACCTTGGGTGAACGATGATCCATTCTTCCCAAGGGGTAACTTAACCTCCGAACCCATAAAACCTTTTTTCAAAGTTTTGAGGTAATCAAAATGGCGTGGCGACTCTGTTTTTCAAATTAAACCGGATGTCTTCAAACTCGCGTGAATCCAACAAACACAAAATTTTTGGCACACATTCACACTTGCTTGTATCTGCTCGAAAATTAAGAGCCTACTTTTCTGGACATCCTATAACTGTACTCACTGAGGCCCCGCTTAGAAAGGTTTTGTATAAACCAGAGTCCTCGGGGAGAATTCTAGCTTGGTCTATCGAGCTCACTGAGTTCCAGATCACCTACTCCCCGAGAAGGACAATCAAAGCACAGGCCTTAGCTGACTTTGTAGCAGAATCGTCATTTAAGCTAGCGGACATCGACCTGGGGAAGAGAAAGCGAGTAGAATCAGAGGAAGCCCAAGATAGCTCAAAAACTGAAATTGTACAGCCCAAAGAGCGTCCAGAAGAAGTGTGGACTTTATTCGTGGACGGCTCTGCGAGCAAGTTAATGAGTGGAGTGGGCATACTCTTGATCGCACCCTGCGGGGAGAAATTCAAAAGAGCCTTAAGATTCAAATTCGAAGCATCGAACAATCAGGCTGAGTATGAAGCGATTATAGTGGGCATGGAGTTGGCAAGAGACTTGGGAGTTCAAAATATTGAGATCAATAGTGACTCTCAGCTCATAGTAAATCAAATTAGGGGGGAGTATGACACGATCAACCCAGCGCTAACTCAGTACTGCGGTCTAGCAAAAACCCTCATTAAAAATTTCTCCTACTATGAACTGAACCAAGTTATGAGAGAGGACAACACGGAGGCTGACCTCCTCTCCAGAATAACCGATCAAGATGTCATAGACTTAGAGACGGATTGCCATATAGAATTCACGGAGAGACCTGCTATATCGGATTCAGATAAATAATATTAAGGATCAAGTAAGAGACTGGGTAGATGAGATCAAGGATTACATCGAGAAGCAAACCCTCCCTGAGGATCCAATAAAGGCTAGAGCCATTGGAAAGGTGTCCGCGAAATACCTCGTCCTGGATGGAGTATTATTTCGATGATCATTCACCAAGCCTTTGCTAAGATGCGTCAAAACTCACATGACCACCAACTTACTCTATGAGGTCCATGAAGGAGTTTGTGGCGGACATCCCGGTGCTCGCACTCTCTCAGACAAGATCAAATTTCAAGGATTTTATTGGCCTACAATGAGGAGAGATGCGCAAGAGTACGTAAGGAAGTGTGACAAGTGCCAGCGGTTTGCGAACATCCCTAGACTACCATCAACAGAGCAAACTTTGGTTGTACCATCGTGGCCGTTTGATACGTGGGGGATTGATCTGATTGGACCGTTCCCAACTGCTCGAGGAAGCATTAAGTATGTCGTTGTGGTCGTGGACTATTTTACCAAGTGGACGAAAGCAAAGGGCTTAGCCACTATTGCCGAGGAGAATGTTATTAATTTTGTCCACGATCACATCTATTGCCGATTTGGGGTTTTACGAGCAATAATTTCGGACAATGGCACTCAGTTCTCTGCAAAATTCACTATTGAATGTGAGAGAATGAAAGTACAACATCGCCAGTCCGCAGTTGCTTATCCCCAAGGGAATGGCCAAGCTGAGGCCGCAAACAAGCTAGTCCAGACCGCCCTGAAGAAAAATTTGGAAGGATGAGGAGGACGATGGTTGGACAAGCTCCAGACCGCATTATGGGTTGTCCGCACGATGATCAGAAATTCAACGGGAGAAACTCCTTTCTCGCTCACGTATGGGTCAGAGGCAATGGCTTCAGTTGAGGTAGCCCTACTAGGGATGGCAATTTGACCAAACCCGATCCGTACCAAAGGCGATCTGATCCGAAAAATTCGGATATGGTTTTAATTTTTTGTGACCCGAATGGGTTCGGTACCACTACCGACCCGACCCGACCAGATTCCAAACCACTTAATTGAAAATTAGAAATTAGGTTTTATTTATCCTCTCTTTCTCTCTCTATCCTAAATCCTAAAGCGCCTCTTTTCTCTCTCTCTCTCTCTCTCTCTCTATCCGCTCTCTTCCTTTCTCTCGCTCGTCTCTCTCTCCGCCCTCGTCTCTCAGTAAGCTCTTTTGAATAGTTGGTGCTACTCGTGCTGCTGTGGATGCTGGATATGTTCCTAATGACCTCCAGGTAATTAGAACAAGTCAATAACTCTTGTTCAATTCTCTTGTATTTACTCTGCCCTTGTTGTAATGAGCTTCAATGGTCAGGTTGGTCAAGCTGGAAAAATTGTTGCTCCAGATCTTTATATGGCTTTTGGTGTTTCTGGAGCCATTCAACACCTAGCGGGCATGAGAGATTCTAAAGTCATTGTCGCTGTAAACAAAGATGCTGATGCACCCATTTTCCAGGTCAAGCTCAATCAAAAATAACCCCCCCTCTCTCTCTCTCTCTGCTCTTTCTATCATTTTATTTTTGGGTGATTTTTTGGATCGGATCGGGGCTCGGATCTGACATCTTCGGATCGGGTTGGGTTCGGTAAAGGGTTTATATGGTTCGGATCGGCACTGATCCGATCCGAACCCGACCCGTTGCCATCCCTAAGCCCTACCCTCGTACAGAGTCACATACTTCGATGAGTCTCAAAAAGAGGCAAATAGAAGGTATGACCTGGACGATCTCGAAGAAAAGAGAATACAGGCAAATGAAAAAATGGTGAACTACAAGCAAAAGGCGAAGAAGCACCATGATAAAAGAGTGAACAAGAGAAGTTTTTCAGTTGGAGATTGGGTACTCAGAAACATAGAGGTACAAGGGACCCAAGTTGGTTTCAACAAACTCTCCCCGAAATGGGAAGGACCGTACGAAGTTACCCAAGTAATCAAGGAGGGCACGTACATACTGCGGACAAAGGAAGGAAAATACCTCAAGCATGCATGGAACAGGGATCACCTTAGAAAGTATTTCTTTTAGAAATCTTTGTAGAAAGGGGGGAGAAGCTCTGAATGTATGAATATTGAATCAATTTTTGTGCAAAATTAGTGTTAAAGTTGTTATAGCAGAATTCCCACCAGCCTCAAAAGCTAAGGTGGATGCCCGCAAACGGATGCCGGTAGGTTAAAGGGCCAACATAAGAGCCCCTACCTACCGATGCGCAAAGATCCATTATGATCGCACGCCTATATGGGTACAAAGGCCATTAAGCCCGTACTCGATCGCGGACAAGATACTATGTCCTGTCCGCGTGAACCACCAAGAAAAAGTGGATATAGATGCAAGTGGGGACAAAGGCCAAAGTCCGGACCCACTAAATGCGCGAAGGCCTTAGGTGGCCGTTACTCGCATGCCTGTATGTAACAAAGGCCAACATATGAGCCCGTTTACATGATCGCCACAAGACATTCACAAAAACTTAAGAGGTTTTGAATAAGGAGTCAAACCGCGTGAACCACCAATCTTGGATACAGATGCCAGTAGGTTAAAGGGCCAATATGCCCCTACCTACTGTTGCGTAGAATATTGCCTCACGGCCACCCTCTACATGCACTATGAAAGTAGCTTTCCTTGGAGCTTTTGACTTACACCACGGATCGCAAGTTCGAAACATATGTGTAAATGGAAGGGAGTGATCAAAGGAGTTTAAAAAAGCCAAATAGACAAATGGGGTTAAGGCCTCAAAATTTGTCCCAAGGCCAAACAAACACGATCATAGTGAAATAAGGCTGACTCTCACGAAAAATCCAAGAGATTTTGAATACAGAGTTAGGAAAACTCAAAAACGCGGGCAGAAGGCCTACTATGCCTCTGACCACGGAAGAGAGTCCAAAAATTAATTGTTCCAAGTCTAAACGCTGAAAAAAGGAAAAGCAAGAATGCAAGTACTAAGGTACTCAAGTATTGCCAACACTTAAGAACAGCATAAAAGACAAGCAATTAATAAAAATACTTCTATTAATAGATGAAAAATGATTACAAAAGTCCTATAAATCTATTACAAAAGAAGAAAACAAAAAAATCCTAAGCTAAAGGAGTTGAGTCCTTGGGATCCTTGGTAGCATTATCTGTGGCCGCCTCAGAGGCTGGTGTTGGAGAAGGAAGGCTTGACGTTACAGTCAAATCGGTGACAACCGGAGAAATGATTGGATCCATGGAGACTGAAGCTGGATCTGGGGCTACCCGAGGAGGAAGCACATCACTGATTGCAGGCCCATTAGGGAAAAGGCGAGCAACAGCTTCTTCATATGAAAACTTCTCATCCCCAATCCTCATGGCATCTATTTCACCAATAAGTCTTGTGGTCATGACCGCGGCCACAAGAGGCAGAGATAGCGCCGCCGTAAGCTCCAAACTCTTTACCTCCTCCTCATCTAGAGGGACCAACGCATGCCTGGGCAGACACAAAGCATCAGTAGCAATCAGTGAGCCTATTAAGGCCAACTGCTCCGCCGTAAACTTGCCCGTGGTAGCGAAGTTCCGTATCTGAGTACGACAGGTAATCTCGTACTGCGCAGAGCCTTCAGCAGCGATCGCACCGAATATTCCTCAGACTTCTTGAATTCCTCCACTGCCTCCTTGCGGGCAGCAAGAATGCAGGACTCCCTCTCCAACTCAAACTGCAGGGGTAGCAGTTGGTCGGAGAGCTCATCTACCTTGTCCTCCAAAGTCGAGATGGACAACTTGGAAGCCTCCAGCCTATTTGAGAGCTCAGTACTCCTCTGTTCTAGGGAGGCCTTATGCTCGCAGAGTTCGTCCTGCTCTCCCTTCACTTTTTCTAAATTCTTCTCGACCTCAGTGAGCCGGTCAGAGAAGCCTTTCAAGTCTGCCTCCTTCTCAGAAAGGGAGGTCTCCTTATCAGCAAGGGTAGCGGACAAGGTCTTCACCTTCTCCTCAGCCTTGGCCAGCTCGCGGAGCTTGTCTGCCAAAATATTGGTCTGCCCTTCAAGCTCACCAGCCAGCCCATCGATGCACTCCCGCAACCGCATAATCTTATTGCCCGCCTGCGAGGAGAAAAGATACACTGGTTAGAAAGGATCACAAGCCCCAAATATTAAAGAAAAAAGAAGGACAGGTCTGAACCTCAGTAAAGGCAAGGCCAATGTCCCCCATCAGGGCAGCCGGATTCTCCTTCATCACTACATTTTTGTAGAAATCTGAGGAGTAGAGCCGGTTCATGAGGCCAGTCCCCGCGACTGAATTATTGGGCCCGCGGGCGTAAAGATCAACCTCGGTGATAGCGGGCACGCCCTCCAGCCTCTTCCTAATGGCCAGCGCCTCCTCGCGGGTGCTGAGAGAAGCCACAGGGTAGGAAGTGGAGCAGATAGTCCCCCCTCTAGGGGGAGCAGAGGAGGAAACCGGGCAAGAGTAGTGGAAGATTGGGCTTGTGTGCCCCATCCCCTCTGAGATTTTGAGGCCCTCTCCTTGAGCCCCAAGTCAGCTTCCCTCTCAGTCCTCTTCCTGGACTGCTCCTGGTTATGCCCGAAAGCAATAGTGCGGCCAGGGGAGCTGGAGCCGCGAACAGTGTGTGCAGGAGGAGGACCCTTGGGGGGTGGAGGCAGCTCCCCGGTGGTGGGAATTACTTTGGGACTGTCCAGAGTTGTGCCAGTCTTCCTATTAGCCGCGGGCAGAGTGGCATCCTTGCCCGGTACCCCGCCAAGGGCAGTTTGCCTCTTCGCTGCCTCTCTTTGTTGTGCCCGCAGATTCTTGGCCTTCAGCTCGGCAGCGCTCAATGGGGCCATTAGAAGTTGTACTCGTCTGGATCTACTCTGAAAGGAGAAAGAATTGGTTAAAAATAGTCCAAGAAATCAAAAAGGGCAAAACAAAAAGCAGCTTTCTCAAAGAGAAGAATAGAGACCAATCCATTCCGGAGGATGGCAGATCGCACCCATCATACAAGTTTTGCAGTCAGCCTGAAACTGGAAAAATTAGTGCACCCTCCAATCAGGGTCACGAGGCTGGGGCCCTATTTCTACTCTAGGGGCATTAGGGGCTGCCCTCCCTTCGAGGAGCCACACCTGAGTAGATTAGCAAAGGCTCGTAGTCAAAAATCGCGCCCACGTCATAAACAGGCTGCACCCCATTGGTGATATACTTGGCCAAGTAGGTCTCCAGGGAAATTCGAAGAGCCTCGGACAGAGCTGGGTTAGGATATGAAGAAGCGGCCACCTTCATCGGAACAGGATTGGAAGGTTTGGAGAAAGCCCAGCCGAACCTAGACTCTATGACCAAAATGTTCTTCTGATTCCATTGGTCAAATTTGTTTGAAGGGGCAGAGAAGGTCCGGGCAGAGTTGTTCTTAGCCTTCAGGCCCAGGTTGCCATTGCTGATTTGGTTTTGGTAATAGGAATAAAGCCCAGAAAGGGAGGGTTCGTAGCCCAAAACCATGCAAACAGTTATAAAGGAGACAAGGGCCGTAATGGCATTTGGAGTCAGGTGGATGGGGAGACAGCGGTTGAAATTAAGGAATAAATAGATGAAGGGATCAAGGGGAAGTCTTAGGCCATTCTCAAACTGAGCCCCATAGAAAATGCAGGCCCTATTGTCCTTGCGGACATCTGCTACAGTCTCAGGCCGCAACTTCTCTTTCCCCTTTATCTGAATGTGGCCAAGAGTGCGGACACGGAATTGCTTGGGGTCAACGTTATAGAGGGTGTATATCTCTTCTTCCCAGTCTATAGTGCCCACCTCCTTGGCTTTTCTCTTACGGCCTCGGCCAGGATTTGCCTCAACAGCACGCCTTTTGCCTCTACTTCGGGCAAGGAACTCCTCCTCAGGATCCTCCTCGAAGGCGTCAACGATTTCCGTTGCCTTCCTGGATGTGCCCGCAGCCATACGGTCCGCTTCCTCGTGGTCATCCTCCTCGGTCTCTGTGCTCGTCGATCCAAAGAGACCGATAGATGAACCCCTGGTTGGGGCCACCTCAGGTTCACTCTCCTTGCCTCCGGCCCTCTCACTCTCCAAGGGGTCAAGTTCCTCACTGCTACTCAATTCAACCACGGGCACATCAGAGTCCTCGGGCACATCGGAGTCCTCGGGCACATCAGGGTCCTCAGGGTAAATCGTGTTCAAAGGGAGAATATCCAAGGGATTGCTCATATCCTCGGAGCCCGGTGCCCTCTCCTCACTTGTTTGATTGGGATCCATCAAATCAACTTTCTCCCAGTCAACTATCACTCCAGGAACACGAATCGCTCTCCTCACTAATTCAACGGCGTTCAAAGCCTGATCTCTCTCGCGGGGAAACCTGCACAAAACCCCCATTACAAAATTTCTCAACCTATTTGTATCCCCCAACACCAAAACTTCCCCGTTCACAATTATTTTCCTCTTCTTGGCCTCCCACAACCGGGGTGGGACAAAAGGCCCCCATTGATATTTCTCACAGAAATATTGGAAGCACCCCAAAGATAGCCTAAGCCAAGCATGAGCTACTTTCCTATAGATCCCTTCTGTCCATTTACAAATGACAAAGGTATCCGGAGTGCTCCCATCCCCTAGTTCTATCGGACGACTGGGGACAAACTCACGGGTCATCATCAAAACCTAGAAGAAATAGAAAGAGATGAAGAAGAAACAAAAACAAAATTACTTACGAGGGTGGATTCGAAGGAAGGAAATGCAAAGTACGCAGCAAGAATTTTTTCTCCCTCTAGCAATTTGAAGGTTTGAAGACGGTAAAAGGGTTTCAGGAAGAAGGGTTTGCTATTTATAAGTCCTACCTATACGGATTGACCCATATTAATTAGCCCACAAACCATCTCCTCGAACCACGAACCGATGCCAAACGTTTGAAAATTCGAAAATTCGCCAGTTAGCATTTATGGTGCCTTTTGGATGGCTGACACGTACCCTCCGTACGTGTCACGCGCTGTCTCTTCATCTGCCAAGGGGCCCACTTGCGAACCGGGAGGCAGAGCATTCAAGGCACCTAGAATCCTCCACACGTGCCTCCCAGGTGCCTATATGCACGGGAGGCAGAGCAAAAACCACCGAAAAACATCAACACTAGTGCCCGCTCAAGGAGCGATCTGAGGGAACCGAGCTTAACTAGTAGTTCCTCGCTCAGACCATAAATAATCATTCACTTGGAACTAGGGGCCACTGATGAGCCCAGACCAGCTAGACCGGGCCCAAGCTCGGTCTGGTCCAAAGGCCCAGCACGGTGACATACCCTAGGCTGCCCAGGTCCAGACCGTGATCTTCTCCAGCTGTCCCAGTCAAGACCGCACACGACCAAGAGCCATGAAGGTGACCGCGGACAGTGTGATCGCTCTATTCATGCCCGTATCAGCATGGTGACCGCCCTATCCGTGCCCGCGTCAACATAGTTGACCACGCCCAAGATATTGACTGTGGGCTCATTCCAGACTCTCGATAAATCTCACCTGCCTCCCGGTTAAATACCAAGGCTTAGTGAGCACGTTAGCTTACTGGCTCTGACATGCAAGTTGTCGGCTCACTCCTATCGCATTCAATGCGGCTCAGACAGGCGCCTACTATTGCCATTAATACGCCGCGCGGGATACATGGCTCCTGTCCACATCAGCGACATCCCCTCTGACAGTGAATCTTCCTTCCCTGACAGACCCAATCAGATGCGGACACGTGTATGCAGTCAAATACCAAAGTGCCCTTTAGGGCTGACCTCATGGCTTACATCAGCGGGCAGCTCTTAATTGCCTATAAATAGAAGACCTTTGTCCCCTTGGACAAGGTAAGTTACAAATATAGACTGTAAGCCATATTGCTCTCAAACCCTAAACACTCACACACATTCAAGGCATTCCAAGCCTTATATCTCAGTATTCTTACTCTCACACCCGAGGGCCTGAGTTGGAGTAACATCCAACTTTGACCTTAACGGTGGTTCGTTTGTGTTGTGTTCTAGGTACATCAACCAACAAAATATATCCAGCCAGATATCCTCGAACCGCTCTGACCTAGATTTGCTTGGCGTCATCACTTAGTGTCCTTTAAATGCATTTTGAAAATCATTATTTTTTCTCAAAAATGTAAGTAGTATACCTCACACAACTATATTTATTATTGTTCACCACATACTACATCCTTTACTCTGGAGAAGTCATAGTGCAATGGTGCAATGTTTGGTGGTTTCCTTATGCCCTCTTGTGCACACATGACCATCTGTAGACACTCCAATCTCGCAACCCCGATGACCCCCTTTTAATTGGTCTAAACCCAACTGACCTAGAACCTTGATTTGGTCACTCGGGAGTGCAGTTTGCCTTATCGATGCACAACATGGAAAACCGAGTCCAGATTCAAAATTAGGACGAAATATCAAGAAAACATACATATACCTTGAAAAACAGGTCTCGGGACCCCGGATTGAGGCCCGGAACGTCAAACAGTATGTTACCAACAAATTTGTGCATTCTAGATAGGACAGCCCTTGGACCGGTCCATAGCTGTTTGACCAAGATCAGTCGAAGCAAAAGAGTTGTCGGGTGATAATATTATTTTTCGCACAACAGTGTTGGACATAATCTGGAAATCTTGACTTTCTCCCTATGCTTTGCCTTCCCAAGCTTACTTCAAAAGGGAAATTCAGCCTTGTTTGACCTTTGAGGGCTGGTTGGACATGAGGGAGACATCCCAAGGAGTCACCTCCCTCCTCCTCTCTCCATTATTATAACTCCTCCTTCTCATTTCAAGAAAACACACCACAATTCACTTTCTCTCTCTATCATCTCTCTGCCACTAAAAAAACACTCCCCACTCTCCCTCTATAACCAACCCCTAAACCACTACAACAACACCTCAAAACCACCATAGATCCCAATGTCAGGATAAGATACCACTCTCATAAGCAATTAGGTCCCTGGCAATCAAAACATCAAAATTTGGGGTTTATTATCAAAATGATATTGCGGTGAGCCTGGGTTGCTCACAAATGAAATTGAACTTTATGCAGCAAGATGCTAGTATTGAGACTTCATTAAAAGAAAATTCAGTGTGGAACGAAATTTGCTCAACCCTAGAGCTTGCTCAAATCCAAACACTGAAACTTCAAACCAACTCTAATAGACAATTGCATCCCCTTCAAGAGAACATTCAATATGCAATAACCTTTCGGCAACACATGGGCTTCCTTGGATCCCAGTTTTCATGTATCAGAGCTTCATGACCACTCTCATAGACAGTGAGGTCCATAAACAGTCGAGACATCCAAATAGGGGTTGTTTTGAATTAGTAGTTCGTATCAACAAGCATAAGGCTCATTCTTGGACAAAGACATGGGCTGCATGTGATCAAGCGTCAAGACACAGAACAACTCTTATAGACATGGGCTGCATGTGATCAAGCATCAAGACACAAAACAACTTTTATAGACAGATGGGTCCTCAGCAGCGATACATTGAATGTGGGTACATATCTTTGAACAACACTAGGGCTTCCGCCACCGTTATATGGGCTGATCCAAGTGTTTCCCTCCGTGAGGCACCATCGAGCAGACTTGATCAAACGGGTGTAGGGAATCGACCTTTGAGTGTTTATGCTAGGATTTTGACCTCGTTCCACCTCACTCCATGCTATTTCAATTCAAAGTTTTTCAGCCAAAAAAAAATCAAGGAATAAATCACAATTTGATTCATTGCACATTCTCCCTCTTTGCGCACATGTTCATAACACTTTGCTCACTTCTACATACTGAGCAAAGTTTGAGTTGTAAGCAATGCACATGTCTTTTAAAATCAAATTGCAAATAAAATAAAATAAATAAAATAAATTCCTCACAAATGTCATCATAAAAGAAGGAAGGATTTGAATTTTGACCATCATCTAGATTGAAGCCAACAGTCATAAAAGAAAGAATTGTGTTCTTGTTATCTCTCTCCATCTCTCGAACAACTTTGTCCTTCTCGAGTCTTAAGTGACTCGAACTACGTTGGGTTTGATTTCCAAAAGGGATGCATAGGCATCCTCTCACCCCAGGCACGACCAAACACTCATCAAAATCTTATGCATGCAATTTGAGCAACCAGACATACAAGCATACTATCCCCATAGAGTGCAAACATGTTCTCATCAAGGTCTTATACAGAAAGCTTGAATAATCAAATATTTGATAAGGTAGTAACCCAGGGATCCCCAACAAGTGCAAGCATGCTCATCAATGCTGAAAGGTGAAAGCTGGAAATCCCTAGAAAGCAACCAGATGCTTAGTGTTGGAATTTTGATATATGTGGTATATAAGTGCATAGTCATATGACCTTGGAGGGTAATTGGCTTGAATTGAATTTGGCAAAGGGGAATTTCACGTCGGAGACACTGCCTAGGAGAGCGGCCGCGCCAAGCCCAAGGGCGGCCGCGCTGGTCTACCGTGACTCCTTCCAAAAAAAGCCTGGCCTCTAGCGCGGTCGCGCAAGCCTCGAGGGCGGCCGCGCTGGCGTCGGGTAAGTGAAATTCCTGGGCCGAATTGGAGCTGGTTTTTAGGTTTAATTAAGCCTAAAACCTAATTTGACCACATGTATTTATATTCCTCTTCCTCCAGCCGTTTTACACATGAGAGATTAAGAGAGAAAACCCTATTTCTCTAGTTTCTTTCATTGTTGATTACTCCTGTTCATAGAGATTCATTCGTGAGATTCAAGGCGACTGAGATAGGACCGTTGGTGATTACCTACCTGTGTGCTGCTTTGTGGTACGTAATCCGTGATCGTTTTATCCTCGAAGAAATTTGCCTGTACCTGAGTTGCACCAATTGAGGGCAATATTTTCTCTTAGGACAGTCTTCCTAAGGCGACTCGATCAAATCACGATAAGTTTTCTAATCGTTTGTTTTTATTGTTTCTATCTATTTTCCTGATCCTGTTCCTTGCTTTCGGTTTTGCTATTGGCTTATTGGTACGTTCTTGACTTGATCAATAAATCCCCTACTATTGATTAAATTGTTTGTTTAATCTGTGGTGCTATAATTTAATTTCTAACAGTCTAAGAGAAAATAGTTTTATTTGATCATGTCTGGTAGTTCCTCTAGCTCTCCCTTTAAGTCCCTGGTTGACACCTCCGATCTTCCGCAGAAGTTCGGTGGTAAGAACTTCAAGCGTTGGTGCAGACGCATGAAGATGCAATTTTGTCAATTAAGGGCATGTACAGTATCTTTGTCATCCAAATGTCCCGCTCTAAATGGCGATGATCCGAGTTAGTGTGGCTCTTTGTTAAAGCGTGGAAGGAGCGAGGATGATGTTGTTCGAGGATGCATGCATCGGCTTTGTCGAATGCACTCTTTGATGTTTATTGCTCTGCTCCTCTCACTTCTTTGCGTCCTTTGTGGGAATCGCTTTCCACGAAGTACAGCACCGATGACTCCGGTGTGGAAAAGTACCAAGTGGGTTAGTTCCTGAATTATCACATGAGTGAGGGAAAGTCGGTTACCGATCAAGTGCACGAACTCCAAATCATTTTGCAATCACTCAGGGATGCGACATGGGACTTCTGATAAGTTATTTGTCATGGCTATTATTGAGAAGTTTTCTCGATCTTGGGGGGAATTCGGTATGACCCTCAAGCATCGTACTGGAAGCTTGACACTCAATGAGTTGATGAATGCAATTGCGATTCAGGAGGTGCATAATGGTAACCAACCTAGCGTACATGTGGAGGCTGCTGCTAATATGGTAACCGGTAAAAGCAAGTTTAAAGGAAAAGGTGTGAAAACTCACTCTAAGGATAAAGAAAACCATGATAAACTTAAAGTTAAGAAAAATAACTTTAGAAAGCCAAAAGCAAAAGCAGGCTAGCTTTGGAATTGTGGAGAAGGTGGACACTTTTCTAGGGGCTGCTCATCCAAGAAAGGAAAAGGACCACAAGGCTCTGCGATGACCATCTTCTTTGTCAACATGGTGTTGGGTCCGAAGGATTATGATGATCGACTCGACGCGCACTGGAGTTGACGCTCGACTGCAATGTTACAAAGTATGTAACTTCTTATCACGAAATCTTTGCGTCTATGAACCCAACGAGTGGCTAGTTGACACTTTGGGGCAAATGTGCACGTTTGTGCTAATAAATTGCTATTTGTGTCTTACCGGCTGAGCGTGGTAGATCGATGACGATGGGGAACTCTAGTCTTTGCAAAGGTGCTTAGGGTGGACGCGTGGACTGAAGTTTCCTAATGGGCGCATTCTTACCTTGCATCGAGTGCATCACGTTCACGACATTCGTCGCAATATTATTAGTGGTTCTAGTCTAGTTAGGGAAGGATTTGAGATTTCATTTAAATGTAATAAGGTCATAATTTTGGATTACGGTAGTTTTGTGGGGAAAGGTTATTCCTCGGATGGTTTATTTAAAATTAGAGTTGAAGCGATGTTTGTTCGCACAATAATTTTAGTTCTATTGATTATCTGTTTCTTATTCCATTGAATCTTCAAATGTTTGGCATGGTCGTTTAGGACATATTAACTATGATTACGTGAAAAGAATGATGAATTTAGATATTATTCCTAAACATGCTATTGATAAGAATTCTAAGTGTCATGTATGTGTTGAAGCTAAATCTACAAAAGGTCCGTTTAAGTCGGTTGTGAGAAATTACGAAATTCTAGATTTAGTTCATGCGATATTTGTGAATTTAATGGCGTGTTGACCAAAGACAAAAAGAAATACTTTCTCACCTTTATTGATGATGCTAGTAAATCTTTGTTATGTCTATTTGCTTAGTTCTAAGGATGAAGCATAAGATAAATTCATTATATTTAAGAATGAAGCAGAAACACAAACCGGCAAGAAACTTAAACGGTTAAGGTCTGATAGAGGAGGTGAATATGAGTCTAACCCCTTCATGTATTATTGCAAAGAAAACGGAATAGTACATGAAGAGACTCCTCCCTATACCCCTCAATCAAATGGTGTTCTTTGAACGTAAGAATAGAACCCTTCTTGATATGATTAACGGTTTACTCATAAGTTACGGATTGCCCCGAATATATGTGGGGAGAGGCTTTGAATACGGCTTGCCATATTCGAATAGAGTCCCTCCTAAACATAGAAAGGAAAGTCCGTTTGAACTTTGGAGAGGTCGACAGGCTAGCTTGAAACACTTAAAAGTGTGGGGGTGCCTTGCAAAGGTACTTGTACCGCACACAAAAGGAAAAAGCTTGGACCTAAAACTGTTGATGCTATCTTTATAGGTTATTACGAAACAAGTTATGCATTGAGATTTCTTATTATAAAATCTGAAATTTACGGCATAGATGTGAACTCTATAGTTGATTTACGTGATGCAACATTTTTTGAGGATGTGTTTCCTATGAAGGACGGACTTCCTAAGGAATCTAACCCAACCACTAATTCCATTCTGCTCGGGTAGAGGAGGCGACAAATGTGGGGGTTGATTCCGGTGCAACTCATTCGACGATGAGATTGAACCAAGAAGGAGCAAAAGGGCAAGGACCACCAAGGATTTTGGAAGTGATTTCATCACTTACAATGTCGAGGTGATCCTTTAACCTTCAAAGCTGCTATGGCTACTTCGATGCCAAGCGGTGGAAGGATCTTGTTAAGAGTGAGATGGATTCTATTGTCTCTATTGGGACATGGGAATTGGTCGATCTCCCTCACAGTTGTAGCACGATAGGATGTAAGTGGGTCTTCAAAAGGAAACTGAAATCGGATGGAACCGTTGACAAGTTTAAGGCTAGGTTAGTGGCTAAGGGATTCAAGCAAATGGAGGGAATAGACTATTTCGATACCTATTCGCCAGTTGCTAGAATGACTACAATCCGAATGCTTATCGCATTGGCCTCTGTATATGATCTTCCTATCCATCAGATGGATGTTAAGACCGCTTTCTTGCATGGCGATCTAGAGGAAGAAATTTATATGGATCAACCTGAAGGTTTTGAGGCCTCTGGCAATGAGAAAAAGGTTTGTAAACTTGTTAAGTCCTTGTATGGACTCAAACAAGCCCCTAAGCAGTGGCATGAGAAATTTGATAAAATTGACTCATCGTTTGGCTTTGTTACTAATGAGTTTGATAAGTGTGTTTATAGCAAAAGTATTGGTGATAGTAGTATTGTCTTATGTCTGTATGTCGATGATATTACATTTGTTTGGAACGGATATGAGGATAATTAATACTACTAAGGAATTCTTGAAAAGTAAGTTTGAGATGAAGGATATGGGAGTAGCTAGTGTGATTCTTGGCCTTAAGTTGACTCGTTCAACTAGTGGCATAACCATATCGCAATCTCATTATACTGAAAGTCTAATTTGAAAGTCTAATTGAGAAATTTGGTTATAAGAATTGCAAAGTGGCTAAGACTCCATATGACCCTTCATCTGCTCTCACTAAGAATGAAAGTGGAGTACCGATGGCTCAGTTGAGATATTCTCAAATTATTGGAAGTTTGATGTATCTTGCCAATTTTACTAGACCGGATATATCCTACTCGGTTACTAGGTTGGCTAGATATACTCAATGTCCAAGCAAAGCACATTGGGAAGCTCTTGATAGAGTTCTCAAGTACTTGAAGGGAATGATTTCCCTTGGGCTGCATTACGGGAGATATCCTTCTGTTCTTGAAGGATATAGTGATGCAAGCTGGATTGCCTATAACTCCGGGAGTTATGGGTATGCAGGTATATTTTCACCTTAGGCGGAGGCTGCGGTCGCTTGGAGGTCGACCAAACAAACTCTGTTGTCTAGGTCTACATTTGAGGCCGAATTAGTTGCCCTTGACACTACTGGATTGGAAGCCGAATGGCTTCGAGGATTTATGTACGAGTTGCCCGTGGTCGGTAAGCCCGTGCACATTATCTCTGTACATTGTGACAACACTTTGCCACAATTGAGAAACTGAAAAGTGTCAAGTACAACTGTAAAACTAGGAGACACATCCAAATTAGATTAAAATCTATAAGGGATCTAGTGTCTCGGAAGGTGATAGTTATTGATTATGTTGGTACCAAGGATAACACAGCTGATCCTTTAACCAAAGAGCTAGAATTTGCTCTAGTTCAAAAATCTAGGTTGGGGATGGAGTCCGAACCCCGTGCGATTCAAACGCAGTGGCAAACCAATCTACCTGAGTGGAGATACCACAAAAGAGATTCAATGTGGTAATAACAAGGCGTGGGGTGAGTCGGAGCACCTAATAATAGATTGACATGTTACATGTACGAGTTTATCCTGAATAGCCTAGAGGTGCTCGTTCTTTGCTAATAAAGTAAAAGTTTGGAACTTTGAATGGGATCAAGTCTTTTAGACAAGATGTTAGCAGTACATCTTCTGAGATGCCCAGCTAAGTGAGTGTTGTTGTTGGCCGCAACTAGAGGAATTCGGGTTATTCCCTGAAAGCACTCAAGATAGAGGATCGGGACATATGGCTTATAAGCGTCAAGTGTTCGATAGAGGGCCTATCATAGCTTTTGTCGTGTTTGTTACCAGCAAAGGCCTCTACAAACAAAGGCATCAGATTCAAGACACCCGTTCATCTGGTCCTGTGGAGGTTTGCGTTGGATAACATAGGTAGTGGTTCAAGCCGGAAGGTACCATTATTGAAAGCATGGCAATGGACAATCTGTACACGTCCTATTTTTATGAACTTGTGGGGGATTGATGGAATTTTGATATATGTGGTATATAAGTTCATAGTCATATGACCTTGGAGGGTAATTGGCTTGAATTGAATTTGGCAAAGGGGAATTTCACGTCGGAGACACTGCCAAGGAGAGCGGCCGCGCCAAGCCCAAGGGCGGCCGCGCTGGTCTACCGTGACTCCTTCCAAAAAAAGTTTGGCCTCTAGCGCGGTCGCGTAAGCCTCGAGGGCGGCCGCGCTGGCGTCGGGTAAGTGAAATTCCTGGGCCGAATTGGAGCTGATTTTTAGGTTTAATTAAGCCTAAAACCTAATTTGACCACTTGTATTTATATTCCTCTTCCTCCAGCCGTTTTACACATGAGAGATTAAGAGAGAAAAACCTATTTCTCTTGTTTCTTTCATTGTTGATTACTCCCGTTCATAGAGATTCGTTCGTGAGATTCAAGGCGACTGAGATAGGACCGCCGGTGATTACCTACCTGTGTGCTGCTTTGTGGTACGTAATCCGTGATCGTTTTATCCTCGGAGAAATTTGCCTGTACCTGAGTTGCACCAATTGGGGGCAATATTTTCTCTTAGGACAGTCTTCCTAAGGCGACTCGATCAAATCACGATAAGTTTTCTAATCGTTTGTTTTTATTGTTTCTGTCTGTTTTCCTGATCCTGTTCCTTGCTTTCGGTTTTGCTATTGGCTTATTGGTACGTTCTTGACTTGATCAATAAATCCCCTACTGTTGATTAAATTGTTTGTTTAATCTGTGGTGCTATAATTTAATTTCCAACACTTAGTGTGCAAACAAATCATGCCTTGACGTGCAGGAAGCTTGTTGCCTACAATTGAAGAATAAGAATAAAAAATCTCATCAAACAGTATCCCTGGCAAAGCACAACCTACACTTCATCATTAGCAAATCATTTGCAGCGTATCCTTGAAATTTATTTTCTTGTCATATGCTTTTGAATATTTGTATTTTGCTTTCATAAAACTGTTAATTATCTTGGTTACTATGGTCTGTCCTGTTCGGCGAATCTCGACTCGAACGTCTCCCTCAAATGATTATCTTAGTAAATATGGCTTGTCATGTTCGGCCAATCCCGACTGAACTGTCCCTTTTAATGATTATCTTTGTTACTCTGGCTTTTCTTGTTCGTTGAATCCCGACTCGACCGTCCCCCTCGAATGATTATCTTAGTTACTTTGGCTTGTCCTGTTCGGCCAATCCTGACTAGCTTGCCCCTTCTAATGATTATCTTCATTACTAATGCATGTCGTGTTCGGCGAATCCTGACTCAAATGTCCCGAGGCAGCCTGTCACCCTAGGCACGACCACCCCTTCTTTTTAAAAGCTTATTACATGGTTTTCTAGCAAAGAGGTCTTGATCTCGATGTATCCCAAGATTTGAACGATAAGGACATTGGGATGCCCCAAGGTTATTTATCGGCCCACTTCCTCTAGGGTCCCTCATGTGAGATTTAAACCCATTTAAGAAATGATCTTTTAGTAATTCCTCACACACCCCTCACTGTTAAAAAGACAAATATATCCTTATTATTATTTTGTACGCCTCATACGTTCATTCCAGGGGACTGAACCAATTCCAAAACAGAAAATTATACTTTAGTCACTGAAACTTTGGGAATTAAATATTGGTCACTAGACATTCAAGTATTTTAAATCAGTCATTAGATTCAGAATAGTTTCAGTTTAATTTTTTCAACCAAAAAAAATTAAAAAAAATCAATATTAACGACGAATTAATCTCATAATTTAAACATTTACAACACTTATAAGTTCTCTTATAATTGACTTATAAATTAAAATTTTCAACCAAAAAAAATAAAAAATTTCAATAATAACAACGAATTACTCTTATAATTTATACATTTACAACTCTTATAATTATAAGACTACTTTGTCTTTTATAATTGACTTATAAGACAATTTTTTTCAACCAAAAAAATTAAAAATTTCAATAATAACAACGAATTACTCTCATAATAACAACGAATTACTCTTATAATTGACTTATAAGACAATTAACTTATAAGACTACTTTAAAAAGTCTTATAAGTAACATATAAGACTTTTTTAAAAAGTCTTTATATAAGTAACATATAAGACTTTTTAATAAGTCTAATAAGTAATTTATAAGACTTTTTAAAAAGTCTTATAAGTTACTTATAAGACCTTTTTGAACATTGAGAACTGTGCTGTAAAAAAGTCTTATAAGTACTAACTTATAAGACTTTTTTTAATAAGTCTTTTTACTTATAAGACTTATTAAAAAAGTCTTATAAGTTACTTATTTAAAAATTCTTATATGTAAAATATAAGACTTTTAAAAAAAATCTAAATTTATATAAGTTACTTATAAGGCTTATTAAAAAAGTCTTATAAGTTACTTATAAGACTTATTAATAAGTCTTATATTTAACATATAAGACTTTTTAAATAAGTCTTTATATAAGTTACTTAATAAGTCTTATTAAAAAAATCTTATAAATTACTTATAAGACTTTTTTAAAAAGTAAAAAAGTCTTATATAAGTCTTATTAATAATTTAATAAGTCTTATTAGTAACTTAATAAGTCTTATAACTAACTTATAAGACTTTTTAATAAGTCTTATAAGTTATTTATATGATTTTTTTAAAAAAGTAAAAAAGTCTTATAAGTAACTTAATAGACTTTAAATAGTCTTTTAAGTTACTTATAAGACTTTTTAAAAAGTCTTATAAGTTACTTATAAGACTTTTTTAAAAAGTCTTATAAGTAACTTATATAAAGACTTATTTAAAAAGTCTTATATAAGTTAATTATAAGACTACTTTGTCTATTATAATTGACTTATAAGACAAATTTTTCAATCCAAAAATTTCAATAATAACAACGAATTACTCTCATAATTTACACATTTACAACTCTTATAAGTTAATTATAAGACTACTTTGTCTCTTATAATTGATTTATAAGACAAATTTTTCAACCAAAAATTTCAATAATAACAACGAATTACTCTCATAATTTACACATTTACAACTCTTATAAGTTAATTATAAGACCACTTTGTAAGACAAATTTTTCAACCAAAAAAAAAATAAAAATTTCAATAATTACAACGAATTACTCTCATAATTTACACATTTACAACTTTTATAAGTTAATTATAAGACCACTTTGTCTCTTATAATTGATTTATAAGACAAATTTTTCAACCAAAAAAATCAAAAATTTCAATAATAACAACGAATTACTTTCATAATTTACACATTTACAACTATTATAAGTTAATTAGAAGACAACTTTATCTCTTATAATTGACTTATAAGATAAATTTTTCAATTAAAAAATTAAAAATTTCAATAATAACAACGAATTACTCTCAAGAAGGATGAATTAATCCCTAATTAATCAAGTTTAAGAACAACTATTTTGCAAACAAAATAGTTCTGTGTCATAATGCAAATGTCATATTGCCATTAACGGCAATATGAATGATTGTCTAACAAGAAGGATGAATTAATTCCTAATTAATCAAGTTTAAGAACTACTATTTAGCAAACAAAATAGTTCAGTGTCATAATGGTAAAAGCTTAAAAAGTTTAGGGACCAAAAAGACACTTTGCTCCCGAATCCCCCAATACATTCGATGCCTCCTCAGTACAATCGCAAACCCCAGCTCGCCGGCGACAACCCCAGCGTCGTCGTCATCACTTCCTGCAAAGGCTGTGTTGGCAAGACCACCACCACCGCCAATGTCAGTCTCTCCCTTGCTCGACTAGGCTTCTCCGTAGTTGCAATTGACTGCAATGTCGGCTTGCGTAATCTCGACCTTCTACTGGGACTCGAGAATCGCGTTAATTATACCGTCGTTGAGGTACTCAACAGAGATTTACGTCTTGACCAAGTCCTAGTTCGTGACAAACGGTGGTCGAATTTTGAGCTGTTATGTATTTCCAAGCCTAGATCGAAGTTGCCAATGGGATTCGGCTGTAAATGTCTAGATTGAGACATTGTTTGTGCCTGTGTGTGAACCCAATTTAGGAATATTTCCAATACATTCGTCGAGCAAAAAGACATGTAAATATCTAGATTGAGACATTGTTTGTGCCTGTGTGTGAACCCAATTTAGGAATATCTAGACATTGCCAATGGGATTCGGCAGCAATTGACAAACGATTATCGGATCTATTGCAATCGTGCCGGAGAAGTGAACTCCGTCCGGCGAGAGAGGGTTTGAGAGAGAGAAATTGTTTGTGACTGTCCGTGTGTTTCTAGAGGGAGAAAGAAATATGAAAAAATGAAGTGAGGGGTGGGAGGGAGAGGAAATAACGTGAATGGAGGGAGAGAATTTTTAATGTGTGTGTAAGGCTATGTCCAATAAGGTCAACTACCAAAAACATTCAACTACCCTAATATTACGACACCTTATCTTCTCTCTCCATCCACTTAATCATTCAACTACTTTCTCAACTACACCCCCCACAATAAGCTAGTTTAGTTTAAAATTCAACTCCTCACAACTCATCATTCTATACCCCACCACTTTTTATTTTATTTACATAAATTAATTTTATAATTAAAATTATAATAATAATTTATTATTAAACAATAAATTATTAATATTTTTATTTATAAATTTGAATTTTTTTTTAATTTTTTTAATTCGAGATTTTATTTAATTTTTTTAATTCGAGATTTTTTTTTAATTCACACTTAATTAATTTTTTCGAAGCAATTAAATAAATACGAGAATATTTTAATTTTAATAAAAATAAGAAAAGTTACAATAAACTTAGCTCGTTCCACAAACGATGAGTTAGGTAAAATGAGTGGTCGTGGTTGACGGATTTGAAGCTTCAATTCAATAGAGTTGACGGATTTGAATTATATAATTCGTGAGCTTTTTTCAAAACATCATTCTCCGACCACCCACTTTGTTGCATACGCTTTGCGTTATCGTATGCACCTACCCATTTGCCCAATTTGGCGTTTATATAATTGAAACGATTTTTGCATGAAACTACGTCACGGGGAGGGTTAAATTCACTGATGTTCGATTCTGATAATCGGCAATCTTACCCCAAACGATTCACTCTTACGATTTTTTCCGGCAAACCGTCGGTTCCAAACTTAATCCACCCGAGTAGCACTATATTGTCCTTCGTGCTCCATTTGACAATTTTTCCCCGACTAGTGCTTGAACCTCCTACATCTTACGGAGTTGGAGTAGCTTCATCGCCACACATTGCTACCCGGAGAACCATTTGTGTTGAATATTCGGGATATTCGGATTCTTGAGGGTAGTGGTGGTTGTGGAGGTCGTAGAAATTGCATACCGTAATATGGATTCCAGGTGGGTACAGCTGAAGGCATGACATTTGGGACATTTGGTGGATAATAAAATTGATTTGGGGATTGAAAATCATTAGGATTGGAGTAATTTGGTGGAAAATTACTTGACTTCTGAGTGTTGAAATAAGGATTATTGGGATTGTTGGGATCCATTTAGAAAATAAGATGGGTAATGTTGAGAGAAAAGAGAGGTTTTTTGTTGGTGTATAAAATATATGAAAGTTATGTCATTTTATAGAGAAAAAAATTTCGATTTTTGGTAAAAAAAAAAAAAATAAAAATAAAAAATTTCTGTCAAATAATTGAGCTCAAAAAACGGGGTAGAAAGATAAAATCAAAAATCTCCAGCAACCAATCACACATTGACACATGGCTTATCCGGATTTTTCAAAAAAAAAAAAAAAAAAAAGGCACAGGACGCGCCTTGTCGGGCCGTGGAAGCCACGCGCCTCAGGCGGTCCAGTTACCATGCGACGCGTGTCCCAGGCGGGACCCGCCCCAATTTCTTCAACGCCGGTTGAACAACTCCAACCCCTCGGCTCAACTACCCCAACTCAATCACCTTATTGGACCAACTAAACCCTCCACCTCACCCTCAACCCCCAATTCAATACCCTTATTGGAAATAGCCTAAGAGAGAGAGAGAGAGAGTAAATAGATTAAAATGGGAAGAAGAGAGAAAATGACGTGAGAGGAGGGGGAGCCTAGGGGTGTCTGAGGAATTTTAATTTGGGGATAACTCCTTATTTGAGATTTATCAAAGAGTTTTCTTTAAGGGGAAAAAAATCTGAACAGAGGGACCCTAGGAAATTTTTCCTTATTTATCCCCCGGATCAGAGGCTTTAACGTCCTCACCTAATTCATAAGACGTTCATCCACCCATCTCGAAGTTTGACCCATAAGACATTGAGGGACCCTAAGGGAATTTTTCCTTATTTATCCCCCGGATCAGAGGCTTTAACGTCCTCACCTAATTCATAAGACGTTCATCCACCCATCTCGAAGTTTGACCCATAAGACATTGAGAGGCCTAGAAGTCTTTCCTCCCACCAGTAAGCTGAACTACGTTTGGTCTGATTTTCGAAAGAGAGACGTATGAAGCTTGGGAAACCGAGTTTGACCATACATGTATTTGAAGTTTGTTTGAGTAAAACTACGGAGGCTTGATTCTTGCAAGGGATACATTGGAAGCCCTACTTTGGGCCCAATCGTTTACCTAGACACGATCTTTGTCTCTTAGTAATCTTTTAATCCTCTTTATATTATAAGGAGATTCGCCGAGGGGCTATGTAGACACCTCGATCTCACCCCCCTTTCGATGAACCGCTTTTAATTGTTCTAAAACATTATAACTGACCTAGAACCTTGATATGGCCACTCGGGAGTTTTGTTTGCCTTATCGATGCACAAATTGGGAAAACCGAGTCTTGATTCAAAATTGAATGAAAAATCGAGCAAAAAGTCATATACCTCAAAAAATGGGTCTCGGGATCCCGGACCGAGGTCCGAAATGTCAAACAGTTTGTTACCGACCAATTTATGCATCTAAAATTATATTATGATATTCCTTAATCTTTTACAAATTCTAGATATGCCATCTCAACCATAAAATTATTGCAAGCAACTTTCATGTTGGGCCCGTGGACAACGACACGGTGGTGCGTGCATCTGAGCAATTACGAAACCAAAATCTGAAGATTAGTTGTTACACAAGAGGACAAAATAGGGAAAAGGAGAAAGGAGAAGATAGCCCTTTGACAGGTCCATAACTATTTGACCAATATCAGTCGAAGCAAAAGATTTGTCGCGCGACATTATTATTTGTTGCGCAACAGTGTTAGACAGAATCTGGAAATCTTGACTTTCTCCCTATGTTTTTCCTTCCCAAGCTTACTACAAAAGGAAAATTCAGCATTGTTTGACCTTTGAGGGTTGGTTGGACATGAGGGAGACATCTCAAGGATTCACCTCCCTCCTCTCTCTCCATTATTAACTCCCCTCCTCATTTCAAGAAGACACACCACAATTCACTCTCTCTCTCTCTATCATCTCTCTACCACTCAAAAAACACTCTCCACTCTCTCTCTCTCTCTCTCTCTCTCTATACAACCATATGTAGGTGTTAGTGCCCTAGGCTTATAGAGATAGACTTATTTGTAATGTCATTATTCATTTATGTGAGAGATTGTTATCTTGATTATTATATATGTTTTCATGTTTATTGTAATAATCGTGTCCCTAGTACTTATGAAGCACTAGTGTGAAGTTTAATGGATAATCATGTGATGATTATATGCATAGGGATGCACATTAAATTCATGGGTACTTGTTGGAGAACAAGGTACTGGACTTGACCCATTATGAGATTTATGTCATGGTCGAATGTCATAATTAAATCTCATATAGTCATATCATTGATATCCTTTGACCTGCGATTATCATCGTCTTCCACTCGATGAATATTGTGTTTGATATAGTTTAACGTTATCTTTAACCGGATAACAATAAGGGCTATTATTGGCATGATAGGATTCTTGTTGGGAAGAATGATAAGTCAAGATGGAAATTTGTCCCTCGTAAAGAGAGATGTTTGCTAGGCCACTCGTAAGTAAGATTGATGATGTACATGGCCATGTCCGAATGAATTAATGTGATTAATATCATTCGATTGATCAATTTACTTAGTAACGAGAAAGCATTGAACAATATGAGTTGACGTGGACCATGACTCATGTTCAATATAACATCGTGTGACAATGGGATTGTGATATGTTCTATGTAGGAAATCGAACTTAATATTATATTATTTGGGTAGGCATGATGGCTTGCTAGAGTCCGCTCATGTCTTATGAGGATCGATGTGATCGAACTCATTACCAACATAATATAGTCCTATGGGGTCACACGCATCGAACGAATTGTCAAAAATGAAGAATATGGATTTTTGTACACAGGGGACGACTCGTCCCTAGGCCAGAACCAACTATTCCCTTGGCCTGGGACGAGTGTATCAGAGGTTTTGTCCTGAGGGATGACTCGTCCCATAGGGGACGACTCGTGCCCATAGGGACGACTCGTGCCCTGGATTTGTACTAACTATTCCCCGTAAAGGGGACGAGTGTATCTGGGCATTATGAAGAGGGGACGACTCGTGCCCTGGGGGACGAGTCGTCCCGTCGGCGCTGACAGGTACGTAAATGACTTAAAATTAGGGTTTTCTAAAGGAGAAAATATTTATAACGTATAAATACTAACCCTTGGTTGCCCTAGTAGTCATACTCACATTTTTGGGTTTAGAGAAACACAAAAGGAGTGATTTCAATTGTGAATTGAGAGAAATCAAAAACACCAATTCCATAATTCTTCATTGATTGAAAGGAGTTTCAATCAAGGATCTAGCAATTCACCTAGAATTGTTCTAGGGTTCGTTCAACGCGTGGATACACATAGAGGATCTTCGCCAATCAAGATCTAACGTTCGTGATTCAAGGATTGTTCATCGAGGATTCACAAGATCATCAATCTGGAGTTGGAACGCGTTTATCAAAGACAAAAGCACACAAGGTTGATTATTCTATTTCATCTTTCTTAATTAATCATCTAGAACGGATCCTAGGCTTCGGGTTTTTCGAGTTAATTTGCTTTCTTTCGCTGCACATGGACCCTCGAAACCCAACAGTGGTATCAGAGCCCCGTTCATGATGTTTATTTTAGATAATCATGATAATTATATAATGTGATTATGTTAATTTTCATGATGAATATGATTTAGAATATGAATTTATATGGGATTTGCTTATGGAAGTAATTGTATATATTGATATGCCATGATTATGAATTGAATTATATGATTAAAGTGATTAATCTAGAATATGGGATATCAATTTCATTAATATGATTATTGTAAATTGATAAATTTCTAGGTCTTAAACAAATTGTTTGTTATAGGGATTATGTTCATATTAAATGTTATTTTGCATGAATCATTAAACCCTAGTTGATTATAAATTATGATGTAAAGATCAAATGAGATTTGTGATGCATCATTCCATGTTCATAATTATGCTCATATAATTTTCATGAATCAATCTTGCCATGTTAATTGATAAACATGAAAATTGAACCTTCATTGAAATTTGAGTTTGTATATGCCACCCATTTTAAACACTTGTGAGTACACGGATAGTTTTATGTTGGCTACGCCATAGCGAGGTACATTAATTCTATCTTTGTATGATCAAGATGAGCAAACGGTAATTGCTATATGTTTAAAATGGTTGAACTCAATTAGGCTATCAAAACAGTTTCGGGCCTAAGGCATAAGATGAGATTGAAACATGTGACATATGATGTCTATAATCTCACACAGAATCTAAGAGTCATATGAAGATATGATTGATAAATGTTATCTACCTTTTTAGTTTAATTTTGAGCAGTCGTGCCATAGCCGACTTGAAATTATATTAAAGTTGGGTCTTAGCCTATTAAATTATATTATGCATGATTGTATAAGAAGGTTATATAATTTAGTGGGAATATTTAAGAAATACGTTATTTAATCTCTTAAATGAAATAGGTACTTATATGTGTTCATATTTTTTGCATATCTTTGTAGATCAATGGCTGTAAACACTAATCAAACTCTGTCACTGCGATCAGTCCTTGAGAAGGACAAGTTGGAAGAAAATGGAAACAACTATGTGGATTGGATCCGCAGTTTGAGAATTGTTCTCAAACAAGAAAGGAAGTTGTTCATTCTTGATGGACCCGTTCCACCCGAGCCTGCTGCTAATGCAACTCGAGCTGAAAAGGATCAACACAAGAAACATATGAATGATTCTATTGATGTTGGTTGCTTGATGCTTGCTACCATGTGTAAGGCCCTTCAAAAGGATCTTGAACACATGGATGCTTATGATTTGGGAAATCATTTGAAGGAAACGTTCCAGTTGCAAGCACGTCAGGAAAGGTTTGACACCATGAAGGCTCTTGATTCATGCAAGATGATTGAAGGACAACCTATTGGGCCTCATGTGTTGAAAATGAAGGGTCACCTCGAACATCTTGAGAGGCTTGGATATCCTATCCAGTAGGAACTGGCTATAGATATGATATTGCATTCACTCCCTGAAAGTTATAATCAGTTTGTTATGAATTATAACATGAATGGGATGAATAAATCTCTGCCTGAATTGCATGGGATGCTTAAGAATGTAGAGAACAATATCACCAAGAAAACCAATCAAGTGTTGATGGTGAATAAAGGAAAATGGTTCAAGAAAACCAAGGTTAAGGCAAAAGTTGCTAAACCGAAGGCAAAGGTTGCCGTTGTTGAGAAGCCTCAACCCAAATCCCAAAAGGATGCGGTTTGCTACCATTGCAAGGAAATTGGGCATTGGAGGCGTAACTGCAAAGCTTATCAGGAAGGACTGAAGAAGAAGGGCAATGAGATTGCCATGACTTCAGGTATCTATGTGATAGATATTCTACTTTCTACTTCTAGTTCTTGGGTATTAGATACCGGATGTGGATCTCACATTTGTTTAAATGTGCAGGGACTAAAGAATAGAAGGTCGCTCAAAGAAGGTGAAGTAGACCTACGTGTTGGAAATGGAGCAAGAGTTGCTGCATTAGCCGTAGGGACTAATGAAGTCGCTTTACCTAGCGGACTAATATTAGTTTTGAATAATTGCTATTATATTCCGAATTTGAGCAGAAACATTATTTTAATTTCTTGTTTAGACAATGAAGGTTATAGTTTTCTTATTAAGAATAAGAAATTTTCCATTTATTTGAATGATATGCTTTATTGTATTGGACATTCTTTTAATGACCTTTATGTCTTAGATGTTGAAAATAATGTTGAAAATGTCTATCATGTAAATAAGAAATCTAAACCAAATAATGTGAACAACACATTTAAGTGGCATTGCCGTCTTGGTCACATAAATGAGAAACACGTCTCTAAACTCCATAAAGATGGATATTTAGACTCATATGATTATGAATCATATGATGTTTGCGAATCTTGTTTATTGGGCAAGATGACTAAAGCAACTTTTACTAAGAGTAGTGAAAAGGCTAGTGATTTGTTGGCTCTCATACATACTGATGTATGTGGACCAATGAATAGCATTGCTAGGGAAGGATTTCGGTACTTCATAACGTTCACTAATGACTTATCAAGATATGGCTATGTCTATCTGATGAAGTACAAAAGTGAAGCATTTGAGATATTTAGAATATTTCAAAATGAAGTACAAAATCATCTTGGCAAAACTATTAAAACACTTCGATCCGATCGAGGTGGTGAATATTTAAGCCAAGAATTTGACGATCATCTTAAAAGTTGTGGAATTGTTTCAGAACTTACTCCACCTGGAACACCACAATGGAATGGTGTGTCCGAGAGGAGAAATCGAACTCTATTAGATATGGTTCGATTGATGATGAGTCAAGTTAACCTTCCTATTTCTTTTTGGGGACATGCACTGGAAACAGCTGCTTTCACGCTTAATAAGGTCCCTACTAAATCGGCTCCTAAGACCCCACATGAGATGTGGCATGGAAGAAAATCTAGTTTATCTTTCATGAAGATTTGGGGATGTGAAGCTTATGTAAAGAAATTGGTTTCTGAAAATAAGCTTGCACTCAGATCCGATAAATGTATTTTCGTTGGTTATCCCAAGGAAACGAAAGGATATCAATTTTACAACCGATCCGAGAACAAAGTGTTTGTTGCTCGACATGGTGTCTTTCTAGAGAAAGAGTTTCTCTCTAAAGAAACTAGTGGGAGTAAAATTGATCTTGAAGAAATTCAAGAACCCGAAAATGACAAGGAACCAATAGTAGAAACAAATTCATAAGCTGTTATGGAACCGGTTCAAGATACACAAGTTCTTCGCAGATCGGATAGGATACGATCCGAACCTGAGAGATATGGATTTCTCATGATGGAAAGTAACGAAGTAGAAATCATTGAGAATGATAAACCTACTTCCTATCAAGAGGCGATGTCCACTCCTGATTCGGACAAGTGGCTAGGAGCCATGGAATCCGAGATCAAATCTATGTACGATAATCAAGTTTGGAACTTGATTGATCCACCTGAAGGTGTAAAAACCATAGGGTGCAAGTGGGTTTTCAAAAAAAAACCGACATGGATGGGAAGGTACATACTTACAAGGCTAGGCTTGTTGCTAAGGGGTATAGGCAGATTCATGGCGTTGACTATGATGAAACCTTTTTGTCCGTAGCAATGCTTAAGTCTATTAGAATCTTAATTGCCATAGCCGCATATTATGACTATGAGATATGGCAAATGGATGTCAAAACAGTGTTTCTTAATGGAAACCTACTTGAGGATGTATACATGATACAGCCTGAAGGGTTTGTCGATCCAAAGAATTCTAATAAAGTATGTAAGTTGCAGAGATCTATTTATGGGTTAAAGCAAGCTTCGAGGAGTTGGAATCTACATTTTGATGAATCAGTCAAAGAGTTTGGCTTCATCAAGAACGAAGATGAGCCTTGTGTATACAAGAAAATAAGTGGGAGCATAGTACTATTTCTGGTGTTTTATGTCGATGACATCTTACTCATTGGAAACAATGTTCCTGCACTTGAGACTGTCAAGTCCTGGTTAGGAAAATGTTTCTCAATGAAAGATATGGGTGAAGTGGCTTATATCCTTGGTATCAAGATCTATAGAGATAGATCAAGAAGGATGATTGGTTTATGTCAAAGTACATATATTGACAAGGTCCTTAGAAGATTCCGTATGGAAAATTCTAAGAGAGGGAACTTGCCAATGGGACATGGCATTACTCTTAGCAAGACTCATCGTCCTAAGACAAATGATGTGCAAAAGAGGATGAGTGATATTCCATATGCTTCGGCAATTGGGTCTATCATGTATGCCATGTTATGTACTAGACCTGATGTCTCGTATGCTCTAAGCATGACGAGTAGATACCAGTCTGATCCTGGTCATTGGATAGAAGTCAAGAATATCCTTAAGTATTTGAGAAGAACTAAGGATGTATTCTTGGTATTTGAAGGAATGGAAGATGATCTGATTGTAAAGGGTTACACAGATGCAAGCTTCCAAATCGACAAAGATGACTTTAGATCGCAGTCTGGGTTCGTGTTTATGCTAAATAGAGGTGTCGTTTGTTGGAAGAGTTCCAAGCAAAGCACTGTTGCTGATTCTACAATCGAAGCCGAATATATAGCAGCATCGGATGCAACTAAGGAGGCGGTTTGGATCAAGAAGTTCGTTAGTGACTTAGAAGTTGTTTCGAGTATCACTAACCCGATAGAGCTTTATTGTGACAATAATGGTGCTATTGCCCAAGCAAAAGAACCAAGGTCACATCAACGATTCAAACACATTTTGAGACGTTTCCACCTCATTCGAGAAATCTATGAAAGGGAAGACGTCAAGATATGCAAGGTACCTACGGATGACAACATTGCGGACCCTCTCACCAAGCCTTTGCCACAAGCTAAACATGATGGTCATGTTAGGTCCATGGGTATAAGATACATGAATGATTGGGCCTAGTACAAGTGGGAGACTATAGGTGTTAGTGCCCTAGGCCTATAGAGATAGACTTATTTGTAATGTCATTATTCATTTATATGAGAGATTGTTATCTTGATTATTATATATGTTTGCATGTTTATTGTAATAATCGTGTCCCTAGTACTTATGAAGCACTAGTGTAAAGTTTAATGGATAATCATGTGATGATTATATGCATAGGAATGCACATTAAATTCATGGGTACTTGTTGGAGAACAAGGTACTGGACTTGACCCATTATGAGATTTATGTCATGGTCGAATGTCATAATTAAATCTCATATAGTCATATCATTGATATCCTTTGACCTGAGATTATCATCGTCTTCCACTCGATGAATATTGTGTTTGATATAGTTTAACGTTATCTTTAACTGGATAACAATAAGGGCTATTATTGGCATGATAGGATTCTTGTTGGGAAGAATGATAAGTCAAGATGGAAATTTATCCCTCGTAAAGAGAGATGTTTGCTAGGCCACTCGTAAGTAAGATTGATGATGTACATGGCCATGTCCGAATGAATTAATGTGATTAATATCATTTGATTGATCAATTTACTTAGTAACAAGAAAGAATTGAACAATATGAGTTGACGTGGACCATGACTCATGTTCAATATAACACCGTGTGACAATGGGATTGTGATATGTTCTATGTAGGAAATCGAACTTAATACTATATTATTTAGGTAGGCATGATGGCTTGCTAGAGTTCGCTCATGTCTTATGAGGATCGATGTGATCGAACTTATTACCAACATAATATAGTCCTATGGGATCACACGCATCGAACAAATTATCAAAAATGAAGAATATGGATTTTTGTAACAGGGGACGACTCGTCCCCAGGCCAGAACCAACTATTCCCTTGGCCTGGGACGAGTGTATCAGAGGTTTTGTCCTGAGGGACGACACGTCCCATAAGGGATGACTCGTGCCCATAGGGACGACTCGTGCCCATAGGGATGACTCGTGCCCCTAGGAACGACTCGTGCCCTGGATTTGTACTAACTATTCCCCGTAAAGGGGACAAGTGTATCTGGGCATTGTGAAGAGGGGACGACTCGTGCCCTGGGGGACGAGTCATCCCGTCGGTGCTGACAGGTACGTAAATGACTTAAAATTAGGGTTTTCTAAAGGGGAAAATATTTATAACGTATAAATACTAACCCTTGGTTGCCCTAGCAGTCATACTCACGTTTTTGGGTTTAGAGAAACACAAAAAGTGTGATTTCAATTGTGAATTGAGAGAAATCAAAAACACCAATTCCATAATTCTTCATTGATTGAAAGGAGTTTCAATCAAGGATCTAGCAATCCACCTAGAATTGTTCTAGGGTTCGTTCAACGCGTGGATACACATAGAGGATCTTCGCCAATCAAGATCTAACGTTCGTGATTCAAGGATTGTTCATCGAGGATTCACAAGATCATCAATATGGAGTTGGAACGCGTTTATCAAAGACAAAAGCACACAGGGTTGGTTATTCTATTTCATCTTTCTTAATTAATCATCTAGAACGGATCCTAGGCTCCGGGTTTTTCGAGTTAATTTGCTTTCTTCCGCTGCGCATGGACCCTCGAAACCCAACACCATACCATAAAACACTACAACACCACCTCAAAATCACCATCAAACCACCAAAAACAAACACAACTTCAAACAATACTTCAAACACAAACACATTCAAACACAAACTCTCTCAAACACTCTCAAACAAACATCAAAAAAGTCTTTCCTTGGAAGAAAAGGAAGCACACCCACCATTGACTAGATATAAGTCTCTCCTTTGTAATCTATTTTAACGTTCAATATGTAATCTCCATGTAAAAATGGTTGAGGTCTAGCTATTTCTTGGCTAGACCTCCATGTATGTAAATAGTGATGTTTTACATATTTTTCCATGTGTTCTTCATCTTCGCCATGTAAAATTTTCTGATATAAATGCTTATGTATGTTGTGTACATGTTTAGCTACAAGCCTTATGTTCCAATCATGCTTTAAATGTCCATTTATCCTTTAGGATTGATGTTGTTCATGAAATACGTACAATATGTCCACTCCACCTTCTTTTCATGTCCATCCAAGTTTTGGTTCATGTTTTGTGCTATGCTATGATTCTAGTATGTGTTTAACATTTTAGGTTATATGTGTCTCAAATATCATGCCTTAAATCCATGTTTAGGCTAGGGTTTGATGGTGTGGTTCAAGATGCATAGTTGTTGTCCAGTAATTTCTGAATCTGATTATGCTTTGTTCTACTATGAATATCTCTCTCAATACTTAGGTTTTTTGCATGATTCTAAATTTATATTTTATCTAACCCAATAAGAAAACAAGACTGCCTCATGTGTAATTTATGGACCTCGGGAAGGTCTCCTTTACATTTTTGTGCTAAAGGTTATTGTTCAGTCCCTGCAAATACTTTACTTCTAACCTGAAATGTTGACCATGTATAGACCTATCAAAATTTATACTTTTCATCTCATTTTTTGTGAGATTCATTTTCAGATGTCTTAAATAACTTTCATGTTTTGATCTTTTCGTATTCCCATATCTCAATGCATTTATGAGTTGTACAAAGTCAAATATGCACTGTTTTCCATGTTCTGGCAGAATGCATATTTCAATTCAACGAATCCTTTGAGCTTAAAATAATGACCCTAAGATCATGTAAAAAAATCATGGAACTTTATTAAAGTGTTGGGAGTAAATATCCAATTTTACATTTTTGGATTAACATGCTTTGATCAAGTTTTGCAGGTCCAAAAGAGACAAAGTCCATGAAATATGGATAAGGACATATTGGGCATTATTATTCATATGTGATTTGTTTTCCAAATTTTTTACTTAATTGTATATTGAATCCCTTATATACATACCCCCTCCCATACTTGCTTTACTTGTTTTTTAATACTTGTGAATACATACCTCAATAACCATTTTCGAAAACCAAGGAGTCCCTCAAACCAACTCCCACTTGTGTGATTAAATGAACGAACCTAGATTAGGGGACTCATTTGTAATCACCCTTTTCACAAAAGAATAGGCATAGGAAACTAAGATTAACAAAGGACTGCATGCATGGTAGAGACCGAAAGGGCGAGGGGTGCTTAATACCTTCCTTTCTCGTAACTTAGCCCTCAAACCCACTTTTCTCTAAAAAGGTTTTGAAATTGTCAATGGCCTGTTCACAAGTGTTATCAAAAAGGTTGTACACACAACTGATAACACTTACGATAACACACATGACAGAGATTAAAAATAGCTTATTAAAAACAGTTTTGCAGCGAAAATAAACACAAGAAATAATTTTTCTCAAGTTATATAATTATATAACTTGAGGGAGACGCTTAGGCAAGATCTTCTATTCACAATAATATGATTACAAGACCAAAATGTTCCCTATCTATATTACCATGAAGAACTAGGAACTAAGATCAAATACGAAATTCTATCATAACCGCGACACAATCAAGTCCAAAGACGTTGAAGGTGGAAAATAATTTGTAGGAGGAAGAATCTAAAAGAGCCGAGAAGTAGATGATCTTTTCTTGTGCAAGTTGTGTGTATGTTGCTCGACATATTACTCTTGTCTTCACACTTGCCTATTTACAGCCAAATACTTGTAGGCTACTCTTAGTAACAACTTGGAATTGATTCGGATAAGGAGGATGAGTTGTTGATCAAGTGGAGCTAAAGAAATGGTCAATTCCTTAAAAATAGCAACCGCATTTCTTTGAGCCCAAGTCCTAGCTTCAATATCTTGTACCCACGTGCTCTCCTATGTTTGTACTTTTCTTTTGTTAAGCAACATCAGCTTTGAACAGGTCTTCCCACGTGGTTCTTCCAGTTTAATGAGTTACGCATAACTTCTCATTTATGCGTAACTTTTCCATTGACTCGTTCTTCCATCCTTGTAGCTTATCTCCTCATGGTTATTATCTGTAATTTAGACTAACAACAAACATATATTTTGCAGGTATAGTTATACATTAATACAATATAACATATGTAAGAAATGTCCAACTAAATATATCAGATGTTTTCTCATAACACTTAAAAAGTACTGTCAACACTTGTGATAACACCTTCGTCTAGTAACACTTTAGAGGGTTTTGGTAGCACTAGTGGTAACACCACTATACTGCACTTACAAACTCCCTCTCAGTTGTACATTTCTTGCATTTTTTACAAACATCAAAGTGCTTGTGCCTGCAATAAATTTCTTAGCCAAATAACCATTCCAACACACATCAATAATTAACTCCCCCTTAACAAGGAAGCTAACTAAAAATGATCAAACTTAAACTTAATCATACAAACCATAAATTTGATCAATTTCAAATTCTAACCACTAGTTTAAAAAGTTTGATCCAAACTACCAAAATAATATCCCAAGTTAACCAACAAATAAAACAACCAACCTTGTTAAAGTTTAAATACCACATAGCAAATTTAAACATCAAATAGTTTTTGAAGCCAACATAAAGAAAATTGTTTCGAGAACACACCATCCACCAAAAAATGGTTCCACCTGTAATACCACATCAGTCTTCTTCTTCCTCTTCCTCTTCTTCCTCAGCTTGGACTTCTTGAGTATGACCAGCCCCAGCACCTTCGGAAACACCATCAACACTTGTTCCAGCTCTCTCTGTTTGTGAAGAAAGCTGAGAAATAAACTCCAGTATATCTATTTGAACTTGAAGCCAGCCATTAATGTTGCTTTCAACGATAGACATCAGCTTATGAAGAAAATGGAGCACCATAGTTTTTCTAACCAAGGTGGAAGTGCTGCCAGAAGTGTTGACAACACTTTCAGGCACACTTGCAGCTGCTGGATTGGGTTCATAGGTTGGGATAGGAGTAGAGCCTGATCCACTAGCTATTTGAGGTTGTACCCAAGGAAGATCACAATACCTGTTTCCCTTTTTCAGTTGGTAGTCAATAGTATAGAATTCTGGCCTAGAAGAGAACACATCTGAGGCTTCAACGGAAAGGGATTGGTATTTGAGTACATTAAAAATGAGCGAAGGATACGGAAAGTAGGAAGGGTCTTTCTTATTTGGCCAGGAAGCTAAATGTGTAAACACTAATCTCCCAAAATTAATCCTTTGCCTTTTGCCTAGCTTGTATAACACTCTCGCTTGTTCCATGGTAAGATATTGCTCATTTTTAGTAGGGAGGCAATTAAATATGCACAACTTGTGCAACACAGAATAGAGAGAGGTAAGCCTGGAAGCAGGAAATTTCACCTTGGGGTCAACTGGCCACTTACTAACCTTGTTGTTTGTAAGAAATTTTGCCATTACATCCATATTAGCACACAAACTCTCATCATCAAAGTTTGGCAAGTCTAAGGCTTTGTTAATCATGGAAGGAGTAAAACATAAACTCTTCCTCTAACAAACACCTTTCCAAATCGAGGAGAGCCCTCATTATCAAGATTAGGGTTTAGGTTGGCATAAAAATTTCTAACAGCACTTTCAACAAACGGACAAGCATGGGTATTAGGGACCAAAAAATTCCTATCAGAGAGGAACTCATAAACACCATTCAACTTTAAATCCTCAACATCTATGTTCTTCTCTTCTAACAGAGGCTTTTTATTGTGAGTTAACCAATAAGTCATATTTACTTCCCTATGAAATTCTAGGGTCAAATGAGGCTTTGGAAAGGCTTCATCATTGTCATTATCAGTATTCACAATAAATTCATCACTAGGAGAATCAAAGTGTAGAGGGGAATTAGTAGGTACCTCATGAGGTGGAATATTGACCTGAGAATGGGTAGGTGTTACCATGGGTGTTACCTGAGGTTGGGTAACACTTTCACCAGTACCCTGTTTTCCCTTCTTTCTTAAAATCTTCACACGGGCAGCAACTAGGGTTTCACCTTCATCTTCAAGCCATTTTTCTAGGCTATCCTCTGAAGGTTCCTTCTCTTCTTTATAATCTTCATCTGAGACATGAGCCAATGATAGGCTAAGTGAATCTTCAGAGACGTCAATGGGATTGGAGGAGGTTTTGACATCCCTTTGATGTAGGCTACCCTAAGACTGTTTGAGCTTCTCTTTGGTGGTCCTTGAGATGGCATTGTGCTTTTCTTTTCTTTTTTTTTTCTCTTTGGCGGCTTTAACATCAGGTTGAGGAGAAGCCTCGATCGGAGCTATAGAGGTCATCGGAAATGGAAACGGCCTGGCCACAACAATGGCAAGGCTTGGTGAGGTTAAAGGTGTTGCCCTAGGAGATACTTCCATGGGCAAGGTAACACGAGAGGTAACACCAGGCGAAATCTCCATTGGAGATGATTCTTGGGAAATTTTGGAAGGAGACGACATTGTTGGGGTTTGGAGAGGAAGAAGTGGTTGGAGAAGAAGGGGTTTTGAAAGATTTGGAAAAAGAGAGAGAAAGAACCGTGAAGAAGAGAGATTAAATAGGAAAGATTATCCAAATTCGACTGTTACTCTGTAATTTTTTTTATATTTTTTTTAAATGTAAAGAAAAAGAGATAAATTTAGGTTAGGTAAATATCTCTTTGAATTTTGAATTGGAGATATTATCCAAATTTTTAGGATATAAATTACCCACTTTGATTTATCAAGGCAAAAAGAATTAGTTAGAAACATTTTGAAATTCAAAAACTTAATAAAAAATTTGAATTTTCAAAAATTAATTAACTAAATTCGAAAATAAAAGAATAAAAATAATATGGCACATACAAATGTGTTCCTAGCAATAATGGTAATACTAAAGTTAACACATGCATCAAAATAATCCTTTGAAAATTTTCTTCATTTTCAAGCACTTGAGGCATAACAAGTCTTATTTTCAAGCACTTGAGGCATAAAAATCCTCATTTTCAAGCACTTGAGAAGCCTCATTTTTAAGCACCTTAGGCATCCTAATGCCCTTAAGATTTTATTACTTCATAAACAAGGAAGCATCATAGTAACGAGCTCCGTGCCCCGAGTTCTTTTGAAGTAAAAACTTTAGTGACTTGAACCTTTCAAGTAGGATACAATGTAGCAACGAACTCCATGTTCCTAATACTCAGTTCAAACTCACTAGATATTATTCCCCTTTGACAAGAGAACATCGTCGCAGCGAACGCCGTGCCCCGAGTTACTGAAGGAATAGTAGAGGTGCTTTTTGCCTTATAACAAAAAGATTAGTGACTTTGTTACTTTTGAGATTGAAGGGTATTTTAACAAAAACATATTAACCTAAGTCTTAACCTACTAGAACAAAAAGGTCAGCATGTGCCCCCATCAGGGTTTTAACAAACTAAAGAATTTTTTTATTTTTTTTTCAGAGTATCACAGTGTTACCAAAAGTGTTGACAACACTTGGGGTAGCACCATGAACCAAAGATTTTCTAAAAAAATACAAAGACCAAGAGAGTTTTTCAAATCTGAAAATCTATCATAGTCAAGGGTCTTAGTGAATATGTCAGCAAGTTGACGATTTGTATCAATATGATTTATATTTATCAAACCTTTTTCAACTAAGTCCCTAAGGAAATGGTGATGGATGTCTATATGTTTGATGTGAGAGTGTTGAACTGGGTTTTTAGAAATATTAATGACACTTAGGTTATCACAGTGCATGGTTAACATATTACTTTCTAGACCATAATCATCTAACATATGTTTAACCAATTAAGTTGTGAACAACAACTCCCAGTTGCTACATATTCTGATTCAGCAGTTGAGAGTGAGGCACAGTTTTGCTTACGACTATACCATGACACTAGATTATTACCCAAGTAAAAACTGTTGGTGTAATGCCCTAGGCTATAGTTATGTTTAACTTGAACCGTTATGTATCATCTTTATCATTTATTATAGAGCATGTTTATTTGGTTCATTATATGTTTTGCATGTTTATTATATTGAACTGCGTCCCTAGTTATTGTGAACAACTAGTATAAGTTGGTAATGGATAATCATGGAGATGATTATATGCATGGAGATGCAAATTACACTTATGGATACTTGTTAGAGAACAAGTATTGGACTTGACCTACTTATGAGATTTATGACATGGTCTGTTGTCATGATTAAATCTCATGATAGTCATGTTATTGAATCCTTTATACCTGAGATTATCATCGTCTTCCACATGATGAAGATCGTGTTTGATATAGTCTAACACTATCTTTAATCAGATAGCAATAAGGGCTATGTTAGCATGATTGGATTCTTGTAGGGAAGAATGATAAGTCAAGACGGGATTTGTTCCTCTTTTGAAAAGAGATGTTTGCTTGGGCCCCTCGGTGAATGATGTTGATGAAATGTGTAGCCACACTCAAGTGATTTGATAGAGATCAAATGCATTTGGACTATCAACATATTCGGAATCGAAAAAGCATTGAACGAGATGAGTTGACCTAGACCATGACTGATAGGCTAAAGTCGCACGCCTACAAATTAAATACTAAGACTCGGCTACAAAAATGCAGCAAGGACAAGTCCAGGGTCGATCCACTGAAGAACGGTTATTTATTTGCACAATTATCACTTGACAAGATTGGGGGGTCTAAGATTGATTTTTATTAAATTCCTAAGACGGGAATTAAAAACTAGGTTTAAAACAATTAAAGGAAAGCACTTTGGATCAATTATTTTCCCCGTCTATCATTCAAATATCATTGGTTAACTCTTTTCACTTTTACCCTATTCACTCGATCACGAGATTTATTTCAATCTCTATCTCTTCCTTTGATAATAGTTAATAGCAATGACACATTCACTAATAACCCTAATCAATACCTAAACCTAACTGACACAGTCTAGATTCACAATATCGATTGATTCAGATTTAAGAGATTAAGATCAAGAACACGTTCTAATGCTATTTCAATTAGATACTTGTCTATTTTCTTCCTATTCACAATTTACCATGCCACATGCATAAATCATAAAATTGCTACTTGTGAAACCCTAAATTGACACAATCTTAGGGGATTCTAGCAATGAATTAAGATCCAAGATTTAACAATCGGCCAAATTGAAAAACCCTAGAAATCAAATCAATCAATTACAACAGAAGAAAATATGAATAGGACAAAATAGATGAAAAGAAATTAACCTCAATTGAATTCAAGACGGTTCCAAAAATTGAATCCACAGCAAAGAAATTAGTTCTCCATAAAAAGTGATGAACTCTTTAGGGAAAAATAATAATAAAAGTCTGACCCTAAAACTGAAGTTAAAAGAAGTATATATACTCCTCCAACCAATAATACTAAACCTAATTGAAAAAGGAAAAAGAAAAAGGAAATTAATTTAACATTAAACTCTCTACATCGGTCAACTCCCTCCACCTCGGTCAACACGCTAGGATTTTCCACGCCTTGGCTTCACGTGACACTGCAATTGATTTTCTTTCCTAATTTCTTGTTTTCGCTTTGGTCACCGAACTTTGTCCATCTGCAGCTTGGTCCCTAAACTTCTGAAAATTGCCGCTTTACCCTCTGTTGACTTTCTCTGGCCTCCTTTGTTGTAACTCAAAACCAATATGTCTCATATTACAATAGAAATACCAATAATAATTCTCCTATTACAATGCTTCCTCACTAATACAAAATATAGCAATTTAACTATAATAAACATAAAATGTAACCAAATTGCTATAAAATGTCCGGAAAAACCGAGGAATTATCAAAGATAAAAACAACCTATCAAATTCCCCCACGCTTAGACCTTTACTCGTCCCTGAGTAAATTTCTAATTCCTCGCTAACTCCAGGTCTAAAACAGGCGGGCGAGGGGGAAGTGATTTTCCTAACTCCTCTAATCCGTCAAACTCAATGATATCAACATAACACATTCGGAGAATAAAACTCCGCTCCTTATTACTCCAACAAAAAGTTAATAATGGCCTTAGCTTGATCCCACTCCAAATATGCAAAAAGGGACATCCAAACAAAGGCCCACACATAAAAAGCTAGGGGGAACTAAAATTGTCCTAAGCTTCCCCCACGCTATCCTCTCACTACTACTCCCTCAAACTAAAATCAATGCCCAAGCAAAGACTTACCTCGTGTAATACACCAACACCCCATATATCACCAAGAAGAATTACGAGGATTTTTTATCCTAACGCCTCTAAGCCAAACCTCCTACGCCAAGAATAAACAATCCTACCCGACGCTCCAATCCTCCCTTATGTCTCCAACTCCGGTGATATATAAAAGATAGACAATGTTTCACTTCCTCACCTTTTGCCTAGGTGTCGTTTCCGGTTTTCACCTAGCCTCTCGTTTTTTCATTTGATCATTTTTATTTATTTATTTATTTTTATTTTTTTTCTTTTTTAATTATTTTTATTATTATTTTTTATTATTTTTTTACAACACACCCTCTCATTTTGTCTAAGTGCCCTCTCTGGTTTTCACTTAGCCTCTCCTTTTTTTATAAATCAATTTACAACATAAATCAACCTCCTCCCCCACACTTCAATCTCACAATGCCCTCAGTGTGACGAATAAAATCATAATAAAGATCAAAAGCGTAAGGAGGGAGGAAGATAGTACCATCTTTGGTCTCCCTTTGGTTCTTTGTCGTACTAAAGTCCATTGGCCTGTCAATAACCTCATAATAGTCACGCAACCCAAGTCCTTCAACATCCACAGGTTGCATAAAAGGCCATGCCCACTTGTGCTGAGTTATCTGACGCATTTTCGAGCCAAAGTGGCGCATAAGCTCTTGCATTCTCTTAGCAGCAACTGCTTCTCTACGTGATGCATCCTGTTGCTGTTTCTTAAAGCCCGGAATATGCTTCATCTTCTCTTTATCCTTCACAAGCGAGCTACTTTTGGAAGCATTTGATTGCTCACTTGAGGTCAAGAAGAACTGCTCGACCCCATCCACTCTTTGTTCAAGCTTATCAACCTTAACACATAACTCATCAGCACGATTCTGGAGCTCATTCAATTTCGCAACATTCTCTACTCCATTGTCTTCAATATCCAAAATTGATAAATTTGCCATCATCCTCATGTAATCTTTCGGAATGGGCTTGTATACTCTTGGCTCAGGCCGCTGCACATAGGCCTCCTGATGCTGGTGCCTCCTACTTATCACCCTTATTTCATCCTCAACTGAGCGTTTCCACCCTTTGTTTTCACCAATTTAATTCACACAATCTCAACACATACACAATCTCAACGCATACACAATGCAAACACAGCAGCAACCAATACCAACACACTGCACAAACCTCCTGTCAACACCAACCGATCCTCCACAGCTCCCCAAGAAAATAAAGGTTCAACAAAGAAACAATTGCAAAAATTTACCTTCCAATGCTTTCCACAAATCCCTTAGCTCCAACTTGTTTCTCCAAACCAAGCTCCAAAAGGTTTTTCAAAATAAAAGCCCAAATTCGAAAATTCTAGGGTTTCGAATTGATTGGCTCAAGGGAGAAATTGAGGGAAGGAATGAGTGTATATTGGGTCGGAATTGAAGGAGGAGGTGGTGGGAAGGTTCAAATCGGGGTTTAATGGGTGTAAACTTGTGGGATTTTGGGTAGAGAGAGAGAGAGAGCAGGGGGGTCGACCGAATATGTGTATGGTGAGGGAAGTTTCGGTAATGGGGGGTGTAAAGGGTGCTAATGGAGAGGAGGGGAAAGAAGAAAAGAATGAGGACGACGAAGGAAGGAAGAGGAGTGACGGCAACGGAGCCAAAATTTGATAGGCTAAAGTCGCACGCCTATAAATTAAATACCAAGACTCGGCTACAAAACTGCAGCAAGGACAAGTCCAGGGTCGATCCACTGAAGCACAGTTATTTATTTGAACAATTGTCATTTGACAAGATTGGGGGTCTAAGATTGATTTTTATTAAATTCCTAAGACGGGAATTAAAAACTAGGTTTTAAACAATTAAAGGAAAGCACTTTGGATCAATTATTTTCCCCGTCTATCATTCAAATATCATTGGTTAACTCTTTTCACTTTTACCCTATTCACTCGATCACTAGATTTATTTCAATCTCTATCTCTTCCTTTGATAATAGTTAATAGCAATGACACATTCACTAATAACCCTAATCAATACCTAAACCTAACTGACACAGTCTAGATTCACAATATCGATTGATTCAGATTTAAGAGATTAAGATCAAGAACACGTTCTAATGCTATTTCAATTAGATACTTGTCTATTTTCTTCCTATTCACAATTTACCATGACACATGCATAAATCATAAAATTGCTACTTGTGAAACCCTAAATTGACACAATCTTAGGGGATTCTAGCAATGAATTAAGATCCAAGATTTAACAATCGGCCTAATTGAAAAACCCTAAAAATCAAATCAATCAATTAAAACAGAAGAAAATATGAATAGGACAAAATAGATGAAAAGAAATTAACCTCAATTGAATTCAAGACGGTTCCAAAAATTGAATCCAAAGCAAAGAAATTAGTTCTCCATAAAAAGTGATGAACTCTCTAGGGAAAAATAATAATAAAAGTCTGACCCTAAAACTGAAGTTAAAAGAAGTATATATATTCCTCCAACCAATAATACTAAACCTAATTGAAAAAGGAAAAAAGAAAAAGGAAATTAATTTAACATTAAACTCTCTACAGCGGTCAACTCCTTCCACCTCGATCAACACGCTAGGTTTTTCCACGCCTTGGCTTCACGTGACACTGCAATTAATTTTCTTTCCTAATTTCTTGTTTTCGCTTTGGTCACCAAACTTTGTCCATCTGCAGCTTGGTCCCTGAACTTCTGAAAATTGCCGCTTTACCCTCTGTTGACTTTCTCTGGCCTCCTCTGTTGTAACTCAAAACCAATATGTCTCATATTACAATAGAAATACCAATAATAATTCTCCTATTACAATGCTTCCTCACTAATACAAAATATAGCAATTTAACTATAATAAACATAAAATGTAACCAAATTGCTATAAAATATCCGGAAAAATCGAGGAATTATCAAAGATAAAAACAACCTATCAATGACTCATGTTAAATTGAACACCGTGGACAAAGGGATTGTGACATTTGATCTATCGAGGAATCAAGCTTTGATGTTATATTAATTGGGTGGATATAATGGTTTGCTAGAAACCACTTATGTCTTTTGAGGTCATGTTTTGACTCACTACCAACATAATATAATTCCTATTGGGTCACACACAAAGAACGAATTTGATTCTGGCTGAAACTTGGATTTCTGGCTTGGTTTGTAGTGCGACATACGTTACCTAGAAAATTGGAATTCTGGCTTGTTATACCGCGCGACACACTTAGCCATGAGGGACGACTCATCACGTTCTGGCCTAGTCGTGCCTTGTAAAGGGACGACTGTATCAGAAAGCAATCATTAAGGGACAATGCGTGCCCTTAAGCACGACTCATGCCCTTTGATCTGCCCAATTGATTTCCTGGCTCGAATCGTGGCGCGACATACTTAGCCACTGGCATCCTACGTAGCGCGATAACTTTAGCCAGTCGGTACGTGTTTTCCTTGGCTGGTTAGGTTTTGGGTTTGACAATGATTTAATCCTAAGTATTAGGAATTTATACCAATATATAAATACAAGTCCTTGGGCAGCCAAAAACTCTCTCTCACCCTACATCATTGTTCTAGGTTTTTGAAACTCTAGAGTTGATTTTGATTTTGAATCAAAAGTACCAAATAGTTTTTGCCATTGATTATTGAAAACGTTTCAATAATCGAAAAGGATCATCTAGAAATTCAACAAGAAGAGTTCTTGGTTCGTTCGCTTGTGGATCACCATTAGAGGGAGGTTGCTTTATCTCCTAAAGCTTGAAGATCTTCATTGTTGATTTCATCACCAAGGTTTTGAACAAGGAAGAAGAAGATTCGATTCGACATCAAAATTTCAAAGCTTGAATTTTGAGATCTATTTTGACAAATGAAATCGCATTAAAGGTATGTATTTCTATTTCATATTTTTCTAATCTTTTCATTTTAGACGGATCTAAAGGCTAGGGTTTTGTTGTTGTTTAAATAATTTTCTACTGCGTTTGTAACCCCAAAACCCAACATTGGTATCAGAGCCCTGTCTTGCCATGATTAGGATTGAAATTGGCATGCTAGATTTAATTTGATTATTTGCTATCCATGCTATATGAAATAGATCTAGATTTTATGTGTTTTGTTTTATGAAAACAAGTATATACTCCCTCCGTCCCATAAAACATGGGACATTTACTGTTGAGAACGAAAAATAAGAAATAATGTTATTAAAGTAGGTGTTGTGAGTGGGAGGAGAGAGAATGAGTGGAGAGAATAGTAAATTTGAAAAGTGTTGTGAGTATGACAAGTGGGTCCCATGAATAAAGAAGTATTAAAAAATTTCCTTTTTAGGAAAGTGTGACTTTAAAGTGGGACGTCCAAAATAGTAAAATGGGTAAGGTTTTATGGGACGGAGGGAGTATATGATATGTCATGTTCATGATTAATGATGGATTAATTTGATTAGTTTATCACATATGTTATTGATCTATTAAAAATAAAAGTATATTAAAAATACGTTAATTCACACTTTCCAAATTAACGAGATTTTCCGGGACTGTCCGGATACTTCAAAATTAAAGTGTATTAAAAATACGT